>OU015499.1:129564303-129581803 GCA_907164885.2 Dolomedes plantarius | reverse complement strand
CTTAATAAAATGCTTTAGATTCAATTACGTATCTGTGGTTCCTGCGTTGTGGTGTCTGCGTTGGGAGTCTTTGCGGGAAAATGCTCGGTTTGTCATCATGTGTATCGGCGACGTCATCCACTCTGGCCTGTTATTTGTTCCTCCATGTCGCCGATGTTACAGGAAAGTCGGCAGGATTCGAACCTGCGCGGGAAGATCCCAATGTCTTTCAAACGAAATAAGCGGGAGTACATCGTAAAATTTTGTGCGCCTTCGACGCTCCTATTTTTTTTCTCTCTTCTCTCGTCTTGCCGTGTGATGACCAGCAATTGCGGATTTAAATTCATCGTTCTTCTATCCGGATTTCAAAATGTGCTTTTTTTTTCTTGCCGTGTGACGACCAGTGACTGCGGATTTAAATTCTTCGCGAGTATCTTCAACAAGAGTGTGCGCGAAATCGAAAGTTAATTTCCAACCATGTTCTCCTTAGTGAAAAGCGTTCTATCGTGCGGTGTTTTGTCAAACAGCGTGATCATCTTTTCTTTTTTTTAAATAAAAATTTATTTTGTGTGTCTCACCAATGGTGCTTCAGAGAAGAGAAAATGTTCCTGCATCAGCAACTTATTCCAGCTTTTGGATTTGCAGAAAAATATGTATTAATCTGCGGTAAATCTTCACTAAAGTAAATTTATTTTGTTCCATATAATAAAATTCGGTCTTAAATCAACATAAAATTAGAGGTAAGACAGATTGTCAATGAAATTTTGAAAGTTCTTAGAATGTTAAATGAAAATTTGTGTGTAATGTTTAAATATTGGGATTTTAATGATATTGATACTCTGATACAATTAGAACAAATTTTAACGAAATTTAATAATGATTTTGCTTAATATAAATTTGATATAGTTAGTTATCTGGCTTCTGTAAACATGAATCGTATATATTTTTAAAATGTTTTCAGTTATTTTTAATCATGATGTACTTCTGTTTTCTCGTGCGTTATAAATTTGGTTTTGATTTTGGGGTTTGGTTTCAAGTGAAGGATTATAATTTAAGTTTTGTGTATTTAAATTTCATTGCTAGCCACATGAATATTTACTATATATAGAGATTATAAGATATTTGAATTTAAAGAAATTTTTGAGACTTATATGTGATAAATTTATTATAAGTGTGTGTTTTTAGTGTAATTTTATAATATTTCTATGTTCTTTTTCTGATAATGAATATTTTAGTGTTTTAAGATAATTAATGATCCTTGGTTACGTTAAACTGAAATATTAAATGAGTAAAGTAATGTTACAAGTATCTAATTTAGCACGCAGTTCTGAATCGTCGCGGAGAAAAAGAAAAAGAAAAATAACAATTCAGTTCCGTTTTCGAGCGCCGTTGTATTACATTTCGAAGGTCGCCTCCGCAATAAATTTAAATGCTCAGCATTAGTTTTGTAAACACGATCACGAAAAGAGCCAAACTTGTTTTGATTCATTTAACTTGAGATTTTTGCGGTTCTAAATCTAACATCAGATGCTTGTGGTTTTGGTTTTGGAAAATATCTGCAGGGATAACATAGTAATTTTCAGACATCAAGAAAATTTTATAATTTAAGTACTTTGACATATTACATTTGATGTTGAAACCTCGTAAATTGTTCTACGAATTTAAGTAAAGGAGATTTCTGGAGGTTAGTCGACAGTTAAAATTCGTGTTACGATTTTCATAAACGGAACGTCTTTATAACATGACTTAGGGTGCCAAAAAACCACAATTGGAGAATTAAAAAACCATTGTATGTTATATTTGGTTCATCCGCCCCAGAAAATTCTCGAAATAGAAATAATGAAGAATAATAAATAAATAGGAAAGATAATATTATAATGAGAAATATGTTTTAAGATATTAAATACAAATGATGAATATTTGGGAACTTTACAGCGAGGATTCATACCAAAATGTGATATAAGAAAAGAAAAATTAATTTTGGTTTATCGATTTCATGATTAACTTAATAAAACTGAGATGGATATTGGTAAAGTAATTTTGATTATTTGTGTCAATTGATAGAATAATAGTTTGAAATTTGAACATTAACATTAAATTATGGCAATTGATAGAGAATATTAAGGTATTATTGGTATTAGGAGTATTTTATTATTGTGTGTTTAATACTTTCATATGTTGTGTATTTTTGATTCTATTGAATATAAAATTGATAGACCAAACTTTCACACTAAACGAGATTCTGAAATTGTCCATGCTTGCAGATTAAGATATTATAATGCACCAGAGAACTTAAAACTACACCACGAATAATGACAAACATTAGATCCATTTTTCTTTCTTTTCTATGTGATGCTTAACATCATTATATTTTTTTTAAATTGATATAATTAATTATGTGTTGTCCTACTAAAGATATAAAAAAAAAAAACTGTCTAACTTAAACTTTCTTCTTAAGAATACTATTATATGTGAATTTTTTTTGGATCTCAATTTAAACACCGACTATGACAACTCTACTTCTTTAACCTTTCAGTAAATTTCCTACTTCTTGAAAAACACTTTCCTATCACCCAACTCTACAAGCGCGTTGGATGTCGTCCCAACTGTTTAAGATCTTATTAATTTTTTTTACTATTTGTTTTTAATTCAACAACTCAGTCACTTAAAGTGCTGAAGACTATATGCTTGAGTAATGACTAAAACAGGGCTGGGATGGCCACTCCTTTTGTCCTCCCATTTCTATATATTATACTCCCACAGGTATGACAACTGCACCTTTTCCTTTTTCTCCATCTGTGTACTATGCAAGATGCTGTTTTCCAACGCAGTCATATTCTGTCGGAGATTTACGGTTAGTCCACTGTACGGCTAAAAGACTCTTCCTCCTTATTAGTCAGAGAACAATATGGAGAAAGAAAACCCACTTGTTACACAAACATAAACACAACCCTCACTGCTTAGAGGTAGAATTAAAAAATTTGAAACTAAGAGTTTGGGTAACACACATACAACAAGGTACCTTCAACACAAAAAATTGGATATCCACGTAGAATTAAAATAAGTGTACACAAATGAATAGTAAATAGATAATTTGAAAATAAAATGAAAAGTATTGAGAATAAATAAATAAAGTTATAAATAAATAAATAAATAAAGTTAGAATAAATATGAATAAGAATAAGTAAAGAATATTGAATAGAATTTTGGAATGAATAAATATTGTCGAAATAAAATGAATATAAGAAATGATGAAATGAGAATAAGAAATATAAATGATATTGAAAAGAGATTTTTTTTTTTTTGTTGATAATAAGTAATGTTGAAATAAAGGAGATAATGGATATTAAGAAAAAATAATGAGATAAATAAAGATACGAAAACTAGATAATGAGTGATATGTTTTGTAATTTTTATATACAATTGATATATTGGGAAGTGTGATTTTATTAAATCTTGTGATTTTTATTGAAAGTGTGATTTTTATTATAAACTGTGATTCTTATTATATAACTGAAGAACTATTTTTCTTGATATGTAAACAAACCAAAATAATGTTATGTTTTATGTATTCTACATTGGTGAAGCAAAAATAGGAAACAGCAACACAAAGACTGTGATTTTTTAATTGGTGTATTTTCCTCAACATACTAATGACTGTGAAAGGACTAAAAATGTTGCACAGATAAATCATTACAAGATAAGTTAATAAAATTTTTTTTTTTTTGGACTCACTCCATAGTAGTGAACGTTGAGGAAGAATTTTTGAATTTTTCATCCTGTTATCAAAGTCAACTTCATTTACTTAATTTTTGTTTGTTTTTGATATTTTTATTACTATGTTTTGTTATTTTGTATTATTCAAATCGAGATGATAGTAGATATTGTATTAAATGTATGTTTATAGTGAAAATTTTTGGTAGTTTACAAATTTTTGGTTATGTTAATTGATTTTTTTTTGAGATTTTGTTGTGTGGGGAGACGTCCCTATTCAACAGGTTTCAAATACATACTTATGTAGAATCTTCAATTTAATATTATGTATCCTTCTTTTTAGTGATTTTATATATATTTTTCAGTAAATTTGATAATGTTGCTATGTCAGCTCATCACGTGATCTTTAAAAATGTTTTTCTTGCAATTTAACTTTAATTGAACTTGATACGTTAACTTATTCCAAATTTTTTAATGCCCATTCTTCTCACTCATCTGAGTGAGTCTGCCCTCCAATGCAGGCATTGTAGGTCAGCCTCTTCTCGGACGGGGGGGATATTCTATAATATTAAAAACTAGTAATTTCTTAATTCAACAATCTTAACATTTAAAAACTATTAATTCCTCACTTTACTATTCCAAATTACAAACCCTTTTTTAATTCCTTGAAATAGGTAATTTCCCTTGGGCATTCGTGTTAAAATCCAAGAGATATTCTAAATTTTAGCATTGTCATCCCAGTAAAACTTATATAGAAATCCCATAGTAATAGCCTTTGTAACCCCAGGCAATATTATTAAAGATGGCTGACTTTTTACCGAAATTAAGCTCGACGCGGCGTGGCTACCGAATTAGATCAGATCAGAGCATCAACAAATAACTTTTATCCAATCAAAATGTAAGTCACACCTCTGTGTCACGTGATGGAATGACTTTATAAAACTATCTGGTGTCTAAAATTAGACACACTCTGTAAGAATCGGTCTGTCATATAATCCCGGGCGGACGACTTGGAAAACTTAATAAAATGCTTTAGATTCAATTACGTATCTGTGGTTCCTGCGTTGTGGTGTCTGCGTTGGGAGTCTTTGCGGGAAAATGCTCGGTTTGTCATCATGTGTATCGGCGACGTCATCCACTCTGGCCTGTTATTTGTTCCTCCATGTCGCCGATGTTACATATATGTATGTATATATATGTATGTATATATATATATATATATATATATATATGTATATATATGTATATATATATATATATATGTATGTATATATATATATATATATATATATATATATATATATATATATATATATATATATATATATACATATATATATATACATATATATATATATATATATATGTATATATATGTATATATATATATATATATGTATATATATATATATATATAATATATATATATAATATAATATATATATATAAACAACCCCCTGGCCGTTCTTACAAAGGGGGTATGAAATTTTTCGTTCTAAATAGGGAATCGGAAAAAATGGGCCCTGTAAGCTAAAGGTTAAATAATCATATATACAGTTTGGTTGACAGAAATATCATCTGACATTTAAATATCTTTTTTATTCTATCTGGTGGAAGAGAGTGAATTGTAATATCAAGAGTTTCCCAGTTCGTTATCTCTCCTTTCCGACTCTCAGCGCGTGATTTCTTTTATAATGGAGCCTTTCGAAAAACCCACTAAATCACACTCCCGTCATGTGTGTTGCCAGAGCAAACACAATCCCCCCTCTCTCTCTCCGCAGGCGAGATAAAGTTGTATTTTTAAAGTGAGGTCTTTCTTCTTCTTTTTCATCTGTTACGTAATGTTTACGGCGTTGTCATGGCGATGAATCCTCCGACGGCGGGGTTACAGGTGAATGAAAGCGTAGAAGGAGCTTGGCAGACGACTCTGACAGCCGAAGGGAAGAGTGAGATTTCGTCCGTGATTGAAATCTAGGCCAAAAAAGAGAGAGAAATAAATAAGTGGGGTTTTAAAGCGTGAAGTCAATACTGATTTTTAGCGCTGCTGGTGGAGAGAGATTTAGTGTGTTTGAAAGATAACTTGATGTTCTATTCATAGGAAACGGGCACTTCCCCGCCAGTATATAAATACGAGGGTGTTATGGTACCATTTTAATTCAAATTAACCATTCACCTCCTCCCCTTCCAAAGTCCTCAAAACTTTGAGAACACGATTGTTGTGGTTTAGTTTTTCCTTACGGGGTGGAATAGCATGCATCTAAGAATATGTGCCCAAGAATGAATGAATATATATATATATATATATACTAGCTGAAAACCCGCACTTCGCTACGGAGTACATTCAAAGTAAATACAACGGTCAATGTATGCAATTAATGCCAAAAATAAATATATATATATATATATATATATATATTTATAAGAAAATCGTAAGGGATATTTTTATAAACAAAATAATGCAGAAGAAAATATTCAAATTTAATCTAATATAAAGAATACTAAAGAATATAGTACAGTTAATATAGTACAGTTTGTAGAACATTTCTTTTACTGTATTTTAATATTATTTTTTGGTAATGTCCAATCCTCTGCCGCATTATCAAGAAAAAAATTTTTTTTGTCTATTTAGTTGTTATGCACGCAACGATAAATTTATTTAAAGTACCAGAAAAAGAAATCACGTGATCAGCATTTAATAAATTAAATTCTAAAAATGAATTTTTAAAAATTCCCCAAAAATCCGAAAATCGAGGTAAAGATCCGAAAAAGATTTCATTTTAAAGGAATTTTTATGATCTTTCTCGCTATATAAATTTTATAACCCTCAGATTATTATTTTAAATAAAAACTTTAAAAAAGTTAAAAAAACAGATTAAAATTTTAATTTTAAAAAATCTTTCTTAGTGCACCCCTACACTATAATAAGAATCGCCATGCAAATTTTCAGCACTTTGGGTCCAGTGATTTGGTCTGCGCGTTGTATGTCAGTCAGTCAGTGAGTGAATGAGTCAGTTATGGAACTGTTTCATATATATATAACATATATATATATATATATTATATATATACTAGCTGAAAACCCTACTTCGCTGCGGAGTACTTTCAAATTAAATATAACGGTCAATGTATGCAGTTAATGCCAAAAATATGTATAAATATATTTATAATAAACACAATGATCAGTGTATGCAATTGATGTAAAAGAAAAACGAAAAAATACTTTATAACAAAATCGTAATGGATATTTTTATGGACAAAATAATGTAGAAGAAAATATTCAAATTAAATCTAATAGAACATACTAAAGAATATAATACAGTTAAGATAGTACAGTTTGAGGAACAATTCTTTTACTGTATTTTAATATTTTTCTGGTTAATGGTCCAATCGTCTGCCGCATTAGCAAGAAAAAAAATATTTTTTTGTCTATTTCGTTCTTATGCACGTGACGATAAATTAATTAAAGTACCAGAAAAAGAAATCACATAATCGGCATTTAATACATTAAATTCTAAAAATTAATCTTTAAAAATTCACCAAAAATCAGAAAATGGAGGTAAAAATTCAAAAAAGATTTCATTTTAAAGGAATTTTTAGGATCTTTCACGTGATATAAATTTTATAACCCTCAAATTATTTTTTTAAATGCAAACTTAAAAAAATTACTAACACTGCTTAAAAATTTAATTTTAAAAAATCTAAGAAGAATTTTTTTAAAATCTCTCTTAGTGCACCCCTACACTATAAGAAGAATCGCCATGCAAAATTTCAGCCCTTTAGGTCTAGCGGTTCGGTCTGTGCGTTGACTGTCCGTCAGTCAGTCAGTCAGTTACGGAACTGTTATATATATACACTCAGGTGCCAAAACATTATGACCACCCCTACATTTTGCAATGAATTCGCCTGGATGACGTGGAAGGCACGTGATCAGGTGGAAGTGGTATTTAACTGCTGCTGGAGAGTCTGAAGAATCATTGTTTCACTTACTTCTGTGTGTGATGGGAAAGGCTGCGGATCTAAGCGACTTTGATAGAGGGCAGATTGTAATGGCTCGAAGGCTCGGAACAAGTATTTCCGAAACTGCACGACTCGTGAGTTGTTCGCGACCTACAGTTGTTAGTACTTATGCAAAGTGGATGAATGACGGTGAAACCAGCAGTAGACGACATGGTGTTGGACGTCCACAAGCTATCAAAGAAAAAGGTCGTCGGAGACTGTCTCGCATGGTGAAGCAAAACCGGAGCCAGACAGTGGCTCAGCTGACAGCCCAATACAATGCAGGGCCAAGTAGAATAGTATCGCAGCACACTGTTCAGCGGAAACTGTTGGATATGGGGCCACGCAGCAAACGTCCCACTCGTGTGCCTTTGCTGACCAAGCGTCATCGCCAACTGCGCCTGCGCTGGGCCCGGGAACATCGCGACTGGTCCATGGATCAGTGAGAGAGAGTTGCCTGGTCAGATGAATCACGGTTTGTCATTCATCACGCCGATGGCCGTGTCAGGATACGCCGTCTTCCAGGCGAACTCTTGCTCCCTCAATGTACAGTAGGTCATACACAGGCCGGTGGTGGTGGTATTATGCTTTGGGGGACGTTCTCTTGGGCGTCTCTGGGACCCGTGGTTGTCGTAGAGCAGACCATGAATGCTATAGGGTATCTGAACATCATTGCGGACCAGTTGCACCCTTACATGGCCTCTGTTTTTCCAGCTGGAAATGGAATGTTCCAACAGGACAACGCCCCGTGTCACAAGGCTAAAATTGTGTTGGAGTGGTTCCAGGAATATGATGCTGAATTCCAGTTAATGTCCTGGCCGCCTAACTCACCGGATCTTAATTCGATAGAACAC
This sequence comes from Dolomedes plantarius, assembly GCA_907164885.2. Classification (NCBI taxonomy): domain Eukaryota; kingdom Metazoa; phylum Arthropoda; class Arachnida; order Araneae; family Dolomedidae; genus Dolomedes; species Dolomedes plantarius. Next base: position 129,573,260 of record OU015499.1, on the reverse strand, counting down.
ATTTGGGATGTCATGGGACGGCAGCTCAGAGTTCAAAGACCACCAATTCGCAATATCTCGGATTTGCGTGACCGTTGCTTAAACATCTGGTACAATCTGTCTCCGGCCATCTACCAAGGACTTGTGGCATCCATGCCAAGGCGGGTTGAAGCTGTGTTGCGTGCCAAAGGTGGGCCAACTCGTTATTGACAGGTGGTCATAATGTTTTGGCTCTTGTGTGTATATACAATAAATACGACGATCAATGTATGCAATTGATGTAATATATATATATATATATATATATATATATATATATATATATATATATATATATATATATATATATATATATATATATATATATATATATATATATTTATAAGAAAATCGTAAGGGATATTTTTATAGACAAAATAATGCAGAAGAAAATATTCAAATTAAATCTAATATAAAGAATACTAGAGAATATAGTACAGTTAATATAGTACAGTTTGTAGAACATTTCTTTTACTGTATTTTAATATTTTTTTTTGGTAATGTTTAATCGTCTGCTGCATTATCAAGAAAAAACATTTTTTTTGTCTATTTAGTTGTTATGCATGCGACGATAAATTTATTTAAAGTACCATAAAAAGAAATCACGTGATCAGCATTTAATAAATTAAATTCTAAAAATGAATTTTTAAAAATTCCCCAAAAATCAGAAAATTGAGGTAAAGTTCCGAAAAAGATTTCATTTTAAAGGAATTTTTATGATCTTTCTCGTGATATATATTTTATAACCCTCACATTATTATTTTAAATACAAACTTAAAAAAAGTTTAAAAAAAGATTAAAATTTAAATTTTAAAAAATCTAAGAAGAATTTTTGAAAAATCTTTCTTAGTCCACCCCTACACTATAAGAAGAATCGCCATGCAAAATTTCAGCACTTTGGGTCCAGTGGTTTGGTCTGTGCGTTGTATGTCAGTCAGTCAGTGTGTGAGTGAGTCAGTTACGGAACTGTTATATATATATATATATATATATATATATATATATATATATATATATATATATATATATATAACATATATATATATTATATATATATAACATATATATATATTATATATATACTAGCTGAAAACCCGTACTTCACTGCGGAGTACATTCAAATTAAATACAACGGTCAATGTATGCAGTTAATGCCAAAAATATGTATAAATATATTTATAATAAACACAATGATCAATGTATGCAATTAATGTTAAAAAAACGAAAAAATACTGTTATAACAAAATCGTAATGGATATTTTTATGGACAAAATAATGTAGAAGAAAATATTCAAATTAAATCTAATAGAACATACTAAAGAATATAATACAGTTAAGATAGTACAGTTTGAGGAACAATTCTTTTACTGTATTTTAATATTTTTCTGGTTAATGGTCCAATCGTCTGCCGCATTAGCAAGAAAAAAAATATTTTTTTGTCTATTTCGTTCTTATGCACGTGACGATAAATTAATTTAAGTACCAGAAAAAGAAATCACATGATCGGCATTTAATACATTAAATTCTAAAAATTAATCTTTAAAAATTCACCAAAAATCAGAAAATGGAGGTAAAGATTCAAAAAAGATTTCATTTTAAAGGAATTTTTAGGATCTTTCACGTGATGTAAATTTTATAACCCTCAAATTATTTTTTTAAATGCAAACTTAAAAAAATTACTAACACTGCTTAAAAATTTAATTTTAAAAAATCTAAGAAGAATTTTTTTTTAATCTCTCTTAGTAATTTTTTTTTAATCTCTCTACACTATAAGAAGAATCGCCATGCAAAATTTCAGCCCTTTAGGTCTAGCGGTTTGGTCTGTGCGTTGACTGTCCGTCAGTCAGTCAGTCAGTTACGAAACTGTTATATATATATATATATATATATATATATATATATATATATATATATATATATATATATATATATATATATATATATATATATTTTATTTATTTATTTTAAAATTTATTCTTTTTTACTTTTTATCATAGAGATATGAAATTTTGTACATATATACATTTCACCATGTTTATATAGAATATCGTAAAAGAAATTTTCGATCTTATTATAATTTTAAGATTTTTTTTAAATTTTTAAATTTATAAACAAAATTTTAAAATGCTCCTTGCGACTTAATATTTCCTCGATTTTGCATTTTAATCACTTAAAACTATATTACAATCAAATCTGAGTATCAATTATTTAATCCCTTCAATAGTTAAATGTGAGATTTTTTTCAGAATTCCTTCCCGATTTTCATCAAAATTTTGCTATTTAATAAGTAATAAATCAAATTTTATTACCTTAATGAAATAGAATTGTAAGATGCACACTCAATTTCTCTGTAAACAGAATCAGAATTCTTTCTTGTCAATTTCATGAATTTTGAACCAAAATTAAGTCGCATGGAGCATTTAAAAAATCTAAAAACCTTGAAAAATCTGTTTTGAGAAAAACAGATTTAAAGTCTATTCCTATACATACCTATTTAAACTATCGAATGCAGTTCTAGTTACCGTAAATATGCGCGGTTGCAAAATTATTAAAATATTAATTCTTGAAATTAAAATAAATTAATTATAAAGGTCAACATACATTTTTTTACATTTTTTTTTGTGATAGTTAAAGGGCCAAAAAAAATTTTACGAACAAAATTCAAACACTTATAACTTTGCGAAAAATCATCGCAGGTGAAAGCTGCTTTTCGCAAATGGTCCAGGACGAACTGTAGGGTAACAATACACGGAAAAATAAATTTAGATTTTGAGGTCGATTTTAGCTCAAATAAAGGTCTACGGTCCGCTTAAAGGATAAAACATAATCAGGTCTATGGTTCCCTTAAAGGATAAAACATAATTAAGTCCACGGTTCCCTTAAAGAATAAAATGTAACGAAGTCCGCGGTCCTTTTAAAGGATAAAATGTTATCCGGTCCATGGTCCCCTTAAAGGATAAAACATAATCAGGTCCATGGTCCCCTTAAAGGATAAAACGCAACTAAGTCCACGGTCCCCTTAAAGGATGAAATGTAACGAGGTCCACGGTTCCCTTAAAGGATAAAACTTAACTAAGTCCAATGTCTATTTAAAGTATAACACGTAACCAGGTCCACGGTCCCCATTAAAGTATAACACGTAACCAGGTCTAAGGGCCCCTTAAATGATAAAACGTAAACAGGTCCAAGGTCCCCTTAAAGGATAAAACGTAACCAGACCCACGGTCCCCATTAAAGGATAAAACGTAACCAGGTCCAAGGGCCCCCTTAAATGATAAAACGTAACCAGGTCCAAGGGCCCCCTTAAATGATAAAACGTAACCAGGTCCAAGGTCCCCTTAAAGGATAAAAATTAGCCAGATCCACAGTCCCCATTAAAGGATAAAACGTAACCAGGTCCAAGGGCGCTTTAAATGATAAAACGTAACCAGGTCCAAGGTCCAATTAAAGGATAAAACGTAACCAGATCCACGGTCCCCATTAAATGATAAAACGTAACCAGGTCCAAGGTCCCCTTAAAGGATAAAACATAACCAGATCCTCGGTCCCCATTAAAGGATAAAACGTAACCAGGTCCAAGGGCCCCTTAAATGATAAAACGTAACCAGGTCCAAGGTCCCTTTAAAGGCTAAAACGTAACTACGTCCATTGAAGTCTGTAAAGCGCAGAAATGCGGCTCCTGTTTAGCTAGTGGCTCTCTGGCACCACCTCAATCTCGACCAAGCGCATTCGTGTCGAACCAGCGACCCAAAGGAAGTATTAGTGCGGTCCAGAAAGAGAGCTCAAAGCTAAAATAAAATAACAGCCCTCCTCAGCGATGATTGCAGGCGGCCATTACAGACCCCGCTTTGGCCATTCAACAGATCGACAACGTAGCATTTGAAATATCTTTTATTCTATACAAAATTCCGTATGCAATTTCTGTATAATAATTTCATTACAAAAATGAAATACGAAGTTTTTACAGCTTAACATTTCATCGAAAAAACGAAAAATACCCCAAGGTGTCAAATTTATTTCTCTATTAAGGAGTACAATTTTTAAAAAAAATCTTTCAATCCAAGTTGGCAATCCTTGGATAAATTTCTCCATAGGTTACATTGAGGTGGGAGAATCCAACATGGTTAGTATACAGCAGCCTTAACATAAATATTTGCTCTTGGGGGGGGGGCATCAGATCTTCCCCCTCATAGCCCCCTCCGCGAGTGCACCACTATTGCTTTTAAAATCTGTTTAGTCTAACCATGCTAATCTCTCCCAAAATGTTAAACAAAGTAGCAAAATGATTGCCGACCTCTCAATGCTAACTTCAGGAGGAAAGAAGACGTACTCGAATTATGACATGTGATTACAATGTTTTCTCGTCTTACATAATCGGAGTTCGCCCTGGGCATGTTTCTAATTGGCATGGGCGGATCCGATGCATGGAACACCCGTGCCAGCGTCTGCTTTTGGCGTCGTTGTTTCGAGGAGTATTATCTCGCGAATGTAGGGATGTCATTATCCCCGAAGGTCGTTCCCGGGTGAAAGTGACAGAACTGCCCCAAGAATGCTTTGTGAGAAGTTCTCCATACGTTAACCGTTAGCTCACGGAGCCCATTTTCCCGATTCCCTCTTTAGAACAGGAAATTTTGTACCCACTTTCTAAGAACGGCTGTGATATATATATATATATATATATATATATATATATATATATATATATACAGTAACCACCGCTTATAGTGATCAGTGGTTATAAGAATCAACCCTTTATAAGAATCAATATCGCGAAAACAAAAACAAATGCATTATTTCCATGTTAAAATTTTCGCTTTAAAGAATCAATCCACCGGTTTTAAGAATCAGCTTACACTCTTCGCTTTCCTTTCATTTTTCCAAAAAAGCCACTTAAACAGTCAAAAGGCATGAAGTTCTTTCTTTATTTTTTTTAAAGAAAGAGTGATAAGATGGGAAGGAATACAGTCGTAAAATTCATCCCTTTCTTTGTTAGACACAACATAATAGTTTCTCCTTAAACGCTTTAGCACAACACTGTCCTATTAGCTCGACCCGGGGGCATCTCTACCCGTCCGGGTCAGATTTCCCTTTTCTCCACTGACAAACAAAGACAGGGACTCTTTTTTCCCACCTCCCATATCCTGGTTGCGGCTTCCTGCACCCTGAAACACATAAATCTTCGGGGAAGTGTCCACTATCACTTAGGCAAACGTCACATTAGTAGATTCAGCACGTCATCAAACCGTGAAACATAGGCTAGAAGGTGAATCTTGGTCTGAGACTATTGGTATTGAAAGAGGTATAAACAACCTTCTGAAAACTTCATTACGTCAAACTTCCATAGAAAACTTTTTCTTGCTCCCTTCCTGTAGTTGAAATGTTAAACTGTTAAGCAGGTATGTTGTAACAAATATTGGATTTTTCTTCTCTTATTATAATCATGTGTATCTACTTATAGGTCAAGAAATTAAGTTGTATTTTTAAAATTATAAACAATAATTTTAATTAAAGATAATTAACGTAAATTAAAGCGTATTTTATGGTAAAATATCTAATATATGTATGTATAAATGTGTGTGTGCCTGACCAAAAACATAAATTTTGCTTATAAGAATCAACCGCTTATAAGAATCAAAAACAGTAATAACAAACGTGATACTTATAAGCGGAAATCACTGTATATATGTGATAATAATCACATTTGGGAAATTTAGCACAAGTTGAATTGATGCGCAGAACACTTATTGGAGATGCATTCGGGCGATGGTGTTGATCATCGAGTAAATCGCTGCGCACAAATTGGAGAGATGCAGTCGGGCGTAGTGTTGATTCGGGGAAGCACTTACGAAATTTAGTAGAAACAAACATGGAGCCATTAATGAAATGCACAAATTCCAAGACGTGCTTTATTTATCAGAAGGCATAACTGCAGTAGCCACATGACTTGTCCGGCGTCCATGACAGGACGGGACGCGGATTACATACAGGAGCGGACAGCATGTCCGACAGCAACCAGATTTAGAAACGAAGAGAGCGAAGTCTTCCGTTCAGGCAAAAATTAAATGGGTGTTTTGCGATATTTACGCCAGAGGGCCTAAACTACTTAATTTTTAATTGGGCGACTTTAGATTCGTGGAGTTCAAGTGTCCACTTCAGTTTCCCGGGGACTGATAGATTCCGCGATTGTTTGAGCTGCGACCTATGGCCTGGGCATGGGATAAGTAGCCATAAAGTTCTTGCAAAGTGGTTTTTAACGTTAAAAAAGACATAACTCTAGAGTGATTCGAGGGCTCTTCAGGAATTTTGACACTATACTGACATTTGAAATCTCATAAACTTCAAACACTCATATCTGGGGCTGTTATTGAGTTCAGATACTTCACATGCCTGCTTAATGATCTGCAGGGCTAATATAAATTACACTTACTTTACTTTTAGGTCGCAATTTTGGAAAAGGGGTCGTACTTTATTAACAATAGATTATGCTTTAAAGTAAAGTAATTTTGGAAGACGCGTTTTCTTGTTACATATATATATATATATATATATATATATATATATATATATATATATATATATATATATATATATATGTGTGTGTGTGTGTGTGTGTGTGTGTGTGTGTGTGTATGTGTGTGTGTATATATATATATATGTGTGTGTGTGTGTGTGTGTGTGTATGTATATATATATATATATTATCTATATGTATATACAGTAAAACTATATGTAAAACAGTTCCGTAACTGAATCACTGACTCACTGACATACAACGCACAGACCAAACCTCTGGACCTAAAGGGCTGAAATTTTGCATGGCGATTCTTCGTATACTGTCGGGGTGCACTAAGAGAGATTTTTAAAAAATTCTTCTTAGATTTTTTAAATTAAATTTTTAAGCTGTTTTAGTAACTTTTTTTAAGTTTGTGTTTAAAATAATAATTTGAGGGTTATAAAATTTATATCACGAGAAAGATCATAAAAATTCCTTTCAAATGAAATCTTTTTCGAATCTTTACCTTTATTTTCTGATTTTTGGTGAATTTTTAAAGATCAATTTTTAGAACTTAATTTATTAAATGCTGATCACGTGATTTCTTTTTCTGGTACTATAAATAAATTTATCGTCACGTGCATAACAACTAAATAGACAAAAAAATATTTTTTTTCTTACTAATGCGGCAGACGATTGGACATTATTTTGTCTATAAAAATATCCCTTACGATTTTTTTATAAATATATATATTTTTTTCTACATCAATTGTATATATTGATCGTTGAATTTATTATAAATATAAATATATATATATATATATATATATATATATATATATATATATATATATATATATATATATATATTTATTTATTTATTCTTTTGGCATTAATTGCATACATTGACCGTTGTATTTAATTTGAATGTACTCCGTAGTGAATTGCGGGTTTTCAGCTAGTATATATATATATATATATATATATACAGGTGGTTATCAAAATAATGGAAACACCTATCAATATTAGTGGTGTTTATGAATGTGGTTCCTATTTCCTAAAAAACAAGTCTGGACAGGTCCTTAAAAAACAAAATTCTTCATATAATACAGTGTATGTATTATTCTACTGTCAGATAGGAGTAATGAAGCTAAGGGCGTCGTGCTTTTTTGGGGGAACAGCGTAAAATATCAAACCTTGCAGACCTTGCGAAAAGGAAAATTTTTGCAGCGCGTTTAAATTGGAGTATCTGTTACTGCAACCCCCAGGCTAATGGGTGTTTTTCGAGCTATGGTATCGAAAGTCATGATAGCATGCAGAGTGCACGGAAAAGTATCTTTTGCCACACCGAATAATGGACGAAAGGGAGAGCTGAGGGAAAGAGACGGACGGGGTATTGAAGCGGAATGTGACACGAAGAAAGAAAACAACTGCAACCAAAATGACCGAAGAGATCAATCTGCATCTGCACGTTCCGATATCAACCATTAGAGGTAGAAGGGAACTTCACAAACAAAGCATTTAAGGAAGAGTAGCTATTCCCAAACCACTTGCAATAGATGCCAATACAAAATATCGTCCACAATTGTGCCACGAGCACAAATCATGGTGGAGTAATATGTCGAAAAACGGCATTTTGTCCGACGAATAATTGTTCTCATTGTTCCTCGCAACAGGACGTGCGTATGTCTGGAGAATACCTACACAAGCGTAAGATTCTGCCTGTCTCATCTCAGCTGTCAATCATGGAAGTAGATCTATCAGGGTTTGAGATGGCATCTCATGGTTTTCTTCAGGCCCTATTGTAACCCTAAAAGGGAGATTGAATGGGAAGCACTATGTCGAAATTTTAGCTCACTAGTCCATCCTATGGTGCAAACATTGTTTCTTACAGGAGATGGCGTTCTCAAGGATGATAATCCCCCTATACATACAGCTAAATCTATCAATTATTGGTTTGAAGAGCATGAAAAAGATGTCAAATATCTTATCTTGCTCTGTACAATCCCCCCCGACTATATATCATCCAACCAACGTGATCTGTATAAGCGGATAGAGCCAGATATCGATATCCACCACAGCATCTGTGCACGAACTTTCCTGATTTTCCCCTGAACAATGGTATAATATATTCTTAGCCACTATTCATGACTTGTATATTCCGATTCCAAGGTGAATCAGGTGGTATTACATGACAAAGGTGATCCTGCGCCGTATTAATAAAGTTTTTCATGATGCTTCTTAGTGTTTCCATTATTTTCATATATATATATATATATATATATATATATATATATATATATATATATATATATATATATATATATATATATATATATATATATATATATATATTCATTGTTGGGCCCGTATTCTTGGGATACAAGCTATCCCAACCCGTAAGGGAAAGGTTAACACTGAAGTGAGCGAATCCAACGCCGTTAGT
>OU015499.1:129556803-129561803 GCA_907164885.2 Dolomedes plantarius | reverse complement strand
GAGTGGAAGTTAAGAACTTGTAACCGCAAGATGACTGACGTCATATAACTTGCAACCATTGAGGTAGTGGATACTCAGTTACAGACTTACTTAGTTACCATATTTTAAGACTATTATTCCTTTATTTAATTAGTTTTTATTATTGTTACTACTATTAGTTAATTATATTTTATTTTTCTTATGATTTTTATTTTTGTTTTTAGTAGTTATTATTTTATTTTAATCTATTGTTATGTTTACTTATTAATGCAACAGAACAAACTATTCATTAAAACAAAAAAAAACCAATTATGTTTTTGGAAAGACTTACTGGGTAATTATTACGAGTTAGCACAGCTTTCAAGTCTATAATATGCTTAATCCTATTGTCTTTAGAACATAGCCTATTTATACGAACTAACTGATTTACAATAATGTTATTAAAAACAGATTTATGTAAACAGGTTAGATAATTTTGAAATTTAACAATATTAAAATTATAGTCCGATCTTTTATCGTATAAGTCAAAAGTAAATTTATTGTTAGTACTTAATTTAATATTAATATCTAGAAAGTTTACATTAATATTATCATGGCTACTTTAATTAGTTCCAAATTAGGAGGGTAAAAATTTAAGTCTATAGGTTATTACTTTTATTAATTACTATTATATCATCTATATATCTAAATATATTGTAATTGCTATTTTCTATATTATTAATTTCAAAATAATATAAGTATAAATTAGCAAGCATACTGAAGCATTACCACCTTGTGGTACACCTTTGGACTGTAAGTATATACTATTATTAGAACTATGTAATTATGTTAGTTACTAATTCTAGGAGCCTATTGAAACGAGTTAGTTTAATTTCGTTGTTTAAGTATTGAATTATTTTGTACTTACATTATGATTATTCTATTTAAATCAATTATATCAATATTATTAAATAGATCTTTAAAATCATAAGTTACAATATATTTACAGTTATCTAATGTTTGTAGTTTTCTAATTAGACTATAGCTATTATCAATTATACCACAAACACCAGATGTTATATTTTTATAGATTAATTTAAGGTATTTTAATAATAATTTACTTGCTTTTGTAGCATAAGTATTATGACCACAGGTTACTGCTCTAAAAGCAATAGGAGTTTTATGAAATTTTGGAACTAAAGTTATATAAGGAAAATATATATATATATATATATATATATATATATATTATATATATATATATATATATATATATATATATATATATATACTCATGGACAAAAAAATTAGCGCACCAAGAAGGAGTCGTCAAAATGAAACGAAATTTTACATACGTAATGACTACTTTGATATAAGTAAATGATAAGACAATCAAAGAAAAAGGATAATTTATTTCAGAGAAAAAGACAAAAGAACGGGGGAGTTAATACTCCGTTGGACCCCCTCTAGCGCGAATGCACGATGCGATACGATCGGGCATTGAGTCATACAAGTTCTGTATGATGTCTTGAGACATTTCGTTCCATATTTGCTGTAACCTTGCCTCTAGTTCGTTCAAACTCGTGGGATGCCCAACTCGTCGTCCAAATGATCCCAGATGCTCGATTGGAGACAAATCTGGGATCGGGCAGGCCAAGGAAGGGTAGTAACAGTGCGGAGACAGTCTTGTGAACACCCTTGCCGTATGAGGCCGAGCATTGTCTTGTTGAAAAAATGGCTCCTGGGAGCCGTTGCGTGAGTGGCAACACATGTGGGTTGCAGGATTTCATGACATACCGCTGGGCTGTCATGGTGCCACGGAACAATTACTAGGGGCTACCGTGTATTGTAGGCATGGCACCCCATACCATCACACCACTGTGGGAGCGTGTGGTCGCTGTACAGCAAAGGGCAGTATTGAAGCGTTCACCACTGGCTCTCCACACACGAACACGATTGTCATCACTGCCGAGATTGAATCTGGATTCGTCGCTAATACGACCTGGTTCCATTCCGCTGCAGTCCAGTTTCCTCGTGCGCAGTAACGGAGTAACTCGTGCGCAGTAACTCGTGTTCAAACGGAGGCGTCGATGGGTGGGCGTCAAGGGCAGCACACGTATGGGCGCCGCGATTCCAATTGTCCTTCAGGCCAGGCGCCTTCGTATGGTTCGAGAAGACAACAGATGCCCCTAGTGAAGGTGCTACCTGTGCCTGATGGCGGCCGATGAAGCAGTTGGCTGTACGCGTGCATTTCTTACGATGTGGCAATCTCTCGACGACTGGTCTGTCGAGGGCGTCCTGAACCATGGTCTTCGTGTACATGACATCTCTCGGGTCCACTGGTCCCAACACCTCCTCACAACACAATCAGAGCGGCCTAATTGACGAGCTACTCGCCTAGCTGACCACCCAGCTTCCATCATCCCGACGATTCTCCCCCTCTCAAACTGCGACAACTGCTTATATTGTCTTCGAACACGGCGTAATTACATGTCTATCTCAGCTCTTCCTTTGTAAATGATTCAGCACCACTCAAACAAGCTTTGGTTCCTGTTTTATACTCCACAGAGTACGATGGTTCAACGCCCTCTACCGGCTATACGTCAATGCGCAATCACGCTGCATTTATAATCAGTTGCATATCTCCCCGACATGTACCTTCATTGCAAGGTTCGTACTATCCCGCAATTATTTCTTGGTGCGCTAATTTTTTTGTCCATGGAGTGTATATACACTCACTTCCAAAACTTAAGCACGGAGAGGAAATGTTAATTTCCCTTAAGTCAATCTGAATTAAAGAAGCTGAAATTGGCTGCAAGTTAGAAAGAAGTATGCAAATATGTTAGGTACCTTCCAACCACGGTTTCGCGTCGAGAAATATGCAAAACAGGCAGTCGTATAAGGAAGCCGGCATTGTAAAGGGTTACAAGAGTCGCATGTAAGTGCTGATGAAAGGTGTTTAGAACATTCCGTACGATTTGTTTTCAAGCTAGACGTGTTTTCTATGGCTTCCAGAAGACGAATGAATATTCTGAGCGCTGGCGGGCTGTCGAACGCATGAAGCAGGACAGTATATTACAGATGTTGCTCTTTTCTTCGGCGTCATCATTCCGTCATTCACGATTATGGAAGAATTCCAAACCAGCCCAAACAGTTGCCGAAGACCTGTAGCCGATCGTCCAGGGTTACAACTAGGGATGCGACATCGATGTCGATGTTTTGAAAACATCGATGTTTTGATAAAAACATCGATGTTTTAAACATCGATTTATTAAAGCCGATGTTTTTTTAACATCGATGTTTTGTGCTCGATGTTTTACGTTGTCTCGATGTTTTTTTTTTAATGAAAAAAGTACCGTAATAAAAAAATTTCCACGTAGCATAATTTTCGCACTCGTAAATGTAAGTATGAATTCTGAAAAGGACGAATACAAAAGGGGGGAATGATTCCTTGGCAAACAGACAATGGCAATTAACAACCAATGAACCAATCAGAGCGCTTGAATGTTCCGGACACTCAGAACCTTCCATGGGGTTTTATTTTACAAATAGTATATCCACAAGTGCATCCATTTAAGTTTTTGTATTTGTTCTGGTTTTATATAAGTTGACGTTAATATTATTAGTAAGATGCTCCCAAAAAGTACCGTTTGGAAATATTTTTACAAAACCTCTGACAATTGGCGAAATGCAATATTTGCCTTAAGTCCCTCAAAACTTCTGGCAATACCACGAATTTATCTGGACATTTGAAAGGCAAACATGGCGGTAGTTACAAACGAGAATTTTGAGTCATGCCGATGTAAGCCCAAAGCAAGGCCAAGTTTTTGGTCATTGTGCCATGCCCAATCAGAGAGTAAATTAAATCACCCCCTCTCACCCCCAACGACTAACAGGACAGGTAACATTAATGTTAGAGATTATTAAACCAGATTTAAAAAATGGATTGTCTCGAAAACCTCAGATGTTTATAAAAACATCTGATGGGTTTTGGGCGATGTTTATTAGTCATCGATGTTTTAATATTGAATATCGATGTTTCAAAACATCGATGTTTTGTTATCGATGATCGCATCACTAGTTACAACCCCCTCGGAAGATCGATATATTGCTGTTGTAGCCAAGCGGAATCGAAGATTGAGCTCCCCACGTGTGACATCTATGGTTGCAACGGCCATTGGTAAGACGATATCTGCCACTACTGTTCGCAGAAGACTACACATGAATGGTCTGGACACCCGGGGACCACGAGTTTGTGTTCCTTTATCCGACCAATCCAGAGGGTCACGATTAAAGTAGTGCCGCCAGCATGTGAATTGGACTGTGTTTGATTGGGGCAACGTTATGTTCACAGATGAATCCCTACACCCGATGCAATCCCTACAATTTGCCCTACAACCCGATGATAAGCGTGTAAGGGTCTGGAGGGAAGAAGGCACACTCAATCGGCCGGAGAACATCACCGAACATCACGCATTTCGCGGTGGAAGCATCATGGTCTGGGCAGGGATTTCATTGGGATATCACACCGACCTGCACATCTACAGGCAAGGTTATGTGACGGCTGTATGGTATCGAGATGAAGTCCTAGACCCCACTGTGAAACTGTACGCTGCAGCAGTTGGTCCTTCTTTCGTTTTAATGGACGATAATGCCCGTCCACATAGATCTGCCATCGTTGACGACTTTCTGGAGAGTGAGGGGATTGCACGTATGGAGTGGCCGGCTTACTCGCCGGACCTTAATCCAATTGAAAATCTTTGGGATGCCCTCGGCCGTGCTGTATGTAGACGTTTCCCCCCTCCAGCCGCTCTCAGAGATTAGAAACTGCCCTACATGAGGAATGGCGATTACTGGACTCTGCGGTGGTTGATCACCTCGTAACAAGCATGATCACAAGCTGTACACTTTGTATGAAGGTGAGGGGTGCTCACATACCCTATTAATGTGGGTTTTTGTTGTTTGTTTTGCATTTAAACATCATTTTGTTAATGTCTCAATATGACGTCATCTTATAATTTATGAAAATTCAATATTTTTTT
>OU015499.1:129213307-129556703 GCA_907164885.2 Dolomedes plantarius | reverse complement strand
GATCCTGCGCCGTATTAATAAAGTTTTTCATGATGCTTCTTAGTGTTTCCATTATTTTCATATATATATATATATATATATATATAATATATATATTATATATATATATATATATATATGTAGATAAATATATATATATATATATATATATATATATATTCATTTTGGGGCCCGTATTCCTATGATACAAGCTATCCCAACCCGTAAGGAAAAGGTTAACACTGAAGTGAGCGAATCCAACGCCGTTAGTACACAACTGCCTTAAAGACCCCATGGCGGGATTTACCGACCTTATAGATTTCAGGTGCCCATAAAGTTGGACACGACATCATCCAGTGACGCTTGTCTGGTTCCCGAACGAAGACCCCCCCCCCCGCCCCTCTCCCTGGTGTCTAATCCAAAAGCGTGAACTACGAGGCAGGGCTTAGCGTATGCGTAAATGTAACAGCACGTGACAGAATGGTCTTCGCGGTGATACTTTTGCAAACTTTGGGTAGTTTGCGAAATCTCACACCGCATTCGGATTCATTCATGCTACTTCACTGATAACGGCTCCGAAAACTCTGCTGGCGAAGTATTCTTATCATTTCCCAAACAGAACTGGTTCCATCCTCGTTCCGAATGCAAACAGCAGGGTCGGGAAATAATCGGCAGTCCGAAGATGTCCGGATGCCTCGTTGGCTATATCTCCATAGCGATATGATCAGTTTATGAGCGGAGAAAATTATTATCATTAATACTAATTACTTGTTAATTGTATTACGGCTTACTATATGTAGGTATGTATGTATGTATATATATATATATATATATATATATATATATATACTATATGAATATATATATATATATATATATATATATATATATATATATATATATATATATATATAATATATATATATACAGAGGCTGTTCGCACATTTTTTAGACGATTTTGGTAAGCGGTAATAAAAAATCGCTTGCTGCAAAAGAAATAATTGCAATTGTACTATGTTTTTAAAAGTCAAAATTATCGTCTAGGTCTTGAAAGTTTGTTTTTATTCAAATGGCGTTTTTAACAAAGCAGTGGTTCGAAGGCTAAATTTATGCTCTTTTCCTAAGAGAAATATGCATACTCCGTTATCCAAAAACGATGTGAGAGTCATGGTTTCGTGATATTAAGCGTCGATAGGTAATATCGTCAACAAGAAAGGAAAAAAACGTCAAATTGGAGCCTCAAGTGGAACAAAAATTCTAAACAAGTATCCAGGAAAAAACGGACATCTTCGACTATTGCAAAGGTACGTTGTTTAATGTTAAAAGAAAATCCCCTTAGTCAAAGGACAGTTGCAAAATCATTAACATGCTCGGAGTCCACTGTAAACAAAATGATAAACTTTGATTTAATGTTAAGAAGCGAAAAAAACGCAACGTGCATCGTCTTCTTCCAAATCATATCGCTGAACGCATGACACTCTGCAGAATTCTATATGAGAAACACTTATCCAAAGAAAAATGGAAAACAATTGTCACAATAGATGAATCATTGGTGTATTTAAATGATTGCAACAAAAAATGAGCCATTTGTTATCATAAAAGTGGAGAAAAAATTTTAAGTACATGGTTCAAAGAATCGAAGGAAAGTTTTTCTAAGGGATTCATGATTGTTGCTGGTTTTTCTTATAATGGCAAGTTAAAAATAAAGAGAGTGGAAAAAAATGTCAAGATTCACTCCAAATACTAATCAGGAACATATTTTATCGCCAATTTTTCTGAATGAAATACCATCGCTTTACCCACAGTGCCATCAATCTGTGAGACTCCATCAGGACAAAGCTAGCAGTCACACATCAAAATCCACTGTAAATTTCCTAAAAGAAATGGAACAAAAACTGGTATCAAGGCCATACCCTTCACTGATATCCCTACTAAATCTCCAGATGTATCACCTATGGATTTTTGTGCTTTCGGACTTTTAAAATCTGCATTATCCAAACGTCGTCCCAAAACCCTTACAGGACTCTGGAAAGCTGTTCAGGAGGAATGGGATAGAATACCTCTTCTGACACTTCAAAAGGCATTATTATCTTGGAAATTGCGGTGTCGAAAGATAGTTCAGAATAAGGGATGTCAAATAGAACAGTTTAAAACAAGAATTTTATGTAATTTAGTTTTGTGAATACAATATACATCGTCTAAAAAATGTGTGAACAGCCTCTGTATATTTATATATATATATATATATATATATATATATATATATATATATATATATATATATATTATATATATATATATATATATATATATATATATATATATATATATATATATATATATATATATATATATATATATATATATATATAATATATATATAATATATATATATATAATATATAATATATATATATATATATATATATATAGATATATATATATATATATATATTATATAATATATATATATATATATATATATATATATAAATAAGAATAAGATGAAAGAGAAAACCAGTAATAGCTCTAAAGCTACTTGAAGCCAGGAACATCCAACATGTAAAGAAAAGTATGAATAAGGTTTTTGACAGCATTTCTTCATCAGCGGTGTCAATACTGTCTAAAAACCAATGGATTGTTTCTGATGAGTATGATCTATTAAATAAACACACTTAGACACCGTACAATCCATTATTAACAGAAGAATTGAATAATTAATGAATTAAGTTTGATTTATAGTACTTAACCAAAGAACACCAAGCCTGGCGCTAGTCAGAGTGGAAGTTAAGAACTTGTAACCGCAAGATGACTGACGTCATATAACTTGCAACCATTGAGGTAGTGGATACTCAGTTACAGACTTACTTAGGTTACCATATTTTAAGACTATTATTCCTTTATTTAATTAGTTTTTATTATTGTTACTACTATTAGTTAATTATATTTTTATTTTTCTTATGATTTTTATTTTTGTTTTTAGTAGTTATTATTTTTATTTTAATCTATTGTTATGTTTAACTTATTAATGCAACAGAACAAACTATTCATTAAAACAAAAACAACCAATTATGTTTTTGGAAAGACTTACTGGGTAATTATTACGAGTTAGCACAGCTTTCAAGTCTATAATATGCTTAATCCTATTGTCTTTAGAACATAGCCTATTTACACGAACTAACTGATTTACAATAATGTTATTAAAAACAGATTTATGTAAACAGGTTAGATAATTTTGAAATTTAACAATATTAAAATTATAGTCCGATCTTTTATCGTATAAGTCAAAAGTAAATTTATTGTTAGTACTTAATTTAATATTAATATCTAGAAAGTTTACATTAATATTATCATGGCTACTTTTAATTAGTTCCAAATTAGGAGGGTAAAAATTTAAGTCTATAGGGTTATTACTTTTATTAATTACTATTATATCATCTATATATCTAAATATATTGTAATTGCTATTTTCTATATTATTAATTTCAAAATAATATAAGTATAAATTAGCAAGCATACTTGAAGCATTACCACCTTGTGGTACACCTTTGGACTGTAAGTATATACTATTATTATGAACTATGTAATTATGTTTAGTTACTAATTCTAGGAGCCTATTGAAACGAGTTAGTTTAATTTCGTTGTTTAAGTATTGAATTATTTTGTACTTACATTATGATTATTCTATTTAAATCAATTATATCAATATTATTAAATAGATCTTTAAAATCATAAGTTACAATATATTTACAGTTATCTAATGTTTGTAGTTTTCTAATTAGACTATAGCTATTATCAATTATACCACAACACCAGATGTTATATTTTATAGATTAATTTAAGGTATTTTAATAATAATTTACTTGCTTTTGTAGCATAAGTATTATGACCACAGGTTACTGCTCTAAAAGCAATAGGAGTTTTATGAAATTTTGGAACTAAAGTTATATAAGGAAAATATATATATATATATATATATATATATATATATATATATATATATATATATATATATATATATATATATATATACTCATGGACAAAAAAATTAGCGCACCAAGAAGGAGTCGTCAAAATGAAACGAAATTTTACATACGTAATGACTACTTTGATATAAGTAAATGATAAGACAATCAATGAAAAAGGATAATTTATTTCAGAGAAAAAGACAAAAGAACGGGGGAGTTAATACTCCGTTGGACCCCCTCTAGCGCGAATGCACGATGCGATACGATCGGGCATTGAGTCATACAAGTTCTGTATGATGTCTTGAGACATTTCGTTCCATATTTGCTGTAACCTTGCCTCTAGTTCGTTCAAACTCGTGGGATGCCCAACTCGTCGTCCCAAATGATCCCAGATATGCTCGATTGGAGACAAATCTGGGGATCGGGCAGGCCAAGGAAGGGTAGTAACAGTGCGGAGACAGTCTTGTGACACCCTTGCCGTATGAGGCCGAGCATTGTCTTGTTGAAAAATGGCTCCTGGGAGCCGTTGCGTGAGTGGCAACACATGTGGTTGCAGGATTTCATGAACATACCGCTGGGCTGTCATGGTGCCACGGAACAATACTAGGGGCTACCGTGTATTGTAGGCAATGGCACCCCCATACCATCACACCAGCTGTGGGAGCGATGTGTCGCTGTACAGCAAAGGCAGTATTGAAGCGTTCACCACTGGCTCTCCACACACGAACACGATTGTCATCACTGCCGAGATTGAATCTGGATTCGTCGCTAAATACGACCTGGTTCCATTCCGCTGCAGTCCAGTTTCCTCGTGCGCAGTAACGGAGTAACTCGTGCGCAGTAACTCGTGTTCAAACGGAGGCGTCGATGGGTGGGCGTCAAGGGCAGCACACGTAATGGGCGCCGCGATTCCAATTGTCCTTCAGCCAGGCGCCTTCGTATGGTTCGAGAAGACACAGAGGCCCCTAGTGAAGGTGCTACCTGTGCCTGGATGGCGGCCGATGAAGCAGTTGGCTGTACGCGTGCATTTCTTACGATGTGGCAATCTTCTCGACGACTGGTCTGTCGAGGGCGTCCTGAACCTGGTCTTCGTGTACATGACATCTCTCGGGTCCACTGGTCCCAACACCTCCTCACAACACAATCAGAGCGGCCTAATTGACGAGCTACTCGCCTAGCTGACCACCCAGCTTCCATCATCCCGACGATTCTCCCCCTCTCAAACTGCGACAACTGCTTATATTGTCTTCGAACACGGCGTAATTACATGTCTATCTCAGCTCTTCCTTTGTAAATGATTCAGCACACTCAAACAAGCTTTGGTTACCTGTTTTATACTCCACAGAGTACGATGTTCAACGCCCTCTACCGGCTATACGTAATGCGCAATCACGCTGCATTTATAATCAGTTGCATATCTCCCCGACATGTACCTTCATTGCAAGTTTCGTTACTATCCCGCAATTATTTCTTGGTGCGCTAATTTTTTTGTCCATGAGTGTATATACACTCACTTCCAAAACTTAAGCACGGAGAGGAAATGTTAATTTCCTTAAGTCAATCTGAATTAAAGAAGCTGAAATTGGCTGCAAAGTTAGAAAGAAGTATGCAAATATGTTAGGTAACTTCCAACCACGGTTTCGCGTCGAGAAATATGCAAAACAGGCAGTCGTATAAGAAGCCGGCATTGTAAAGGGTTACAAGAGTCGCATGTAAGTGCTGATGAAAGGTGTTTAGAACATTCGTACGATTTGTTTTCAAGCTAGACGTGTTTCTATGGCTTCCAGAAGACGAATGGAATATTCTGAGCGCTGGCGGGCTGTCGAACGCATTGAAGCAGGACAGTATATTACAGATGTTGCTCTTTTCTTCGGCGTTCATCATTCCGTCATTTCACGATTATGGAAAGAATTCCAAACCAGCCAAACAGTTGCCCGAAGACCTGTAGCCGATCGTCCAAGGGTTACAACTAGGGATGCGACATCGATGTCGATGTTTTGAAAACATCGATGTTTTGATAAAAACATCGATGTTTTAAACATCGATTTATTAAAGCCGATGTTTTTTTAACATCGATGTTTTGTGCTCGATGTTTTACGTTGTCTCGATGTTTTTTTTTTAATGAAAAAGTACCGTAATAAAAAAAATTTCCACGTAGCATAATTTTCGCACTCAGTAAATGTAAGTATGAATTCTGAAAAGGACGAATACAAAAGGGGGAATGATTCCTTGGCAAACAGACAAATGGCAATTAACAACCAATGAACCAATCAGAGCGCTTGAAATGTTCCTGACACTCCAGAACCTTCCATGGGGTTTTATTTTACAAATAGTATATCCACAAGTGCATCCATTTAAGTTTTTGTTTTGTTCTGGTTTTATATAAGTTGACGTTAATATTATTAGTAAGATGCTCCCAAAAGTACCGTTTGGAAATATTTTTACAAAACCTCTGACAAATTGGCGAAATGCAATATTTGCCTTAAGTCCCTCAAAACTTCTGGCAATACCACGAATTTATCTGGACATTTGAAGGCAAAACATGGCGGTATTTACAACGAGAATTTTGAGTCATCAATGTAGCCCAAAGCAACCAAGTTTTTGTCATTTGTGCCTGCCCAATCAGAGAGTAAAATTAAATCACCCCCTCCCCCCACGACTAACAGAAGTAACATTAATGTTAGAGATTATTAAACCAGTTTTAAAAAATGGATGTTCTAAAACCTCGATGTTTAAAAACATCGATGGTTTTTGGGCGATGTTTTATTAGCATCGATGTTTTAATATTGAATATCGATGTTTCAAAACATCGATGTTTTGTTATCGATGTCGCATCACTAGTTACAACCCCCTCGGAAGATCGATATATTGCTGTTGTAGCCAAGCGGAATCGAAGATTGAGCTCCCCACGTGTGACATCTATGGTTTGCAACGGCCATTGGTAAGACGATATCTGCCACTACTGTTCGCAGAAGGCTACACATGAATGGTCTGGACGCCCGGGGACCACGAGTTTGTGTTCCTTTATCCGACCAATCCAGAGGGTCACGATTAAAGTAGTGCCGCCAGCATGTGAATTGGACTGTGTTTGATTGGGGCAACGTTATGTTCACAGATGAATCCCTACACCCGATGCAATCCCTACAATTTGCCCTACAACCCGATGATAAGCGTGTAAGGGTCAGGAGGGAAGAAGGCACACTCAATCGGCCGGAGAACATCACCGAACATCACGCATTTCGCGGTGGAAGCATCATGGTCTGGGCAGGGATTTCATTGTGATATCACACCGACCTGCACATCTACAGGCAAGGTTATGTGACGGCTGTATGGTATCGAGATGAAGTCCTAGACCCCACTGTGAAACTGTACGCTGCAGCAGTTGGTCCTTCTTTCGTTTTAATGGACGATAATGCCCGTCCACATAGATCTGCCATCGTTGACAACTTTCTTGAGAGTGAGGGGATTGCACGTATGGAGTGGCCGGCTTACTCTCCGGACCTTAATCCAATTGAAAATCTTTGGGATGCCCTCGGCCGTGCTGTATGTAGACGTTTCCCCCCTCCAGCCGCTCTCAGAGATTAGAAACTGCCCTACATGAGGAATGGCGATTACTGGACTCTGCGGTGGTTGATCACCTCGTAACAAGCATGAGCACAAGCTGTACACTTTGTATGAAGGTGAGGGGTGCTCACATACCCTATTAATGTGGGTTTTTGTTGTTTGTTTTGCATTTAAACATCATTTTGTTAATGTCTCAAATATGACGTCATCTTATAATTTATGAAAATTCAATATTTTTTTTTAACTCTGTATGTAATTCTTTGTTTTGTTTCATGAATAAACATAGAGCTACTTACTTGCAGCATTTCATGTCAATCAAAGCAGTACTTGTCCAATTTTTCGCATTTTACTGCTCCGTTATATATATATGTGTGTGTATATATATATATATATGTACAGTGGAATCTCAATCGATCGTTTTCGGATCCATCGTTTTTCCGTTTGTGTCGTTCATTTTATCCAGTCCCAACAATCATATTTCTTTGTTATGTTTCCGTATCTATCGTTTTCCCGCGTTTATCTTTCATTTCAATCGGTCCCTTGGAAAACGATAGATCGAGATTCCACTGTATATATATATATATATATATATATATATATATATATATATATATATATATATATACTATATATATATATATATATATATATATATATATATGTGCGTGTGTGTGTGTGTGTAAAAGAAATAAACATCCTCTCATTTTAAATTTAAACTTATTTAGTATTAGGTATACGATTATATAATTTTAGGTTATGAAAAAAAAATACGCCGTGCTTTTTCTGAGAGGGGCAATTGCCCCTACTGCCTCCCCCCCCCCTAGAGCCGCCATTGGGTCTGGGAGCCCTTGATGTATAAATTTCTTTTTAACTCCCACGCTGGAGATGCAGAGGTGGGAGACAACTGTTCTATCTCGTCGTATCTATTTGATAAGTGTCGAGGCGATGATTTCTTTCACCTGGGTTGCGTTTATCGGAAGGCGAGTGAGGATACGGCGTTGTTGAAAGGCGTACGTTGTTTATTTTTGTTTCGAAAGATCTGTTTTATATAAGTCGAGGCGCAAGTACTCGTACGGTAGAGTGGCTGGTTTTCTCTTGTTCCTAAGTTTTAGTTTCTTGCCGCGAAGCTCTTTGGACTTAATCATTGACATGCAGTTTGCAGTTGGGTAAATCGTAGATTATTAAACAATAATTTAAGTAACGCAAGTCACTGTGATACGTGGCGTCGTCTAATTCAGGTTTAAAGTAATCTACCCTTCTGGACAAACGCTAACCAAAAAGACACATGACCATAACATACTGACCATAGGTTATAGTCATGAATCCATAACCTCATAGCCTATATATATATATATATATATATATATATATATAATATAATATAATCATTACATCTCGTCCTTAAAATGCAACCTGAAAAGGAAAACTAGCTCAAATTGACATGGCTGGAGCTAGACTCAGCCTGAAAGGAATTAAAATTTTGAAGCAGTCGGGTCGAATCGTTTTATTAGGAGCGATAGTAACATACGTCCTTTCATTTCAGATGCTCGGAGCGAAGTGTAATATCACCTTTCAACCTTACGCGCTAGAAGCTAGGTACATGTGGCTGTTGATTTGAAATGTCAGCGGAATTTTGGGGCTGGCGATGCGAACCCACGCTTTTATCGAGACGTATACACGTGTAGAAATGCAACGTTTGCTGTTTTATGGGAAGTTCTGTTGCTATGGGTTTTAAAGCGCTAAAGTAATGTTACTGGGGATTGGATTTAGGAAAGGGAATTTAACTGATAGAATGGAGGGCCTAATATTTAATTTATTACATATATATATATATATATATATGTAATATGAGAAGTCGGCCGCAGGTCATTCCGATGAAGACGCCGCACCTCCCACACCACGGTGAAATACTTTAGTTACGATGGATTAAAAAGACATTCTGGACGGAAAAATTAGGCGACGACACCAGCTTCTCGAAAACATTATTTTATTTTATCTCGGTGATTCTGTCAGCGTGTTGTGCAGCAAAGGAAAATGTACAGAGTCCCACCCATTTGTGGGCGCTAGATCTTATACACTCATGGACAAAAAAATTAGCTCACAAGGAAATAATTGCGGGATCGTAACGAAACTTGCAATGAAGATACATGTCGGGGAGATATGCAAATGATTAGAAATGTAGCGTGATTGCGCATTACGTATAGCCGGTAGAGGGCGTTGAACATCGTACTCTGTGGAGTATAAAACAGGTAACCAAAGCTTGTTTGAGTGTGCTGAATCATTTACAAAGGAAGAGCTGAGATAGACATGCCATTACGCCGTGTTCGAAGACAATATAAGCAGTTGTCGCAGTTTGAGAGGGGGAGAATCGTCGGGATGATGGAAGCTGGGTGGTCAGCTAGGCGAGTAGCTCGTCAATTAGGCCGCTCTGATTGTGTTGTGAGGAGGTGTTGGGACCAGTGGACCCGAGAGATGTCATGTATACGAAGACCAGGCTCAGGACGCCCTCGACAGACCAGTCGTCGAGAAGACCGCCACATCGTAAGAAATGCACGCGTACAGCCAACTGCTTCATCGGCCGCCATCCAGGCACAGGTAGCACCTACACTAGGGGCCTATGTGTCTTCTCGAACCATACGAAGGCGTCTGGCTGAAGGACAGTTGGTATCGCGGCGCCCATTACGTGTGCTGCCCTTGACGCCCACCCATCGACGCCTCCGTTTGGAGTTTTGCCGCGCACGAGGAAACTGGACTGCAGCGGAATAGAACCAGGTCGTCTTTAGCGACGAATCCAGATTCAATCTCGGCAGTGATGACAATCGTGTTCGTGTGTGGAGAGCCCGTGGTGAACGCTTCAATCCTGCCTTTGCTGTACAGCGACACATCGCTCCCACAGCTGGTGTGATGGTATGGGGTGCCATTGCCTACAATACACGGTCACCCCTAGTATTGTTCCGTGGCACCATGACAGCCCAGCGGTATGTTCATGAATTTCTGCAACCACATGTGTTGCCACTCATGCAACGGCTCCCAGGAGCCATTTTTCAACAAGACAATGCTCGGCCTCATACGGCAAGGGTGTCACAAGACTGTCTCCGCACTGTTACTACCCTTCCTTGGCCTGCCCGATCCCCAGATTTGTCTCCAATCGAGCATATCTGGGATCATTTGGGACGACGAGTTGGGCATCCCACGAGTTTGAACGAACTAGAGGCAAGGTTACAGCAAATATGGAACGAAATGTCTCAAGACATCATACAGAACTTGTATGACTCAATGCCCGATCGTATCGCATCGTGCATTTGCGCTAGAGGGGAGTCCAACGGAGTATTAACTCCTCCGTTCTTTTGCCTTTTTCTCTGAAATAAATTATCCTTTTTCTTTGATTTTCTTATCATTTACTTATATCAAAGTAGTCATTACGTATGTAAAATTTCGTTTCATTTTGACGACTCCTTCTTGGTGCGCTAATTTTTTTGTCCATGAGTGTATATCTTCATCCCATCACGTGGCAAAAGGGCGTTGATTAGAAATTGGATTGGTTAAAAGTTGTTATTGATGTGCAGACCAGAGTTAAACAGGTAGGCACACTACGCATCTTAAGATTTCGTTAAATTGGCAGCCATCTTGGACAAAACTGCCTAAGGCTGAATTAGTCTTTATTAAGGGATTTTAATAGACTTCAGTGGGAAGGATTTACTAAAATATGGAAATATAGTTTGGGATTTAATTCGGATTCCCAAGGGAAATTAAATAGTGTAAGAGTTTATAAAGGGGTATGTAGTTTTGAATGTTATAGAATATATATATATATATATATATATATATATATATATATATATATATATATATATATATATATATATATATATATATATATATATATATATATATATATATATATATATATATATATATATATATATATATATATATATATATATATATATATATATATATATATATATATATATATATATATATAGTGCCGGAACACGACGTGGCATGGACTCGACTACTGTCTGAAGGTATCCTGGAGGCAATTGACACCATGAATCCTACAGGGCGGTCACCAAATCCATAGGAGTGAGAGGGGATAGAGATCTCTTCTGAACAGCACGTTGCATGGCATCTCAGATATGCTCAATAAAGTTCATGTCTGGGGATTTAGGTGGCCAATGGAAGTGTTAGAAGAGTTATCCTGGATCCACTCGGTAGACACTTTCGACGTGGGGGGGGGGGGTGGCGCATTGTCCTGCTAGAATTGTCCAAGTCCATCTGAATGCAAAATGGACATGAATGGATTTAGATGATCGGACAGGATGTTTATGTACCTGTGACATAGACGTATCAGGGGTCCCATATCACGCCAACTGCAAATGCCCCATACCATCCCAGAGATTCCACCAGCTTGAACAGTCCCTTGTTGACATGTACGTTCCGTGGACTCACGAGGTTGTCTCCATACCCGTACACGTCCATCCGCCCGATGCAATTGGAAACGAGACTCGTCAGACCAGGCAACGTGATTCCAGTCATCAACAGTCCAATGGAGGTGTTGGCGGGCCCAAGCGAGGCGCAGAGCCTTGTGCCGCGCAGTCAACAACGGTACACGAGTGGGTCCGCAATCCGAAAGGCCGCATGTCAATGATGGCCCTTTGAACAGTTCGCACGCTGACACTTGTTGATTCCGCAGCATTGAACTCGAACTGATCAGCAGCAGTTTGAGGAAGCGTTGCACGTCTATCTCGTTTAAGGATTCTCGTCAGTCGCCGACGGTTCTGTCCTTTCGTGGTCTTTTACCGGCAGCACCGCTGTCGGAAATTCGATGTTTTACGGGATACCTGATATTCAAGGCACACTCGGGAGATGGCCGTGCGCGAAAATCCAAATTGAATTGCTACCTCGGGGATGATATGTCACATCTCGCGTGCACGGACTGCAACGCCACGTTCAAAGTCACATAAATCGCGGTAACCTGCGACTGTAGCTGCATGAACCGATCTAACAGCTTCGCCAGTCACCTATTGTCTTATACAGGCGCTGCTGACCGCATCGCGTTACGCTGATTAGTTGCATATCTCCGTTATTTGCACACGCATGCCTGTGCTAGTTTTTTCTTTTGTTTGCCTCTTCAGTGTATTATAGTGCATAAATTATATTTCTTCTGATCTGCCCGCTTATAAAAAAGTCACATGTCTCCCTTTACTTCGGATATTTGATACAAAATTGGATACCCGATTACTTATTTTGCTACAACACGACTTTGTACAGGTTGACTTCTCTTTATTGACATTTCACTGCCACGGACATCTCTGTCAGGAATTTCGATAGTGCACGTATTATCTTGCCTTCTCGTTCTTTCCTTTTGTCATGTTTGGCGGACGCATCTGTTGCAGCAGGTGGAGTACTCCCGTAAAAGTACCTCAGCTGTTTTTTTTTTAATTTTCCGCCGAAATAATGCATAATATATCGGATATCATTTATAATGAAGAATGGATTTAGAAACCGATATAAGTTATGAAACCGACTTTTACACTGCTGCCTCTTCTCCGCTTGCAGCTGCGGGGTGCGCGCCACATGTGTGGGGTAAAATTCTTCAGAACCACCTAAAAATGGGCTTTCATGTCATTTTTTTTTTCTTCTTCCTTATTAATCTGTTCCGCGACAGAACTTTTTACCTCTTCTAGAACTTTTAAATGATGAGGAATCGACCTACGATATTTTTGAACGAATTTCCGAATGTTGTTTCTCTTTACACGAGACTGTTTTCAAACGATTTTAGGGATGTTCCGTCAAACTGAACTTGTCTCTCAAACTTTGCAGATGTAATGTATTAAAACTAGTTTTATTACATGTTTTTGGATTCCAATAAAACAAATTTATTTTAAAAAAGTAAAAGAGAGCAATAATTATTATTTTCAGTTTTTCTTCAAATAATGAATCTTCAAAAAAATATATATATATATACATACATATATATATATATATATATATATATATATATATATATATATATATATATATATATATATATATATATATATATATATATATATATATACATATATATACATATATATATTTATATACAGATATATATATATATATATATATATATATATCTATATATATATATATATATATATATCTATATATATATATTATACATATATACATATATATATTTATATACATATATAATATATTATATATATATACAGATATATATATATGTATATACATATATACATATATATATTTATATACATATATAGTATATTATATATATATACAGATATATATATATATATATATATATATATATATATATATATATATATATATATATATATATTATATATATATATACAAACACACATATATATACACAGATATATATACATATATACATATATATATGTATATATATATATATACAAACACACATATATATACACAGGTGATTATCAAAATAATGGAAACACATATCATTATTAGTGGTGTTCATGAAAGTGCTTCGTATTCCTTAAAAAACTAGCCTAGGAACCACTGTTTTATAGACTATAATGTATACATTGTTCTACTCTAAGCTAGCAGTAATGAAACAATGAGCATCAGTCTCTTTAGGGGATAGCGTAAGATGTCAAACCTTGTAGACCGTTCGGAGATGGCATATTGTTGAAGGGCGTCTAATTGGAGTATCTGTTACAACATCCCTCATGGTTTTGGGTGTTTACTGATCTATGATATCGGAAGTCATGACGGCATACAGAGTGCACGGAAAGACATCCTCTGGGAAACAGAATAGTGGACGAAAGGGAAAGCCAAGTGAAAGAGACTGACGGGTGTTGAAGTGGATTGTGACAACAAAGAAGAAGACAATTGCAGCCAAAGTGATGGTAGAGCTCCATCTCAATCTGCAGGCTCCAGTATCAGTCATTACAGGTAAGAAAAACACTTCACAGACAAAACATTTACGGCAGAGTAGTAATTCCCAAGCCACTTGTAACAGATGTGAATACAAAAGTCCTCTACAGTGGTGCCACGAGCCCAAATCCTGTTCGAGTGATATATGACATTTGGAAATATGACATTTGGTTAGACGAATCATTGTTCACTTCGTTCCCCGCAAAAGGACGCGCGTATGTCTGAAGAACACCCACACAAGCGTATGATCATGCTTGTCTCGTGCCATCTGTGAAACATGGAGGGAAATTTCTCTGGGTTTCGGCGGCCATCTCACGGTTTGCAAAAAGGGATCTATTGGAACCCTGAAAGGGAGATTGACTGGGAAAGACTATATCGAACTTTAAGCCGACCAGATCCATCCTATGGTGCAAAAATTGTTTCCTGCAGGAGATGGCGTTTTCCATGATGATAATGCTCCGATTCATACACCTAGACGTGTCAGGTCGCGGTTTCAGGAACATAAAGACAAAGTCAAACACCTTATCTAGCCCGCAGAGTCCCTAAGCTTCAAAATCATCGAACTGCTGTGGTCTGTTTTAAGGAACAGAGTCAGGAATCAATATCCAGCAATAGCATCTCTACATGAACATTGACGATTTATCCATAAAGAATAGTATAATATCCCCTTAACCACTATTCATGACTTTCATAATTCATTTCCTTGGTGAATTCAGGTGGTATTAAATGCCGCAGATGGTCCTATGACATATTAATAAAGAATTTCATGTTATTCCTAAATGTTTCCATTATTTTGATAATTACCTCTCTCTATCATAGGCGTAGCGTCGGGGGGGGGGGGGGGGGCACGTGCCCCCCCCCCCAACTTAAATTGAGATGAATTAAAACGTTACAAAAAGTTCAGTTAAAATCTGAAAATTGTAGAAAATTTTAAGAAAGTTGGGTTTTTTTTCCCACTTTCACAAACCGTGAAACTGAAGATTCCGATTGTGCCTCTAGCCTTAACATAGTTTTTAACGGTGATATGATCCATAACAAAAATTCGATGCTATATTTTTTTTCTCATTTTATTTATACTATATTTATGGGGGCTTGGGGTGCCTTGAGTGGATGACAGATCTGTACTGTTTGTCCGGCATCCTCGAGCCCCACAGCAATGAAAAATGTCACCGAACTTGGGAAATTAACCCTCGACTGCGTATTCAGGTATTGCTACGTAGTGACTGGTCTTCAGGTGATTCATGGTTGATAAGCCCTAGAGGCTTGGGGAACCGGTGGAGTATTCTGACTTATACTATATTTATTTTTCTCATTATATGACTTTTAAATACTTCTCAAGCATCAATTCTATTGTTATTCAATTAAAAAAAATCATAATATTTCATATTTTAAGGACCGTCCGGCAGTCAGTGCGCTGAGGAGAGCCCTAACTGAACTCAGTTTGTGCTCCCCCCCCCAAAAAAAAAAAAAGTTAGAAGCACGCTACGCCTATGCTCTCTCTCTCTCTCTATATATATATATATATACAATGCGTGTAATGGATCATCTAACCGTCGTGGTCAAATTCTTGTAAATAATTTAGCTGCGATGGAAAACGCATTAGGAATATAAGCATTATATAATTTCATTTTTACATAACTTTTAGTATTACTTATATGTATTTTTACATAACTTATAGATTTATAGAGATAGATCTACATGTTATGTCTATATATCTTGAGAACATCTGATGTGAACACTCAACACTTTTTATTTCTTTGATTTATAGGGGAATTTTATTATTTTATCTTGACATAAAAGGCGTAGAGGTATAACAAATCAACTTCAGCGAGCAAAATTTGGGATTCCCAAAAAAGGAAAAAATTTTATAAGCGCAAAACTCCAAGCACGAGCTTTAGTTTCAGCTTTAATGCATTTTTCATTTAAATTTTAGGGATTTGATCAAAAAAAAAAAAGTTATCCGCAAAAACCGAACCAATTTTCTATAGTTTTCGGTTTCGGTTATGGGAGTTAAAACCGTGATTCAGTTAAAACCGAAACCGAAATCCTGATTCGGATATAGGTGTTCTTCTGGCTTCTTTGGGCTGCATTGGGGAAAGAGGAATTGTCTTGGGTTGCATAATAATATATATATATATATATATATATATATATATATATATATATATATATATATATATATATATAAAAATATATATATATATATATATATATATATATATATATATATATATATATATATAAAAATATATATATATATATATATATATATAAATATATATATATATATATACATATATATACATATATATATATATATACATATTTATATATACATATATATATATATATACATATTTATATATACATATATATAGATACATATATATACATACATATATATACATATATATATATATATGTATGTATATATATGTATCTATATATATGTATATATAAATATATATATATATATATATATATATATATATATATATATATATATACATATATACATATTTATATATACATATATACATATTTATATATACATATATATAGATACATATATATAGATACATATATATACATACATACATATATATACATACATATATATACATACATATATATATATATATATATATATATATATATATATATATATATATATATATATATATATATATATATATATATATACAGTACTAGCTGAAAACCCGTACTTCGCTACGGAGTACATTCAAATTAAATACAACGGTCAATGTATGCAATTCATGCCAAATATATTTACGACCAAAAAGCGATGACATGAATATAGCGTTATTGTGAGGCGAGAGATATTTGCCTCTGGGAACGTAAATGTTTGGGCTTGTTCACATAGAATCCGTCAGCGTTAGCGTAAAATTTTTTAACCAATCATATACCAGTCATTCCAATCGTATACCAATAATTATTATAACCAATAATATACCAACCATTATACCAGGCATCATATACCAAAAATATACTAATCATCATATACCAATCAATATACCAATCATATACCAATCAATATACCAATCATATACCAATCATTATACCAATCATATGCAAATCCTATACCAATCACATATCAATCATATACCAATCATTATTATAACCAATCTTATACGAATCATTATACCAATCATCATACACCAAAAACATACTAATCATATACCAATCATTATATCAATCCTATATCAATCATCATATACGAATTATATACCAATCATCATATACCAATAATTATAATAATCATTATACCAATCATATACCAATCATTATACCAATCATATACCAATCATATACCAACCATTGTACCAATCATCATATACCAATCATCATAAAGCCAATTTTACCAATCAGCGCCAATCTTTAACGCTGACGCAGACGAATTCTGTGTGAACAGGCCCTTATAAAGTTTACGATCCTCTGTGGCCGCATCACTAACCGTCTAGGACCCTACGCTGCTCGCGGGTTGGACACGCCTGCATTAGAACATTGCAAGCGAAAATAGATTTTTCCGATTTCAAAGCGATTTGGGACGGAATGATAAAAACGATTAATTAATTAAAAAATAATGGTGACTATAGGATTTCACATGGAGTGTTTTCGTCCATATGCCTCGCCGCTCTCAGATTTCGCGAACATTTTTTTTTTTCTCACAACTAAGAGAACAATCTTTATTGAGTTAGTCGCTTCGGATCAGCCTAGGACACTCAGTCTAGTCAAATGAGCTAATCGACCGGACATATGCACTGACATCGAGCCATCCGCGTTCTGTAGTGGTCAGCGTCTTGGGCTTACCCAAAGTGAGCTCGATTTCGAATCCCACATAACGTTTGGACATGCTGTTGGGTCCCCTTTAAGGCTGCTGTGTACTAACCCTATTGGATTCGATCAGCTCAATGTCAACCTTACGGAGAAAATCCGTCCAAGAATGGCTGACTTGGATTGAACGATTTTTTTTAAAAATTGTACTTAGAGAAAGAAATCTGACACCTTTGGGCATTTTCTATTTTTTTAATGCAAATAATATTTTAAAATTTAAGTTATTTGGGGGAGAAATCTGGTAGAGTGTGTTTTAAAAGTTCCTCTATTCCTTTGGGGGACGCAGTTTATAAAATGAATCCTGTTGCAAGGTGCAGAAAAGTTCTGGCTATGAAAATACCAATTTTATCGGATGATCGGCATTTATGTAGCTGCCAGTAGAAGACACATTTTATCCATAGGTTAACATTGAGGTGAGAGAATCAAATAGGGTTACAATTTTATGCTCGTTTATTTTATGCTCGCCAAGAGCATTAGATTAGAACGTTACGCTTCAAGTCAGTTGCGGCCTTTTGGAGCTATTTGGCGTCATTTCACGAAATTTGCAGTAACAGCCACATTTGGCGCCTCATCGCCGAAGTTGGCAACCGCGTTATGGTCTTCATATTAATTATTGTTGTTTTGTTTTGGTTGAAAATGTTATTAATTTATTTATTTATTTATTACAAATGAACAGAAGATTGGCTTTGTTGAAAATGCAAACCACAAACAAACGCCTACAAATAATTTAGAAACTGAATAGAAAGATTAAAATATATTAAAATTTTTTAATAGTATTTTTTTAAACAGTAACCTAAAAGCCGGTGCTTAGTTGCTCTATTGGATTTGCTCAACTTATTGTTAACTTATTGTTATCATTGTTAATTCAACTGATCGTTTCCAATGATTGTCGACCTGAATTTGAATATTCTTTCATTTTAAATTGCTGCTCGTCATAGAGAGAGAAACTTTTCACTGGGGTATATAATTCAATTTGAAAAAATTCGTCCATAAATGGAAACGAATTACGTCTGAAACAGTGTATCCCTCTTTGTCCCCGAATCTCTCTATTCTAAAAAAAAAGTAACTCCCGCTGCCGCTGTCAAAAGTTTGTCAAGC
This sequence comes from Dolomedes plantarius, assembly GCA_907164885.2. Lineage (NCBI taxonomy): Eukaryota > Metazoa > Arthropoda > Arachnida > Araneae > Dolomedidae > Dolomedes > Dolomedes plantarius. The sequence goes on along the minus strand of OU015499.1, from coordinate 129,537,309 downwards.
TATCTCCTCCGAAACCGCTGGGGGTATGGGGTCTATAGCGATACCAATGGATGCAAAAAAATGGGGGGGACCAAAGTAAGACATGTCTTCGTCGGATTTTAAGATTTTTTTTTATTTTATGTTTTGTGGGAAAATATTGACTGTTTCATCTTCAGATTACGATAACTCGCCAAAAAATGATCTTGATCTTTTTACTTGATGAATCTTGATGAATTGATCTTGATGAATTTTGATCTTTTTACAGTCTAAGACTACAGACATTTCTCTTTCAAACTAGACCTCATTTGTTTAAAAATATTTTAAAACAGACTAATATTTTCATCAAAAAATTAAACAGTTTTTCAAGAAATATCGTCCCCTATGTGGATATAATATCGATGCTACTCAAGTATTTATCTTACAAAGAAAATATTTACATCATTTGGAAGCTGAAAGCTTTCTTATTCATATAAACCTGATTTCAAGTCTATATCTTAAATTTTCGATTTTTAATTGAATTTTAAAGATGATAATTCAGCAGTGATGAAACGCCCTTCGCATTAAGGGTGAAAATAGTAAATGGATGGAAGCTGTTACATTGCCCGAGAATCACCCCTATCTATCTAGCTATTAGCCATAACAGAGGAGCGAGCGTAGCGAGCCTAGGGGCGAAGCCCCTAGTTAAACTAAAAAAAACATTTCGGGTAGTCTCTTCTAGCGAAACTACCGCGGGTTACTAACGTGGGATTACTTGTCGTTACTTACCTCTATTGTATGTGTATATGTATGTATGTGATATGTATATATGTATCTATATGTATGTACGTATGTATATATATACATATACAGGGTGATTCAAAACTCCATGTACAAACTTTTAGGGAAGGTAGAAAACTCAAAAACAAAACAGAATCACATAGGAATGCATGACCGGAAACTCAAACCTGACGCTGGAGGGCGTTGTTTACTTAATCGGACCATACCTCTTACCAACCCCACTGGATGGCCGGATATATCGCAATTTTCTGGATGAGGTAGAAAACGCAAAAACAAAACAGAATCACATAGGAATGCATGACCGGAAACTCAAACCTGACGCTGGAGGGCGTTGTTTACTTAATCGGACCATACCTCTTACCAACCCCACTGGATGGCCGGATATATCGCATTTTTCTGGATGAGGTAGAAAACGCAAAAACAAAACAGAATCACATAGGAATGCATGACCGGAAACTCAAACCTGACGCTGGAGGGCGTTGTTTACTTAATCGGACCATATCCTCTTACCAACCCCACTGGATGGCCGGATATATCGCATTTTTCTGGATGAGGTAGAAAACGCAAAAACAAAACAGAATCACATAGGAATGCATGACCGGAAACGCAAACCTGACGCTGGAGGGCGTTGTTTACTTAATCAGACCATACCTCTTACCAACCCCACTGGATGGCCGGATATATCGCAATTTTCTGGAGGAGGTAGAAAACTCAAAAACAAAACAGAATCACATAGGAATGTATGACCCGAAACGCAAACCTGACGCTGGAGGGCGTTGTTTACTTAATCAGACCATACCTCTTACCAACCCCACTGGATGGCCGGATATATCGCAATTTTCTGGATGAGGTAGAAAACGCAAAAACAAAACAGAATCACATAGGAATGCATGACCGGAAACTCAAACCTGACGCTGGAGGGCGTTATTTACTTAATCGGACCATACCTCTTACCAACCCCACTGGATGGCCGGATATATCGCAATTTTCTGGATGAGGTAGAAAACGCAAAAACAAAACAGAATCACATAGGAATGCATGACCGGAAACTCAAACCTGACGCTGGAGGGCGTTGTTTACTTAATCGGACCATACCTCTTACCAACCCCACTGGATGGCCGGATATATCGCAATTTTCTGGATGAGGTAGAAAACGCAAAAACAAAACAGAATCACATAGGAATGCATGACCGGAAACTCAAACCTGACGCTGGAGGGCGTTGTTTACTTAATCGGACCATACCTCTTACCAACCCCACTGGATGGCCGGAAATATCGCATTTTTCTGGATGAGGTAGAAAACTCAAAAACAAAACAGAATCACATAGGAATGTATGACCCGAAACGCAAACCTGACGCTGGAGGGCGTTGTTTACTTAATCGGACCATATCCTCTTACCAACCCCACTGGATGGCCGGATATATCGCATTTTTCTGGATGAGGTAGAAAACTCAAAAACAAAACAGAATCACATAGGAATGCATGACCGGAAACGCAAACCTGACGCTGGAGGGCGTTGTTTACTTAATCAGACCATACCTCTTACCAACCCCACTGGATGGCCGGAAATATCGCATTTTTCTGGATGAGGTAGAAAACTCAAAAACAAAACAGAATCACATAGGAATGTATGACCCGAAACGCAAACCTGACGCTGGAGGGCGTTGTTTACTTAATCAGACCATACCTCTTACCAACCCCACTGGATGGCCGGATATATCGCAATTTTCTGGATGAGGTAGAAAACGCAAAAACAAAACAGAATCACATAGGAATGCATGACCGGAAACTCAAACCTGACGCTGGAGGGCGTTGTTTACTTAATCGGACCATACCTCTTACCAACCCCACTGGATGGCCGGATATATCGCATTTTTCTGGATGAGGTAGAAAACGCAAAAACAAAACAGAATCACATAGGAATGCATGACCGGAAACTCAAACCTGACGCTGGAGGGCGTTGTTTACTTAATCGGACCATATCCTCTTACCAACCCCACTGGATGGCCGGAAATATCGCATTTTTCTGGATGAGGTAGAAAACTCAAAAACAAAACAGAATCACTTAGGAATGTATGACCCGAAACGCAAACCTGACGCTGGAGGGCGTTGTTTACTTAATCAGACCATACCTCTTACCAACCCCACTGGATGGCCGGAAATATCGCATTTTTCTGGATGAGGTAGAAAACTCAAAAACAAAACAGAATCACATAGGAATGTATGACCCGAAACGCAAACCTGACGCTGGAGGGCGTTGTTTACTTAATCAGACCATACCTCTTACCAACCCCACTGGATGGCCGGAAATATCGCATTTTTCTGGATGAGGTAGAAAACGCAAAAACAAAACAGAATCACATAGGAATGCATGACCGGAAACTCAAACCTGACGCTGGAGGGCGTTATTTACTTAATCGGACCATACCTCTTACCAACCCCACTGGATGGCCGGATATATCGCAATTTTCTGGATGAGGTAGAAAACGCAAAAACAAAACAGAATCACATAGGAATGCATGACCGGAAACTCAAACCTGACGCTGGAGGGCGTTGTTTACTTAATCGGACCATACCTCTTACCAACCCCACTGGATGGCCGGATATATCGCATTTTTCTGGATGAGGTAGAAAACGCAAAAACAAAACAGAATCACATAGGAATGCATGACCGGAAACTCAAACCTGACGCTGGAGGGCGTTGTTTACTTAATCGGACCATATCCTCTTACCAACCCCACTGGATGGCCGGATATATCGCATTTTTCTGGATGAGGTAGAAAACGCAAAAACAAAACAGAATCACATAGGAATGCATGATCGGAAACGCAAACCTGACGCTGGAGGGCGTTGTTTACTTAATCGGACCATACCTCTTACCAACCCCACTGGATGGCCGGATATATCGCAATTTTCTGGATGAGGTAGAAAACGCAAAACCAAAACAGAATCACATAGGAATGCATGACCGGAAACTCAAACCTGACGCTGGAGGGCGTTGTTTACTTAATCGGACCATACCTCTTACCAACCCCACTGGATGGCCGGATATATCGCAATTTTCTAGATGAGGTAGAAAACGCAAAAACAAAACAGAATCACATAGGAATGCATGACCGGAAACTCAAACCTGACGCTGGAGGGCGTTGTTTACTTAATCGGACCATACCTCTTACCAACCCCACTGGATGGCCGGATATATCGCATTTTTCTGGATGAGGTAGAAAACGCAAAAACAAAACAGAATCACACTGGAATGTATGACCGGAAACGCAAACCTGATCAGCTAGAGGATCGAATAAACCATCAGAAAAGATAAGAAAAGTGCTTATATTTTGTCAACCATTTTCAAATCAGAACACAAATTGTTTATCAATAATCAATCTGTATCATCAAAAAAGCTATATATATATATATATATTTGCAATATTTGATGGTAAATTATATATACATAAGGAAGGGATACGATACAAATAAGGTTTTTTACTCCACCATGGACCGATGGACCGTGGAGGTATTCCGATTAGGAAAGGTGGGTCGCCAGCTGAGAAAGATTGAGAACCACTGAGCTAGAGGATAAACAAAGATGCAGAAATGTTAGTTTTTCATTTCTGCATGTTGGTTATATACACTCTGTCACAAAATAATATATGCACCCAGAAGAAATCGAGAAACTATCACGAAACTTGGCAGGAATGTAGTCTGGTACGAGATATGCAAATGATTAAAATTTCGACGCCAATGAGACAAGGGTAAGCGCTCTATGCTCATACCAGATGCGCAGCTGGGAGAGTTTAAAAGCGTGATTGCTCGTGCCATAGGGTTATTCAAACAAATCTGTCGACTTGGATGGATAGTATTGTGACCAGAGATGCCTCTGAGACGTAACCGGCGACAGTACGAACAATTGTCGGACTTTGAGAGGGGGCGTATAGTAGGCCTCAGAGAAGCTGTTTGGTCGAACAGGCGTATAGGCCCGCATCTCGGTCGGAGCGATATGGTAGTTGCTCGGTGTTAGCAACAGTGGATCACGGAAGGGATAGTTTACCGTAGCGGAGGGTCAGGGCGTCCCAGGAACACAAATGCCAGGAACACAAATGCGTCCCAGGATCGCGCAATCATAAGAGCGGCACGTCCGCACCAACAACGTCGCTAGAATCGGTTCGATGCCATTTACCACCTTCCAGACATCCGGTGGTATCAAGGGAAACCATTCGGAGACTACTCGCCGACGCTTTTATAAGGAGCCGACGTCGCATTTAGACGCCTACCACTGACCCCCACATCATACGCAGAGTCGATTGGATTTTTGCCGACCTCAGGCAAGCTGGAGTGTGACCGACTAGAGGCGTGTGATCTTCAGCGATGAATCCCGATTCATTATCAATGCTGATGACCAGCGCATACGCGTGTGGAGGCGACCAGACCACCGGTCCGATGCGGCATTTGTTGTCGAGAGGCATGCGGCGATTACACAAGGTGTGACAGTGTGGGGAGCGATTTGTTGGGACACACGATCACCTCTAGTCGCCCTTCAACGCACTTTGACGGCACGCAGTTCCGTGGACGAGATTTTAATGCCAGTTGTACTGCCTATGATATCAAGTCGCCCAGGTGCCATTCATCAGCAAGACAACGCTCTTCCACATACTGCGAGACTCTCGCAACAATGTCTTCAAGGATATGACGTACTCCCATGGTCTACCAGGTCATCAGACCCCTCGCCAATAGAGCACCTCTGGGACATGCTTGGAAGGCAACTACAGCCGTCCCGGAATACTGGTGAATTAACTGCCCAGTTGCAAAGATTACGGCTTGATCTTCCGCAGGAGGTCATAGGTGACCTCACTGAGTCGATGTCACGCCGTGTTTCGGGTTGTATAGCTGCCAGAATTGGATTTACTACTTACTGATTTGTAACCTTTTTCATGCCATATCTTCTTAATAAAGCGGTCTGTTTTTCTGAATTTGTAATCATTTGCTTACCTCCTCATACACTGCATACATGTTAAGTTCCGTGATAGTAGCTCCGTGATAGTAGCCCTTCTGGGTGCATATATTTTTTTGCGACAGAGTGTATATATAAATATGTGTGTGTGTGTGTGTGTGTGTGTGTGTGTGTGTGTGTATATACAGTTGGCTTTCTGTTTAACGACTTTCAAGGGACCGTGAAAAATCGTCCTTAAGTAGAGATCGCCCTTAAACATAATTTGTGAAAAGATAACCCTTAACGTCGGAGGGGCCGGGACTGGGAAATATCGTCTTTAAATAGAGATCGTCGTTAAGTAGAGCGTCGTTAAACAGAGAGCCAACTGTATATATATATACATACACACACACACACACACACAAACACACAAACAAACACACACAAACAAACACACACACACACACACACACACACATATATATATATATATATATATATATATATATATATATATATATATATATACAATATATCGTCGGTGTTCTGTAAAAAGGGCGAATAAGCATAAAAATTTACATACATATTTGCCCTGCTTACAAAACACCGATATATTGTATATATATATATATATATATATATATATATATATATATATATATATATATATATATATATATATATATACAGTGGAATCTCGATCGATCGTTTTCGGATCCATCGTTTTTCCGTATGTGTCGTTCATTTTATCCAGTCCCAACGATCATATTGCTTTGTTATGTTTCCGCATCTATCGTTTTCCCGCATTTATCGTTCATTTCAATCGGTCCCTTGAAAAACGATAGATCGAGATTCCACTGTATATATATATATGCATATTTATGTGAGTGTTTTTGAAAATTAGGAAAGAAAGGGTAGTTAGAGGAAACTTTCTAAAAGCCAGTTATTGTGTAAACGGTTAAAAGGTTTAAAAGACAGAGTGAATTATGAAACATCTTAATATTTCTGAGGCTGGATTCAGTAGAAATTGTTTACTTGAGTCAACCCCGTTCCACATAAGGAAGGTATGGGGAAAGTGAGTTGCGTAGAGGCATCCCGCTTTCATCCCGTGGTGAAACACGAGGAGCGCAAAGATCGCCCCGTCAAAAATCGAGGCTTAACTTTCACTCGAGAGATCTACGGACCCGATCCAGGGACACAGTCCTTTCCGTTTCGCAACGAACACCCGTTGCGTCTTCGCGGACTTTCCCTTTCTATCTCTCTCGCACAAGCATGGGTTTTTATCTCGATTCATAGGGGGCAGGCAGCGAGCTACTATTGTTCGGCAGGCGATAAAAACGTGAAAACTTCCGAGCCGTACTATTCCATTCATCGGACAGAAAACGAACCGTGTTTGTTTTAAGCTGTGGCAGACGAGAAAGGAGAGGGAATTTCAAACGCCGTTTCGCAAGTTAACCGCTATCGTTTGGTTGCCGGATGAACTGGGGGATTTAGCGTGAGTAGTTTCTTCTCTCGCTGTTCTTCTTTTTTTTTTTTTTTTTTTCCAGGTTGTTATAACAATTACGGTAAGTTTGTAGCCTGGAAAAAGTCCGTGAGATAAGTTCTATGTCTACCTCTACCCCAGCACAGTCTTTGTGATATGACGAATTTCGGGATTGTCCTGTTTTGGATTTCGTTCTCCGTTGGCAAGCGCCGTAAATCTCGAGCGAATTTCGATTCAAATAACAGTTAGGGCGAACCCAGTAATATCTCTGGTGCAGTTAATATGTATATATGTATACTAGCTGAATACCCGCGCTTCGCTACGGAGTACATTCAAATTAAATACAACGGTCAACGTATGCAATTTATGCCAAAAAATAAATATATATATTTATAATAAATGCGATGATCAATGTATACAATTGATGTAAAATATATATCTATCTATATATATATATTTATAAAAAAATCGTAAGGGATATGCATTTGTTTTGGATAATATCCAATCGTCTGCTGCATTAGAAAGAGAAAAATATATTTTTTTTTTGTCAATTTAGTTGTTACGCACGTGACGATAAATTTATTGAAAGTACCAGAAAAAGAAATCACGTGATCAGCATTTAATAAGTTAAATTCTAAAAATTTATCTTTAAAAATTCATCAAAAATCAGGAAATGGAGGTAAAAATTCGAAAAAAATTTCATTTTGAAGGAATTTTTATGATCTTTCTCGTGATATAAATTTTATAACCCTCAATGTATTATTTTAAATGCAAACGTAAAAAAAGTTTAATAAACAGCTTAAAAATTTAATTTAAAAAAATCTAAGAAGAATTTTTGAAAAATCACCCCTACACTATTAGTAGAATCGCCATGCAAAATTTCAGCCCTTTAGGTCCAGCGGTTTGGTCTGTGCGTTGTATGTCAGTCAGTCAGTCAGTCAGTGAATGAATGAGTCAGTTACGGAACTGTTATATATATATATACTAGCTGAATACCCGTGCTTCGCTACGGAGTATATTTAAATTAAATACAACGATCAATGTATGCAGTAAATATCAAAAGAAAAACAAAAATATATAAGTGGAATCTCGATCGATCGTTTTCGGATCCATCGTTTTTCCGTATGTGTCGTTCATTTTATACAGTCCCAACGATCATATTGCTTTGTTATGTTTCCGAATCTATCGTTTTCCCCGCATTTATCGTTCATTTCAATCGGTCCCTTGAAAAACGATAGATCGAGATTCTACTGCATTTTTATAATAAATTCAACGGTCAATGTATGCAATTAATGCCAAAAAAGCAAAACAAAAAAAAAATATTTATAAAAAAATCGCAACGTATATTTTTATATACAAAATAATGTAGAAGAAAATACTGAAATTAAATCTAGTAGAACATACTAAAGAATATGGTACAGTAAGTATAGTACAGTTAGAGGAACATTTCTTTTACTGTATTTTGATCATTTTTTGGATAATGTCCAATCGTCTGCCGCATTAGAAAGAAAAAGAAATTTTTTTTTGTCAATTTTTATTTATTCCATTGTTATGCACGTGACGCAAAATTAATTTAAAGTATCACAAAATGAAAAGAAACCCCATGATCAGCATTTAATACATTAAATTCGGAAATTTAATCTTTAAAAATTCACCAAAAATCAGAAAAAGGAGGCAACGATTCGAAAAAGATTTCATTTTAAAGGAATTTTTATGATCTTTCTCGCGATATAAATTTCATAACCCTCGGATTACTATTTTAAATGAAACCTTTAAAGAATTTTACATATCACGTTACTCCATCTCATATCACGTTACTCCATCTTAACTTTTTCTCTAAATAATTATTCTAAATAGCAGCCAGTGAATAAAGGTCTGTGGTAAAGAACTACAATTAAAATACACCTAAGAGTTTATTTCCGAATGTTAAACTACCTCAATTCAATCCATATTAATTATCTGTCAAGCCATCATGGTCTTCGCGATGCGTGACCAGCCCGATCGAAATCGATCCCTCTCTGCGTTAAAACTCTTTTGTTTCAAACCTTCTAATGCCGCCCATGCGCTCATGACGTTGCCCCGAACATAAGTCTGGGGCGTTATCAAATTTGATACTATATTTAGATTATCTCCATGGTCCTTCCAACCTCGTGAATTAAGTTCAATTCGAAAAAAGGGGATTCCCCTCCCTCAGCTCATCTTTCAATAAGAAGAACAGTAATATTTAATTCCAGAAATTAGATTATTCTGAAGCCCCCGTGTAAATTGTTTAATTATTATTCTTTTCTAATTAATTCTTAACATATATATATATATATTCTTTCATTCCTGGATCCGTATTCTTGGAATACATGTTATCCCACCCCGTAAGAGAAAGGTTAAGTTGTTTTTTCTCAAATGCTGCATTTTTGAGTTGTGTCACTTTTCCTGCCGGGGCGCGTTATATTATCACAGCTATAACAACAAACCGTCCCTCACTCCCCTGCGAAACTTTTTCTGGTTACGTCACTGCCACTGTTAAGCCCTGCCATGTCTTCCTTGGTCCTCTTAGAGTCGAAAGGGCATTAAAAAAAAATAAATGCCTGTTCAGGTATTAGTTCCCAAGTCCTTCAGATCAAAGAAAATAGGCGCACGCGGCTTTCTGCGTCATTTCGTGCGAAGTGTTGCTGTAGCCTGTTTCCAGATATGGCTTCGAAAGAAGTCGTTAGAAACCCATTACCGACGAGGAAGCGGTCGTGCAAATGGCTCTTCGAAGAAACAAAATGGCAGAGACCACAGGCGAGTCCGCCTCCGTTGTATATCGGGTAAACGAGGCTCCCTTTTGGACAATTATTGCAGATTATATAAAGAGGGTTTTCCCCTCTTTATATGCTTGCGTCGTTCGTTTTTCTGTTTTTGAGAGGGGGCCATTTTAAAATTATTATTCCTGCACGCATAGGAAACAAAAAACAAGTTTTCAAAATTTTCCTCTGTGAGATGCCGTTGTGGTCAGGCGATGAAACCTATTTACCGCACTAGTAGACAAAAATTACAGCCTGTTGCCTGCCACTTACGCACGTGGGATTTGAATTGCGTCAGAATTTAATATTTCACTGAACTTTGCTGTAGAATTAGATACTGTCTAAATTGTTGTCTCTCTTTTTCATTATTTGAATTAACATTAGGTACTTAATTTAATTTTCATAAGCACTGAAGATATAAATATTTACAAGATAAAAAGAACTTTTTATATACCATGTTTTTAAATTTTCTGTTGAATCATATAAACTTGACAATTCTATGTATTAATAAATACTTTTTTAAATTTTTTTTGATTAATTATCCCATCAACTTGAAAGAAAATGAAGTTAATTGGAAGTTAACTTAAGCTTAACTTTTCATTCCCGTCCATGCCGATAGATGGCTGCACCAGTCTACAAAACAAAATTAACTAAAAATGAATTCATTGCTGCTTAAAGATGGCTAAAAGTATCAAAAGAATGCATTGTCATCGTGTTCTGAGCTATTCTAAAAGTTTCAAATGTCTAGCTAGTCGGGAAGTTAAAAATCGATTGCAAGATTTGTTAGGGAGAAACACACAAACAAGAAAGCAAGTTAATAAAAACATGGTAAAAATCCAAGCGATTTATATGATAGCAATCTATACACTTTTACAGATATATATATATATATATATATATATATATATATATATATATATATATATTTCTTCTGTCCGTGTGTATGTCACTGAATTCCTCCTAAACAGCTGGACTGATTTTAATGAAATTTAGTGTGTGCGATTAAGTTGATTCGAGAATGGTTTAGATTCACAATTTTATCCGATAGAAAATGTTTTTTTAATTAATTTATTTATTTATGTGTTGCTGTTGATCTTTGGTTAGTTTAGGTATACAATTGGATCCGGTAGGCAGCGCTGCAACCGCGTTTCAGAATTTTTTTATTTTCATGAATTTTAATTGTGTATACACGTGCATTCAATAATTGGATCCGGTAGGCAGCGCTGCAATCGCGTTTCAGAAATTTATTTTTATATTTTCATGAATTTTAATGCTGTATACACGTGCATTGAATAACAATTAACTTAACCTACAAATTTAAATTGTCAATTCTCATTTGATTCTATGCAACTTATGAAGTATTGAACAGCTCATTGATTAGTCATACTAGTAGACATATTAATGAAATTTCGTCCACATTCTTGCTAATTTTAAGATAGGTCGAGTTGTGATAACTGTACGCGTGGTGGTGTAAGGTTTTTTTAAAATAATTATTTTTTTACATATTTTTCATCAAAACGGTCCAAACAATTTATAGTTTATTAAAATAATTTTATGATTTTTGGATTTACAACGTTTGAACAGCACAACGTCTGTCGGGTCCGCTAGTGTGTATATATATATATATATATATATATATATACAGTGATACCTCCCTTAACGGACACTCCCGAATAGCGGACACTCCGAATAGTGGACAGGTATTTTTGAAAAACTTTCAATTTTTTTGGCAAACATTTCAAAATTATTCTAACAAGCAAGCTAAAAATATATGCTTATGCGTCTTTACAACGAACTTTTTCCGACTCTTCCCTTCCGTGCTTGATACAATGAAATTCGACCCTAAAATGTGCACAATGGCATTAAATGTTAATGTCAAAAATGTTAATTAAGTTTTCTTGCCTCCTATCACCACTTCGATGCTACAGCCACTTGATCAGGGAATTATCCGCAGCTTTAAGTGCGGTACAGAAAGCTGCTTCTCAGACATGTGCTTTCACAGATTATGTCCTGCAAATCCAGCGAAGATTTCGCAAAATCGGTATCTGTTTTGGGTGCCATTTCCTGGGCTACGTCAGCCCTTAAAAAAAAAGGTGCAACCTGGGTGCGTTCTAAAATTTGTTAAGAAGGCGGGTTTTTTGAGTACAAGCGAAGTGGCAACTGACAGTACTGCTGAAAAAAAAAGCGAAAAAGAACTTGCGGATCTAGTAGCCAATTTGGATTCAAATATCAGCGTTGAAGAGTATGTCAGGATTGATGACTGATTTATCAACTGAAGAAGAAAATCTGCATGTTTCCAATTTCATTCATCGATCCAATTTCATCCAATTTCATCATGATGGGGAATCGCCAATTGAAGACAGCAAAATCAAAGATTATTCGGAAGCACTGAAATACAGCGAACAATTAAAACAGTTCTCTCTGAACAACGAAGATTAGGAGGGATTAGCAAAGCTAAATACTATGAAAATTCACCTTGAAAAACAGGTTTGCTGTGAAAAAAGGAATCAAACTTTGTTAGCAGATTTTGTCAGTAGTAATTAAAAAAATTTAGCTCCTATACATTGAATTTTAGGATTATTTAATGCAAGATAAAAGGATTAGCCTACAGTTAAAAGGTAAAGTAGTAAATAGTTATTCTTTTCTTACCTAATTAATTTTTCCTTTTTGATTAAAATCGCAGGCGTAATTTTCAATCAAATGTCAAACAAAAATGCAAAAACTTTTTTTATAAAAAGGTTGTCCTCCCCAATAGCGGACACCTCCTAATAACGGACAAAACTTTTTGTCCCGTGTCTGTCTAGTTTTTGGAGGTACCACTGTATATATATAAGAAAAACTTTGTCTGTCGGGGAACAATTCCGGGTAGACCGTTTCCGGTACGGCATCCGTTATGAAATTCGGCCATGTTTGAAAATGTCGAAATCGATGTATTTTTTTTTCATGAAAGTACATAAATGTTACATATTTGGAAAGAGCTTTAAAAACTGACAGTTTTTTCTGCGTACACTTATTCTGTTACTTTAATAGTTTTATAAATATTTCAATTCAAAATGCATACTCCGACGAACAAAATGTAACCACCAAGTTTTACGATGTAAACACAGCGTGATTCTCATTAAAAATGAATCACTGAAAGGAAATGTTTCATCGTATATCTAATTTTAAGTATTTTTCTATTTTTCATACTTTTAATTCGAACTTTTTAATCATAAATAGATCATTTGAAGATGTATTGATATTTTGGGGCATTTTTGACAATTAAAATTCAAAAAAAATTAAATTCAAGTGATCTGTGATTCGACATGGGAAATAGTTTCCGTGAAGAAAGAAAAAAAAATAGTTCCAAAAGTCGCCGATAGGGGATGATATGGCGCTTTACGATAAAGTGTAGATATCTTAATTTTGAAAAAATGTAACATACAGAGAGGGATTAAAATTTTATACACCAATAATTTTTAAAATCATTTCTGTTGGGCTTCTCAGTCTTATCTTTAATTCTGTTCTGAAGTAATGGAAATTCACATTTTTTAATCACGATGTTTTAGAAACAACCTTACAGAGAATACCCTTTAACAACGTATATTTATGATGACAGGTAATGGTTACATTCCTTACATATGTTACTTCCAGTTGAGTCGTTTTGCAAAAGAAAATGTAAAACTAAAAGCGACCATGCTGGTCGCGCAGCAGCTACTAGTATATTCCGTATTTTGGGGTTGATTTAGTATATTATGTGCTTTTACAAAAGGCTTCGCGGGCCAAAGAGTGTGAGTGCTGGCGGGTCGCACGTTGCCAGCGGGCCGTATGTTCCGCAAGCCTACTTTAAACAATTTCCCAGAAAACAGAGCCACATGTCAAACAGGTTAATGAAACCGAATATTCATAACTGTGCTCCTAGAATTTCAAAATTTTAAGCGAAATCTGTCACATATTGGAATTTGAAAACTGATAATTCGAAACCTAACTATCATACAATAGTGTGATAGTTAACTAGAGCATTTTATTTCGCAACATTTTTTTTTTGTTGTTGTTGTTGTTCGAAACTCACAACCGCTAAACCGGAAATATTTCGCTCGTAGTAACGTTATGCCATTTTCGCTTTCGGTTTCAACGGACGGATCGAGTTCCTGAATATCCACGGCATAACGGTTGCAGTATCTGACAGTCATTTCCGCACTTGAAATCTCCGAACGTTTTGTAAAACAATATCGTTATTTTTACATTTGTATGATTCTTTCACGCCGAATACGTGTATAGTATATATGCTTGTTCAACGTGAATTGTGATACTTCCTTTTTGCGATATGCTTGTGTCAGCAGCTTAGATTAGAGTTCAGTGAGTGGACATTATGAAATTATTGCGAAACGGAAAGAAATAGAACAGCCATCCATCATAATGACCTCTCTCTCTTCATATATATATATATATATATATATATATATATATATATATATATATATATATACAGTGGAATCCTGATCGATCGTTTTCGGATCCATCGTTTTTCCGTATGTGTCGTTCATTTTATCCAGTCCCAACGATCATATTGCTTTGTTATGTTTCCGCATCTATCGTTTTCCCGCATTTATCGTTCATTTCAATCGGTCCCTTGAAAAACGATAGATCGAGATTCCACTGTATTTATATATATATATATATATATATATATATATATATATATATATATATATATATATATATATATATATATATATATATATATACATATATATATATATACATATATATAATATATATATATACTATATATATATATATATAATATATATATATATATATATATATACTATATATATATATATACATAATACTATATATACATATACATATATATATACATATATATATATATGTATATATATATATATATATATATATATATATATATGTATATATATATATATATATATATATATATATCCATGGTTGCAATGTTTGTGACATCAGTCTTCTTGCGGTCTGCTTAACTTAACTTCCACTTTGTCTGATGCCGGATAGGTGTTCTATGATAAAGCAACTGGTTATTCCTTCTTCTTTTTCATATGGATTGTATGGTGTCTAAGTATGTTTATTGCTCAGATCATTCTTATTAGAAACAATCCATTGGTTTTTAGACAGTATCGGCACCGCTGATGACAAGATGCTGTCAAAAACCTATTTTTCATTTATCTTTTCATGTTTTTAGTTCCTGACTCTTGTGGTTCTGAGCATAAACTGGTTTTTCACTTTCAACTGTGTCTTTTATTTTTATATATATACTAGCGGCCCGTCCCGACTTTGTCCGGGTTGAACAAAATATTATACCAATAAATTTCCAGTTGATAGCCAATAAATTGTAAATCTTTTTTTACCTTAATAATAACCTAAATAATACCTTAAATTAATTTTATGTTAGTTAATAATTAAAATAAATTTTTTAAAAGAAAAAGGCGCGTTGGAGAACCGCTAGGTTCGATACGCTAGTGTCAGAACAGAAGCCCACCGCGATAGCACCACGATAAGGATCGTTGAAATCTTCGGAACAAAAAGCGGTAGAAGACAGTAGCGGAAACAATGGAGATTGTTAGGATTAAGCCCCTAACTTTATTTCTACTGATTAGATATACATAATATATAGCCTATGTCCATCTGGACTACTGTACCTTTCAAACAGTGAAAGAATTTTTCAAATAGGTACAGTGGTTCTGAAGATTACCCCCCACGTACAAAATCGCTCTCTCTTTATATATAAGTATAGATAGCACCACGCTAAGGATCGTTGAAGACTTCGGCACAAAAAGCGGTAGAGGACAGTAGCGGTAACAATGGAGATTGTTAGGATTAAGCCCCTAACTTTATTTCTACTGATTAGATATACATAATATATAGCCTATGTCCATCTGGACTACTGTACCTTTCAAACAGTGAAAGAATTTTTCAAATAGGTACAGTGGTTCTGAAGATTACCCCCCACGTCTCTTTTTATATATAAGTATATATATATATATATATATATATATATATATATATATATATATATATATATATATATATGTTACCAAATCCGAGCGACGGGTAGATATTCTAAAAGTGAAATTCAAACACAGAAAAAAATATGCCAGTTACCGCAATTGAATAACAGAAATTTATTTGACATTAAATTTTCAGAACACTTTTTAACAACTTGCAGAAGAATAGACAAAATAAAAACGTTGAATCTTCGCTGGAAGCTAACAATTCCAGCACCTAAGAACTTTTCTTAACATTGAGGAATTCAGAGATAGTAATTAATACAATATAACAGATATTTATAAGTTGCATATGACCTTTAACTGCCTTCCCTCTACAGACCTCGTCTTATACCATCCGAGAATAAAACTTTTTAAAAGAAGAATGTCACCTCAACCGATCGCATCCAAACCAACTTTAGAACTGAACTTTTTATTCCAGACTCTTATCATTCCCCTAGGAAGCAAAACCCGTGTTGGCACACCGCTCAACCAAACCATTTTCCAACAATAGATCCAAGAGCAGGATTTATTACTTACTCCATAGTACGCGTGAACGTGCTAAACAATTGTTTTTATTTATCGTGGACTCCAAAACATCGCATGCTGGCGATAACACGCCAAGTTGGCCCCAAACTCGTAACAATATATATATATATATATATACAGTGATTTCCGCTCATAAGAATCACGTTTGTTATTACTGTTTCTGATTCTTATAAGCGGTTGATTCTTATAGCCGAAATTTAGGTTTTTGGACAGGCACACACACCTATATACACATATATGAGATAATTTGCCATAAAATACTCTTTAATTTACGTTAATTACCTTTTATTAAAATTATTTTTTATAATTTTAAAAATGCAACTTAATTTCTAGACCTATAAGTAGATGCACATAATTATAGTAAGAGAAGAAAAAAATCCAATATTTGTTACAACGTACAAGCTTAACAGTTTTAACATTTCAACTACAGCAAGGAAGCAAGAAAAAGTTTTCTATGGTAGTTTGACATAATGAAGTTTTCAGGAGGCTGTTTCAATACTCTTTCAATACTAATAGTCTTAAACGAAGATTCACCCTCTAGCTTACGTTTCACGGTTTGATAACGTGCATAACCTACTAATCTCACGTTTGTCTTAGTGGACACTTCGCCGAATATTTATGTGTTTCAGGGTCCAGGAAGCCGCAACCAGGATGTGGGAGGTGGGGAAAAAAAGAGTCCCTATTTTTGTTTGTCAGTGCAGAAAAGTGAAACGGTTGATTCTTATAACCACTGATCACTATAAGCGGTGGTTACTGTATATATATATATATATATATATATATATATACTAGTAGGAAACCCGTGCTTCGCTACGGAGTACATTCAAATTAAATACAACGGTCAATGTATGCAATTAATACCAAAAATATATATATATATTTATTAAAAATATCGTAATGGATATTTTTATAGACAAAATACTGTAGAAGAAAATATTAAAATTAAATCTAATAGAACATACTAAAGAATATAGCACAGTTAATATTGTACTGTTTGAAGAACATTTCTTGTATTTTAATATTTTTTTGGATAATGTTCAATCGTCTGCTGCATTAGCAAGAAAAAATTTTTTTTTGTCTATTTCGCTGTTATGCACGTGACGATAAATTAGTTTAAAGTATCACAAAAAGAAAAGAAACCACGTAATCGGAATTTAATAAATTAAGTTCTGAAAATTAATCTTTAAAAATTCACCAAAAATCAGAAAATGGAAGTAAAGATTCGAAAAAGATTTCATTTTAAAGGAATTTTTATGATCTTTCTCGTGATATAAATTTTATAATCCTCATATTATTATTTTAAATGCAAACTTAAAACAAATTAGAAAAACAGCTTAAAAATTTAATTTTAACAAAATCTAAGAATTTCAAAAATCTTTCTTAGTGCACCCCTACACTATAAAAAGAATAGCCATGCAAAATTTCAGCCCTTAGGTCCAGCGGTTTGGTCTGTGCCTCATATGTCAGTCAGTCAGTCACGGAACTGTTATATATATATATATATATATATATATATATATATATATATATATATATATATATATGTGTGTGTGTGTGTGTGTGTGTGTGATAATAATCACATTTGGAACGCGTAGAACTTATGCAGTCGGTATAAGGAGTGATGCAGTGGGCACGAGGGTGTTGATCATACAGTACATCGTTGCGCACAAACTGGAGAGATGCAGTCGGGCGTAGTGTTGATCCAGGGAAGCACTTACGAAATTTAGGAGAGTAACACACGCGGAGCCATAGAAGAGGAATACACATTTCTGACGATATCCAGGAAATTACCTTTATTCAATTATGAAGCATCGCGAAGGTATTAGCTGCAGTGGCCACATGACTTGTCCGGCGTCCATGCCAGGACAGGACGTAAAAACAGCAGTGCTTGCATTGGAGAGTTAAGAGAAAACCGAGTAAACCACCGGACTGTGGACAGCAGGTCCGACAGCAACAAGAATTAGAAACGAAGAGAGAGAAAAGTCTTCTGTTCATGCAATATTAAATGGGTGTTTTGCGATATTTACGCCAGAGGGCCTAAACTACTTATTTTTTAATTGGGCGACTTTAGATTCGTGGAGTTCACGTGTCCACTTCAGTTTCCCGGGGACTGATAGATCCCGCGCTTTTTAGAGCTGCGACCTATGGCCTGGGCATAGGATAAGTGGCCATAAAGTTCTTGCAAAGTGGGGTTTTTTGACGCTAAAAAAGACATAATTTCAGAGTGTTTCGAGGGCTCTTCAAGAATTTTGACACTATACTGACATTCGGAATCTCATAAACTTCTAACACTCATATCTGGTGATGTTATTGAGTTCCGATACTTCACATGCCTGCTTAATGATCTGCAGGGCTAATATAAATTATACTTACTTTACTTTTAGGTTGCAATTTTTGGAAAAGGGGTCGTGCTGTATTAACAAGAGAATATGCTTTAAAGTAAAGTAATTTAGGAAGACGCGTTTTCTTGTTACATATATATATATATATATATATATATATATATATATATATATATATCCTTGTCTGGGATATCAGAGAGGGTGGGAGAAGATACGAGCCCGCTCCCGATAGAAATGTACTAAAAAATATTCAAAATGAGTAATGCAATCGGGAACCACGGAACCAGTTTCCCACTCGAATGCCAGTGTTTTGTCACAACCTTTTCACTTTGCATCTCGAGCACATGGTCGATCCAAAACAGACACGCATGTTGTGGCCAACCTGACAGGCAAAAACATTCCATGAATAATTCCATATTCATGGGTAAAATTCCATGAATATAGAAAAAAAGACACTGTATTCTCTTCCGTCTGAGGCGAATCCCCAATTTTCATCGTGATTGAAATAAAATTAGCTCAAAACGTAACTTATTAAAAAAAAAAAATTCACTAATGGTGGTTATGAAACTGACGCACCTATTTGGCGCTTTACTGACATTTTCGCCGCCAAGTGGCCAAATTTCAGTTATAATACGTAAAACGACTCTGAACTAAAGAGAGGAAATTGCGGATGTGATTAACGAAGGAAACGGGATATTAGATGCATCACTCAGATATTAGTCTTTTAAGATATTCTGGGCACAGCCTCATGATGACGTCCCTTTGACGTCCTCATGAGAAATCATCGAAGGGAAATCACCGGTCAGGGAAAAATCACCGAAAAAGGTAATGGAATAACAGACTGTTTATAACGGAGTCATAAAAATAAATTGTGCTCGACTTTTTCGACCGTATTTAGGAACAATGTATCTAAATACACCAGTTGATTAGGTATTGATACATCAGTCATTTATAGATGTCTATTAATGACTGATTATGTTATAAATTAAGATAGGAAACGACAAATAAAAAAAATCTGGATATCATTCAAAACAACTTTTCACGTTTCCAGAATTTAGCTGCAGAACTACGTTTTCGAATAAAAATCTGATACAGTAAAACTTCTCTAGCCAGCCACCCCTCGAAACGGACATATTTTGTTCAGAACCGATTGAAGACTCCATAGGTGCAATGTTATTAAAGAAACCTCTTTTCGACGGCCACCCCTCAAAACGGTCACTTTTTTTACGGAACCATGACTGTCCGCTATAGAGAAATTTCACTGTATATGTGTGTATGTATATATGTGTTGTTGATCCTGACGTGTCTAAGAACAGTGCAGAATAAAATGTCTTCAGATGTAATGTCTTCAATAAAATGTCTTCAATGTGTCAGAAAAAAAATTAAACCAAAAGCGTGGATAATGTATGTGTATATCTGAATAAATGTGCTTCGTGAAGGAGTGCATTCAAATTAAATACAACGGTCAATGTATGCAATTAATGCCCCCCAAAAAACAAAAAATATATTTATAAAAAATCTTAACGGATATTTTTATGGACAAAATAATGTAGAAGAAAATATTCAAATTAAATACAACGGTCAATGTATGCAATTAATTTGTATGTTTAATATCCATAAAACATACTATTTTGAATTAAATTCTTGAAAAACTTCCATCTCAATGAGTCTAATGGTTCAATTTTATCTTTTACAGTATTTTAGTATTTTTTTGTCAATATATATCGTTGTTATGCACGTGACGCAAAATTAATTATCACAAAAAGAAAAGGATCCACGGGATCGGCATTTAATAAATTAAATTCTAAAAATGAATCTTTAAAAAATCACCAAAATTCAGAATATGGAGGTCAAGATTCGAAAAAGGTTTCATTTTAAAGGAATTTTTATGGTCTTTCTCGTGATATAAATTTTATTACCCACAGATTATTATTTTAAATGCAAACTTTAAAGAATGTTACAAAAACAGCTTAAAATTTTAATTTTTAAAAAATCTGAGGAGAATTTTTCAAAAATCTTTCTTATTGCACCCCTAAACTGCAAGAAGAATCGCTGTGAAAAATTTCAGCCCTTTAGGTCCAGCGGTTTGGTCTGTGCGTTATCTGTCAGTCAGTCAGTCAGTTACGGAACTGTTTTATACGTACGTATATAGAGATAAACATAGGCCATACCTTGCCCCGATTGTAAAAGGATTGTTTTGATATACACCAACTACTGCTTGAGCATTAGCGATATTTCATTTGCCATTTCTAATCCTCCAATTCTAATTACCATTCTCGTTCTAAAGATTAAGTGAAGTCTCTGGTGCATAACGAATGTAAACACCACATTGTGCAACAATTTTAACGGTTTCGACGTGAAGACAGACAGATCGAAATATTCCACACCGAATTGAGCAAAAAAGAAAAAAATCCTCTCGCGCAAGTGAAATCATCACCACCGTCGGCTGCAACCGTTTGAAATATAAACACAATCGTTAAGCCGGAATCATGTCGAATTGTTATGAAGTATCCCTATTAATGAGGGCAATAAAGCCTAAACATTCTTTTCGTGTTCGCGAAAGCAATAAGATAATCTTTTTAACAGCTCTTGCGCATTTAATCCCCTGTTTCCCGCCGACAGAGCACACAATTGGTGCCCTCAGCTGAAATCGTCTGTCCGTCACGTGATACTCGGATTACGTTAATGGCGGGGAAAACGAATTTGCACGTGCGTATTGCATTTACGACAGGCAAACTCTTCATGATTTTTTTTGTTTTATCAAATTCTGATAAACGCCGGACATACCCGCCTATTTTTTTCCGTCTAAGCCACTGTTATATTTTTTGGACGTGCGGTTGGAAAAATTTACTTGTAAAAGAATTTATTATGACTAGCCGCTGCGCTACCAGCATGGCCGCTTTTAGTTTTATATTTTCTTCTGCAAAACAACTCAACTGAAAGTAACATACGTAAGGAATGTTACCATTACCTGTCATCATAAATATACGTTGTTAAGGGGTATTCTCCATACGGCTGATTCTAAAACATCGAGATTGAAAAAATGTGAATTTCCAATACTTCAGAACAGATTAAAGATGAGACTGAGAAACTCAACACCAATGATTTCATAAATTACATCCCTCTCTGTATCTACTATTTTTCAAAATTAAGATATCTAGTCTTTATCATTACATCAAATAAGAAATTGTTGGGGAAATTTTTTTCCACTTAAAAAATGAAGTAAAAATTCAGCAAGTACTAAAATATAGCGTGGATTACATCACTCTCTGTATGTAATATTGTTCACAATTCAGATATCTACATTTAATCATATCAAATAATAATTGGTTGGGAAAATTTCTTCTCTTATAAAAGGGAGTAAAAGTTCAGCAAGTACTGAAAAAAAATGTAGAAAATTAACTATTACTGGCCGTCGGTTACTATGCCGGCGACGGTTAAGCCTAACCTCGCGATCATTTATGCTCTCTCTTTCACGCCTCTCTCTTAATGAATTATTTCTTCTTCGCTTTCTTTCTTGAGACTGTTCCCAATTTTCACTTGATCGTGCAGCTCGCTTTCGAGCATTCATGATTTCAGTGCGTAAATCCACGTTGACACGCGGTTGCAAATTGCGGACGGCCGTTAACGTTTACATCAGATAGTTGCAGCCGTTGCCATTCGGAGTGTAGAAATATCGTCGATTTTTGTGCCGCATACCTACGCGTTTTATATATAGAAAGATAGATGTGCGCCATTTCCTCGTTCTTACTTCAAAATGGCGTCGACTCATGAAAGATTTTGGTTAGCTCAGTCTCGTATATTATTTTCTGAATCAAATCGTGTGGTCTTCACAAGAAGTGAAATCTTAAAGTTCCGGTTCCTCTGTTCTTTCGGATAATTTTATAATTTATTTCTAAACCCTTTTTTTTTTTTTTTTTTCGTTTGAGATGAAAATGAAATTAGGAACCCAGTGTTAAACCTCACAACATAACTGGGATAATGATATTGAGCCAAACTTCTGTAAACGACCCTGTTTTGTTCAGAACCGATTCAAAATTCCATAGAGCCAAAGCTATGGACAAAAACCTCTTTTCAACGGCCACCCCTCAAAACTGGCCGCCATAGAGAAATTTCACTGTAATATCTATGTTGCCAGGTATAAAGGGCTTAACTCAAAAAGAGTGATTTTTAGATATTTGTTAGTATTGATTTTTTTTTTAAAAATCTTTCGACTTGTATAAAGGGCATAAGTCTATCAATTTTCTATACAAAAGTACATTTCTTTGTACAAAGGACTCAAGTCTGAATTATTGTTCTGCGATTGGTATAAAAGCCGATAACTTGGTATATTTAAATCACTGTTTTCTATTTAAGCCCTTTATACCGGACACCATAGATATGTAATCGGCATAATCACATAATAATAATATAATATGATACATCGGGATAATAATATAAAATTTACAATAACTAACAGAAAAAAAAGGACAGACTTCGAATGGATTCGTTATTTTCATCTAGCTAATTCTTATTAATGAGTTTTCTATTTTAACATAGGATTACGTTCCTCAATAACGGTTCTGCGGAGAGGAAAATATTGTCCTGCGTCGCGAGTTATAATTTTGACAGCGCGCCAAACCCAGTAGCAGTAAACAATTAAACAGAAGAGAATATCTATATATATAAAACAGTTCCGTAACTGACTCATTCATTCACTGACTGACTGACTGACTGACATACAACGCACAGGCCAAACCGCTGGACCTAAAGAGCTGAAATTTTGCATGGCGATTCTTCTAATAGTGTAGGGGCGCACTAAGAAAGATTTTTCAAAAATTCTTCTTAGATTTTTTTTAATTAAATTTTTAAGCTGTTTTTTAAACTTTTTTTACGTTTGCATTTAAAATAATACATTGAGGGTTATAAAATTTATATCACGAGAAAGATCATAAAAATTCCTTCAAAATGAAATTTTTTTCGAATTTTTACCTCCATTTCCTGATTTTTGGTGAATTTTAAAAGATTAATTTTTAGAATTTTATTTATTAAATGCTGATCACGTGATTTCTTTTTCTGGTACTTTAAATAAATTTATCGTCACGTGCAAAAAAAAAAAAAAAAAAAAAAAAAAAAACAAAAAAAAAATATTTTTTTCTTGCTAATGCGGCAGACGATTGGACTTTATTTTGTCTATAAAAATATCCTTTACGATTTTTTTATAAATATGTTTTTTTTACATCAACTGTATACATTGATCGTCGTATTTATTATAAATATATATATATATTTATTTTTTTTGGAATTAATTGCATACATTGACCGTTGTATTTAATTTTAATGTACTCCGTAGCGAAGCGCGGGTTTTCAGCTAGTATATATATATATGTGTGTGTGTGCGTGTGTGTGTAAGTAATCGGCTAACCCAGCTGATTCTTAGGCAAGGGGGTCTATCATGCCCCGGGCACCACTCGCAGAGGGGCGCTAATATAGGGTCTATCTATATATATAAAAGAGCTTGTATATTATATTACTACAGTAGAACCCCGTTATAGCGAACCCGGTATATAACGAACGAAAATTTTGGTCCCGCCATTTTCCTACTGTACATAGTTTAATAAGTAGTGTGTCAGTTTAATGTAATCGATTTTAGTCGATTCAATCTATTAATGATCATTTTTAATAGATTTTATAACATCATTATTGAATTTTATTTTAATACATCATTATTAAATACACATTGCAACTAATGAGTTATAAATTTTGTGAACCCTAGCATTTTCCTTAACGGTTCGGATATAGCGAACCACCGGATAAATCGAACAAAACTTTTGGTGTCTTGAAGTTCGTTATAACGGGGTTCGACTGTATATGTTTTTCCGGTTCGGGGGGGGGGGGGGGGGGGGACGCCTAAAAGGTATCGTGCCCCGGGCGCCTGTAATGTTCGCTACGTCATTGGGCCAACCTCACATATTTTTTCTAATAGTTATCTATCACAAAAAGATTGTTTACAAGTCGCATTTTTTGCATTTGGTGGGCTGGAGTTCCTTGTAACATTTATTTTAAGGCTTCTGTGCACTAACCATATTCGATTCGCTCACCTCAATGTTAACCCATGGAGAAAATGTGTTTACTATTGACAACTACGTAAAGGCCGTTAATCCAATAAAAATGGTATTTTCAGATAGCCCGAACTTTTATTCACCTTGCAACAGGATTCATTTTTTAAATTTCGTCCACCAAAGGAATTTAAGAGCGATTAAAACACACTATACCAGATTTTTCCCCTGAATAATTTAAAATTAAAAAAAAAATTATTTGCATTAAAAAAAAACGAAATATGCCCCAAGGTGTAAAATTTCTTTCTCTATATCGGAGTACAACTTTACAAAAAAAAAAATCTTTGAATCCGAGTCGGTCATCCTTGGACACATTTTCTCCATAAGCTACTACTACACATAAGCGAATAAGCTCCCCCCGTCGCCTCTTGACACATTTTGGTGTCGATTAGTCCCCCCCCCCCAACGTAGGGGGAAGTATTTCGTCGCTTTGATCATTCGTCTTAAAACCGCTCTCCGGAGCGGTCTGAGTACGAATCATCAAAGGGACGAGGGACGCCATTAAAACCTCCTCTCGGCGACGGGACCAATAAATCACTGCTTTCCCCTACACTTCGCTCTTTGTTTCTCGAATGTATATTCCCAGTAATGGGTTAACATAGAGGTGAGCGAATCCTATAGGGTATATAACTTAAAGCACCCTTAAACCATTTATGCTGTCATTTACAGCAGCGAGTTTCAAAATTATACCAGTGGTACAAATGCCTCAATTTTTATACTCGGGTGTTGGCATGCCGTGAAGAAAAAAAATCCAGGAAATGAATGTTAAAGTACTGGCAGTCAGGGTGTAAAATGCAGTGTAACCATTGTAAACATCATATCTCAACTTTGATTAATCCGTCGAGGTCAGAACAGCGTGTTTCCTTGGTATTAGAATAGTTAATTATGTTTAGTTGAAAAGAAAGGGAAATGGCGTAGCTCAAGAATCGTGTTTTCAACTTTTGTGGTTACTTTTTAACCAGTTATCTGTGCATTAATTTAGAACTTTGCATTAATGTAAGTCGTTTATTGTTATTTTTTATTTCTGTTATTTTAATTGTCACTTCAATATGTCTTTTAATTGAAAGGTCTATAAAAATAATTTACAAGCTTTATTATGAAAAAAAAACGTGTAACCGCTGAATTTCTCTTGAAACCTTCGGAATTTCCATTTCAAGAAAATGACAGGTGTGAAATTGCTTACTTTACAAAATCACGAAAGTTGCTGCTCTATGTTAAAGAGGCCTGGGCAACGCGAAGTAGATTAAGCTAGTAGAGACATTCAACTAATACTGAACTCTAAGGTGGCCAAAAAATATCATGTCACATTCTTACTCTCCAAATTCCAATGTATATTTATTTTTGTGCATCGCTATTCTTCAAAACGTTGATTCGATAAACCTCTCGGGGTTCCATCGAGAGGTAAATTGATAACACTTTGATCTACCCAAGCTGAGAATTTTCATTCGAAATGTCTTGTATAAGGCAGTTTCATGTAACGTTACCAAAAAGGCACGAAAGGCAGAAATTGATGTCATGGGTTTTAACACGTGAAGTTCTGTTCACGTTGCGTTTCTCAACAAGTTTTAGTAATCTATGCATTTAACAACATACATTTTGTTCTTCGATTTTTACCTGAGTTGAGATGTGGCATGCTGCGTGCAACTGCCTTATTTCATAGAAATAAATGAACAAAACAACAGAAGTTTAGCACTAACGCGTAAAGTTCTGCTAATGTAGAAGCGTTCAAAATATAGGCGATCTGCTCCATGAGAAAACAATTAATGGTTTCACAAAAAAATAAACAGTTGTCTTGTTGTTGTGAAATCACTTAAAATCTGCGATTTGGGGGGAAAAACACAGCAGTAAATGATTATCGCTCTTTTTCACGAGATTTAACACTTCACAATCGCTCTTTTTTCGCGCTCTTTAGTGGCAACATAAGATTGACACAAATTGTGAAACCCATTTCCGGCGAAGGCCAAGGCCTGGGAGAAAAACCAGATTATCGTTCGTTTCGCCACTTTCCATGTTGTTATATGAGATTCTTCGGCGGGCAAATCGAATAACAGTTCCGTTAAGATGAAAAAAAAAATTGGAATGTTTTCTGTACTTGGCGTTCCAGAGAACGTCCAAGAAACTATCAGTACTATGTGTACTGGTGATAAATATCGTCTGAAATTCGACTGATGCTTTGAGCGCATTTGAAAAAACATGTCTCGAACTTAATTCCCAGCGTGACACCTTTACACGGAGATAAACGCTTGAGATGAGCATTCCACGTCTAGAGCTTATCTTGCCCTTACTAGGCAAACAAATGGGTGTCAGGGCTCATTTTATATAAACAAGAATAAGGGTGATATTTGTTTAGAAAATCGCAATATTTTAAGTCATGTATATATATATATGGATTGTACGGTGTCTAAGTATGCTTATTGTTTAGATCATACTTATCGGAAACTATCCATTGGTTTTTAGACAGTATCGACACCGCTGATGAAGAGATGCTGTCAAAAACCTCTTTCATTCTTATCTTTTCATGTTTTTAGTTCCTGGCTGCAAGTAGATTTAGTGCTCATACTGGTTTTTCTGTTTCAACTATGTCTTATACATACATACATATATATATATATATATATATATATATATATATATATATATATATATATATATATATATATATATATATATATATATATATATATATATACCGCCTTTACATACGTATTGTGTCTTACCGTAATTTCCTCCGATATTCATATTAAACTTTAATCGAAAAAATATTAAATTCATATTAAACTTTGAAGGGTAAAATTCGATATCCTGTTAAGTTTCAAGCTGTGCATTAAAGTTTAATATGAATATTTCATATTAAAATTTCATAAATATATGCTTATCATTTCAGTTCAGGGTGTAATGCTGTTAGGACGAGTATAAACTCAAACATTTTGGGAGCAACAACAGCAAAGTATAATAAAAATTGCATAAAACAGTTCAAACATCATTCAGTGGCCAAGGAACTTGTTAAACTTTCATTCTTTCCGAAATATTAACTCGCCCCCTTTGTTTCAGCCACTTTAAAGATTGAAAAACGGATAATTTCACTACTTCGGAGTTTTATTTTTTTCCATCCGAAAACTAGCTTCCTGGAAAAACCTGAAACGAAAATAGAAAGTCATTATCAACTATCGAAATAACTCAATTACACGCGTTATATTGTTATTAACCTAGTTGTTGCCAGATTAAGCGTGATTATAATAATCGTCAATCGTCCGAAGAGAATATTTTTAAAATGAGCAATTACCGCTCCCGTGAAAATATATAATTAAAATCGCTTTCAGCTGTGACTTTGCTATGAAAGGAAGTCGACGGCTAACGAGAAACTTTAGCTCTATGGCACCTATGTCTAGAAGGCATACGAAAATGGCATCATCGTAATCGACATTAATGTCCATTGGTAGATTATACAAATCTATGTGTCGGACTCCGACCCTTGTGGTGCCATTATAAACCGGAGTCACCAGTGGCGTAGGAAAGGGGGGGAAAGGGGGTCTATCATGCCCCGGGCGCCACTCGCAGAGGGGCGCCAATGTAAGATCTATATATTATATTACTATATGTTTTCGAGGTGGACGCCAATATAAGGTCTATATATTATATTACTATATGTTTTTCGGGGAGGGCGCCAATATAAGGTATATATATATTACTATATTATTTTGTGGGGGGCGCCAATATAAGGTCTATATATTATATTACTATACGTTTTTAGGGGAGGGCACCAACATAAGGTTTATATATTATGTTACTATATGCTTTTCGGGGGGGGGGGGAGTGCCAATATAAGGTCTATATATTATGTTATTATATGTTTTTCAGGGGGGGGGCGCCACAAAGGTATCGTGCCCCGGGCGCCAGTTATGCTCGCTACGCCACTGGGAGTCACATCCCTCAGTGCGCTATCCTATATGGGCCTAGTCTGGAATAAAATCCGCTCAGGGGACATTAGAAACAACAACAACAACAAACATGTCTCACGACGCGCCATTTTCGCACGATGGAATTTTCATTATGTCCTGAGACTGGGGCCAATGAAGTCTGATTGAAGACAATTTTATTTATTTTGTTTAAGGTTAAAAAAAAAATAAGTGATATTAAGGGCCTGTTCCCATAGGAGTCCGGTAGCGGAAGTGTTAAAGTATTGAAATATATTTAACCAATGACAAACGTCCAAACGATTAGCAACGAAATTTTTAACGCCTATGATTGGTTTATTTCCGTCTCAGCGTCATCTTCCCTTTTACGCTTCCGCTACCGGAATCCTATGTAAACAGGACCTAAGACTACTGGGTCTATGGAGTTAGCTCAGCCCAATTTTAACGTATAGAGAATATTTTTTCCAATGTTTGTCAGCTTGGATCTACAGATTTTTTAAAAATTGTACACCGTAATGGAAAATAAAGTTTTGATTTCGATATATAGTAGCGCATTCTTTAAAAGTATATTCGATATATTTACGCATTCTTTAAAAGTAGCACTAATAATATTCTTAAATTTGAACGTTTCAGAGAATAGGGAATACTGTATTTTAAAAGCACATCACTTCCTTCGGTAGATGAAATTCCTAAAATCAATAAAATGGGAAAAAAAAAAAAAAATTCAGGTAGCCTCTTTTAACGAAACTACCGCGGATAATTAACGTAGGATTACTTATCGTTGCTTACCTCTTTTTGTATGTATATATGTATGTATGTGTTATGTATATATGTATATATATATATATATATATATATATATATATATATATATGTATGTATGTCAAATTTTTGACGCATTTTGGTGCTTTTCTGTTTAACTGTTTACTGCTTGCCTAAGCGATACAGACTGGGTTTGGCACGCTGCCAAAATTATAACTCGCGACGCAGGACATCTGAAATTTTCTTTCCGGAGAACCGTTATGGAGGAACGTAATCCTACGTTAAAATTGTTCCTCTATTACAGAGCTATTTTTTTGGGGGGGGGAGGGGCGCATTTTTGGTACTTTTCTGTTTCATTTTTTACTGCTACTGGGTTTGGTACGCTACCAAAATTATAACTCGCGACGCAGGACAATTTTTTTCTCTCCGAAGGACCGCCATTGAGGAACGTAATCCTACGTTAAAACTTTCAGTCTACGTCGACAATCGTTGGAAACATTAACTCCATAGGTTAACAGTGAGCTCAGCGAATTCAATAGGGCTGTTGCACAGCTGCCTAAAGTAACACATAAGTATGTTATAATCAAGGCATTGTAATCTCTGTTATTGTATTTGCGAGCTAATAATTCATTGATCTGGAAATAAACTGAAACATCTATTGACCGCCAAAAATCGCCCCCCCCCCAAAAAAAAAATAAATAAATAAATAAATAAATAAATAAATAAAATAAAATTTAAATATCGATACGTAATTTTCACGTGATTTTTTAACACCCGGGTCCAAACAGACTATAATTTTATCATTAGATACATCATAGCAAAATTTTGAGGGTTATTAAAGGGAAATGTTACAATAATCGGTTAAAAGCATATTAATGAAAACACGTGTTATGTTCTGCTTTTGTGTATGATGCATGAACTTTCGTTTTCGAAGTTTCATCATTAATAACTAAAAGTGCGTTTACTGTGAAATTTTTCTGAAAAAAAATTAATTGGACCATCGCAGATTTTTCAATCGTCACGTTGGCCTGAGGGGAATTTTTCTAATCACATATTAGCAAATGCATATATATATATATATATATATTTTCTTTTTTTTTTGGGGGGGGGGGGGATATACAAGTTGACCACTGACTCAGAATTTTCGAAACTTTTCAGGGGATGGTTGGTTGTTGCTACGTGTCGCCTAAAGAATTTAGTGATAAGAGACGAAACGTGTTTGTCACGTGTGTGTCACTTTTGTCTGATCTCAGGACCTGTATTATTTGAGTTTCTGGGAAAGAATGACGAAGGAATTACTGATAACGATAAAAAGTCCTTTTTGACTTCTTGTATATTTTTAATCGGTCGCAAACACGTAAGAGAAGCGATGAAAGGGAATGCAGTGACCAAAAAGTGATACAGCTTAAGATATTTAGTAAAAAAATGAATGCATACTTTATAAAAATCCGATTTTCGAGCCAACACATCAGGCATTTTGTTGCCCGTTGTCGCCAAGTAAAATCGCCAGTTTGATAGAAACGCACGTTTTTATTTACTTTTATTTATTTTTTTTCTAAGAGAATTGTTTATACGTAATAAACATTTATGGGTGCATAACTTAATTTTTATATGTGGTAAGGCATGTAATGGTAAATTACCGCCTCAAATAAGCCTTAAAATTTTAATGAAATGTATTAGTTTCCACTAAAAAGAAACATTTATTAAAAACTCAAAGAGAAAAGAATGTTTTTATCTGCTTTGGATCAAAATTGTCTTCATTTGGCGACAATGGATAAAAAAAAATGCCTGATAAGTGAGCTTGGATATCCGGATGCATCAAATTAGACCTTGTCAATTAACCGACAATATAAAAACAATAGCGGGAAAATGATAATAAGTAAAAAGCATGTAAAAATAAAGAAAAAATATGAATATAGGTACAAAGTCCCATACAAAGTGTTTTTTGACCATGGTCCCGGAGTTGTCAACAATACATCGTTTGGTGACGGTGCCGCAGCTCGGTATTATTTTAAATATCAAAAGATCGCTCTCATGACTTCAGAAATTCGTGATCCCAAAATATTATTAACAGAGAATTTTTGAATGCTTATGTGTCCTTTGTCTAAGTTCGAACTACTTGTACAAGCTTTAGTCCATCAACATGGTCTGAAGTCACAGCCAGTACTTGTTCCTACTTATGTTGACAGTAAAGAAAAAGCAGCATGTTAACGTTGTTGCACTAGATTTAATCATTAAGTAGGTCCACAAGCCAGGACTTTTCAGATGAGATGAAAAGTAGACTCCTTTTCCAATACTTTATATAGAACCAAGCATTCCCCCGCTTTCAGAATATCCAAGCATTTACTTCTGAGTTCGAGACTGTAGGCGAGAAATTTCCTTGGAACGTGGAACGGCACAATAAAGCAAACAGTTTCGAATAAAATGTCCTTCACACGACTTAATTAACTATTCTGGTGTCTCATCCACAACTTTGGGAAAAGAGAATCACTGATTTTGATACAGGAGACTCTCTTTATGCGATAAATAACATGAAATCAATGGCTGGGTTGTTTTCTTGACTAACGAGACGTATGAGTTTTCCCCAATAGGGTAAAAGCACTGTTCGTCTAGTTGTGATGCACGATTTCATTGATTGGGGTAAAAATAAGAAGCATCGAAAACATCAAAGGGTTTTGCTGTGTTCTAGAAGTCGTTTGCAAAATAAACATTGTTCTATATCTTCATTGCAAACTAATCGACTGGTGACTAGGAATTTTACTGTTTATATCAGCAAACTTGATCAACTGGATGGCCAAAACAAACAAATAAACAAAAAATATTTAGTGTTAACTATCACTTAGAATTCATTGTTTGAGGGGACATTGTTTACAAGCCCGACAAAAACGGTGAAGAGGAGGTTGACTCCAATACATCGGGCAAGAATAAAACCTAGGAACCCAATAATTTTTCCACGGGCCTCGCGTCCGTTCTCAATGTCCCCGTTTTGTATGCCAGTTAAAAGTATTGTCGGACGTAGAGATTTAAAAAAATATTTTCTATGTTTTTCAAAAATTCTGTAGATTTTGGTGGAATAATGGTTGAAAACGTCTGATTTAAGAAATAAGATAGATTTTTATCAAAAATAAGTTTTGGGTGACCTTTTTTTAATTTTTTATATTTTCCCTAGCTTCTTTTAAACAGATGTAACGTAAAGTATGAAAAATTTGCCTTTAAAAAATTACATAACTTGTTTTATTCCTAATAAATCAGGTTTGTATTCAAATCTTATTTTCTTATTTTTTGCTGTAATACACTCATAATGTTTTACAATACTTTATCACCACAGTCAGAGAAATATTCGCATTTCTGACAACCGAACAGACGTGTTTTCTTCTCATTTAACTGCATTAACAGTAGAAGTTTCAAACTAATATTATAAGTCTTAACTTTCATAGCTTTCTGTGTGATTGGTTTATTGAAAACTGTTAACCAGTCGGATTGTGAATGAAGCTTTGACTCGCGTCGTTGCATCCGCAAGTAGCACTTATGGTTTAAAAAAAGTATTTAAGTGTCCCATTGTCCGTTTCCAATAAAAAGGTTGGGAAGAAACAGTGTAAAGATAAGAATCTTGTTAATGATATGAGAGTTTTCATAGTCATTAAAAGGGAATAAATATGGAGAAGGATGAAAACTCGCAAAGGAGGCTTGAAATCAAAAAAGAGTTTTAAAAAAGCATTTCAGAAAAAAAAATATAAAAAGGTATATCAATTTTAATGATATATGACCGACTCATTTGTATGTAAATTATCTGTGGTTAAGAAACGAATACAGCTCAATATTTGTTTTTTAATTTTAACTTCTTGTAATGCTTATCCTTCCAACTGAAGGAAAAATGATTTTATTTATTTCAATATCTAACATAATCGTCATTTTCAGAAATCCGCAACTGCGAATGTTTTCATTATTACTAGAACTGGAAAATCTCCTGTTAACCTTTCTTGTAATTGGCTATTGTATCAGTGACGTAAAAATTCTACATCAAATGATTTTTGTTGTCATCGATGAATGGTTGCTTTGCGTGAACAACTTCAAAGGCCATGACGTCAGTTCTATCCTTCATTTTTGATTCGACGGTTGGCAACGGAGGCCTATATATATCCGCTGTCTCCTTCATGACGTACCTTTTTCGTCTGTCTTTGGATGCTTGTGTGTGATACCTTTACTTGTGAGCCCATACTGCGTACCATCCTGGATCTCCTTTCTCTATATAGTGTCGTTTCTTAAAGTTTCCACCATTCCGCCATTAAATATTTCAGTAAACTTCGGGTGGGAAGCTTCTCATCAGGTAATTTTTTCATTTATCAATTCAACTTTAGTTGCCGCCTTTGAAATATTGGATTTTGATACTTTCGAGTAAAAGAGCTGATATGGTACTCTTACAGATATAATATGTTTATGTGTCTCGTACAGATATAATGTTTAATTTGTAGAAAACCTAATGATCAGTAAGATATGTATTACTGTGTTTCTGATTATTTTACTAAGAATGTAATTAACTCCAACTATGGCGTAGTATCAAGTTGCTTGTGTAACGCTAATTTTTCGTCTAAGATTGTTGAACTGTATTTTGTCGTATAAGGGATATTTGTCATTTCTTATCCGTCTAAAAAACATCTAGTGTTCATACCTATAAGTCCTTGTTAGGTGTATGTAGTGAACTAAATATCGTTAGAAACAAAAATGTCGCCGCCTCCTTGAGATTACAAACCCACGTGATTATTTTCGCATTAAATGAAACGGTATGCTGTTCGCAATATTTGTACAATATGCATTCCTTTCGAAATTTTTCCTGTTTCTGACACGTAATTCATCCTGTAAATAAAAATTCAGTGAATGTTAAAACTTCTCCAGTACTTGGAAAAAGCCTTGCCTAAGTTTTGAGTAACTGACTCGTGACTCCACTATTTTATGTTATCTTACTCAGCGTATGTTAGCCATATTGTCAATGTGTTTGTCGTAAAATTAACTTTGAAATGCAACAACCTCATTTTATGATTTGGTTTGTCTGAAATGTTGATTGATATTTTTAGTCTTAATAGTGAACAGTAGATAATATCGTTTCCAGGGTTCTTTTGGCTATTTTTGTTTGTGTGACGTTAAAATTGGTAAAACTCATACTGTCTGAATAACAAGTACGGTGATATTTTGTTTCTAGTAATGTCATTAAAACTGTTTGGATTTGTAGTTTTGAATGCTTGGTATCATTTTCGAATTTCCCTAACATAGTTTTGTAACATAACTGATTAGACTTTAGAAAATTAAGGGATAAATTGCAAGTTGTCTTTATCAATCTTGCAGATCCTTGTTTCTTACAAACTACTTTTAATCTAAAATTTGCTTAAGTGTATTTGTGGAGCAATAGAAATGTTTAGTGATAACCCATTTTAATATTTTTTTTTCCTTTTGATATTTTCATTTTTGGGTAGTTATTAAACTTATGAAGTTCTTGTTTTGGAAAAGATGAATTTTTTTTTTTTATTCAGTATTGAAAATAAATCTCTAAAGAAGTTTGATAATATTGTCTTCAAAAGTTTAAGTTAGATGTTGACTTCCTTACTTTAAGTGAATTACATTTAGCATTTGTAGGAATTTCGTATATTTAAAAATATTGTACTCATGCCAGTGTTAAGATTATATGTAAAATCACTATTTTTTATTTACCATGTATAATGCTATTTGTTTGTAATAGTAATGTAAAAAGGAAGTCTTTTGTTATGAGAAAAGAATGAATTTTTAATGTGTAGCTGTTTTGAAGTCTCAGCTGTTAAAAGTAGAGTTGAAAAATAATGCTAAAATGTGTAGTTTGAAATTCTCCTACTTTAAAATTTCTACCTGCTGTTATTTTTCTATGCTCGTTTCCTGGTATTCTTTGTTAAAAACATGTAATGATCATCATTGGAGTGGAGAAACTTTTAAACATTTTTCATTCAAAAACATCTTAGAATAATTTTCAAATTTTGATGCTTAAGTTTATGCAGTTATTTCTTTATATAGCAGATTAAGATGGCCAGAATGCATTACTATCTGATCTCAAACCCTAAAAAGCTGGAAATAGCTAATATAGCTGGAACATTAAACAATTGTACTCGTTTTGAGTATAAAATAGCATAAACTTAATAAATTTGAATAGCATGTTAAAGTAAAATTACTTTCTTTTGTTATGCATGCTAAATTTTTTTAAAATTAGATTATTTCTATGATTTTGAAATTTCTTTTTCTTACTCTTTCCTCTATTAATAATTTTCTTAATAGTTTTCATTCCCCTCTACTTTCAAAGAAATATTTCTCTAAAGTCATTTATTTATACTTGAATATTTCCAGAATTTTTGTAACTGAATAATGGCTAAGATTTAATAGAATCTTGCCAGTTATATTTTTAGCTGGTTTTCCATTAAGTAATCTCCATTAACTAATTTTTTTTAAATAATTGTAAGGTAATTTTATTTGTTCTACACTTTACTATCTATTTGAAATATAAAGTAAAATTTTAAGTGAGACTTATTGTTGTTTATCAGTATTTCATTTATAAGAGTTACAAGACACTCATGATTCCATTCAGTGTTGAAATTCTCTATAAGTTATTGAATCCTGGCTTACAAATTCAAATGATAACTAAAGCAATATGATTATCAGACATGTATTCATTATTTTCCCCCAAATTTCATTTATGTATCACCTGCTTATTACTTCATAAATTACTTCAATTCATAAATTTAAAATTATCTCTACAGCTAAAAATAAAAATCTGATCAATTGCAGTAGTATAAAATTCTCTATTTCAGAATTTATATTTTAAAAATGGAAAAAGTTTGTGAATAAGTAACTTCAATTCTAATTTAATATGTAACATTCTAATTGTGTTATGTTATTGTACTTAGTGATAAACTTTAAAATTTCTCTAAGAACTTTTCTACATTTCAATTCTTGTCTCAAACTAAATGACAGTAATTAATTTGATTTAAATCTTACAGGGAAGGCTTGCCTTCGCATTCCCAACAGTTTTCCTTTTGACATACGAGTACGAGTGTGAAGGAGGTCCGCCTTGGGACACCAGCTGACTAGACCTAAGAAGCTGAGTGATAGCCATGTAAGTATTATTTGAAATCTTAAAATTTTATGTTACTTTTCGTAATCTTTATGGGCATCATTTTATAGGATATCAAATATTTTCAAGTATTAAAGAAATTTACTGAAATAAGATTTGTAAATGTTCTCTGGGGTTTATCACTTAAATGAGGAAATTTGTCCAATATATGACATGGAACAACTGTGCCCTTGGTGAAAAGTTGGTTCCAGTTTTCACAGACCTGTTAGGCTTAAACTTCGAAATATAAACAAAAACATCAATGGCAACCAAGAAAGAACAAATGTATGTTGATAAATTTACATCTGACGCAGCTGTACTGACATGGTTTGTTCTCAGTGTATTAATAGAATTCTAAAAATGATATTATATAAACTTCTAGCAAGAGCTAAAAAAACATTGATTTATATCATTTTGCAAAGATTGTGTGAAATTTCATGATTGTATTAAATTTTATATATCAAGTCATGTTTGTTGAAATGGCAAGTTAGTTTGAACATATTTATTAGTTACTTTTAAGGTAACCGTCAAGATTAGGAGTATTATAGCATTTGATCTGAATGTTTTCAAATTTCTATTTATGAATTTAATTACATTTGTATTGAAACTTGTAAAATTATGGCAGATGTAAGTATATTTTTCAATATATCAGGTATAATATAAATTAGGATTAGGATATTTTTCTGTATGGGCATACAGCATCAAATTTTACTTTTTTAGTTAGACATTTCTTTTCAGATGGCATAATGATGAATATTTAAGTGTTTTAAATTCTGTGAAAAACACTTTATTCCCTAGTTTGCTATTATCAATATTAATGTTGCACTGTTTTATATATTAATTTCTGGTGTAAAGTTATTATTTTATTTTATAAGTTATGGAACCCTAAATTAAGTAATTGTGGAGTTTAAGAAGTCTATGAAAATGTATAAAAATACAATGTTTTATTCTAGTTTTCAGTTTAACTCTTGATAGTTATGGTCAACAGTCTATCACTAGTTAAAACTTTTGTAATGAATAATCTCTGATGTCCTAAGCTTTTTAAATATAATAGAACATAAATTTCTTAAAACGTATAAAATTATTAAGTTAATTTTTTCTATTCTTTCAGATTTGAAGCATTTCCTGGAATCTTCCACTTTGCATTTCAGTATTTAGTTAAGTCTTCTCTCCTTATTTCTAAAAATGAAATCTCCATTGGGAACCCCTTCTGTTGAAATCGTCACTGACAAGACTGTCTTTGACATTGTGGATGAAATCATTCACACTGTAAGTATAATTTTTAAATTTGCCTTTAGCAAAATGCAGGCAAAAATTAAAATTCTTGAACTTTATATTTATATTTTAATTTGTTATTTGTTTAAGGACCAAGAAGAGCCATTCCTTGTTGCTGACCTAGCAGACATTGTATACAAATACAAAGTATGGAAGCTGCGCATGCCTCGTGTCCAGCCCTTTTATGGTAAGCACTCCCTTTATCTCTGAATTTTTGCCTTAAAATTTCTTTACATATAACTAAGGTATGTAAATTTCACAAATAATTACATTATATAAAATTTTGCATTTTTTCACAATCTATAAATTCCAAAATTTTGCATTTATTAAAATCAAAATTTTACTTGGTTAGGCAGGTATCAAAATTCTTAGTTAAAAGCTAACATTGTAGTGGTCTCCACATTCTCTTCCTAAATCTTAAAGTAATAAGCATATTTTGAGAGTGATCTCTCAAAGACCGTGGATGGTCTTAGATAAACAATTCTGAAAATAAATTACTGTCATTACCTAATTTCGCTTAAAAAGCAGTTTATCACAGTTTTCACTGAAAAGTAGTAAAATAATTTTCACATTTATTTGCTCATATCGACAAATTTCACATGTATTCGCATCTATTTCGTAAATACAAAAAAATATGTATCCCTATATATAACTTCTAAAGAAAAGGGACAGAAACGTTTAAGATTGATAGTGAAAATGTTTATTCTTGAATCTTCTGCATACTGAGTGCATTTAGAAAGAGGCAGAAAATGTCAGTATGAAACTTCTCATTGTGAATTTTAATGTTTTATCCAAAAAGCAGTTTACTTATTTTCAGAACTAAGATAGTGAAGCAAGGCTAGAGGGATAACTTTTATTTATAGTTGAAAAAAATCATTTGTAATAGATTTGAAGCAAATATAGGAAGTGAACTGCTACAAAAAATATGCCACCCCACATTGTCTTGGAAAAATAGATATTTGTGAATTGTCTTGCAAATCTTCAGTAAGTGAATTGGAAAATAATTGAAACCTTTTCTTTTTCAATAGCTGTAAAATGCAATGATTCATCAGCTGTCCTGCATCTTCTAGCTGCTTTGGGTTGTGGATTTGACTGTGCCAGCAAAGTAAATATCTTTTATTTTGTATAGAAAACTTTTATTTTGTATAGAGTTCATACTATGCAAAAAGGCAATTTTGTTAGAAATAGAGTAAAATGTATCAAACAATTTTTACCTATTACTATCTATATTTCATGAAAAATAAGTTTAGTGATCACAGATAATTTTTTTTGTCTGTTTCATAAAGATATTTTACTGAAAGAAATATGGGGCAAAAGTATTAATTTGCAAGAAAAATTAGTTTTGTAAAAAAATTTTCTTTGGCACTTTAATTTTAGTTAAGCAATTTATGCTACTAGATGTGCTTATTCTTTAGGAATTCTTCTGTTGATGGAATGTTTGTAATATATCAAATTAGTTTTAACCCCCTGGGTATATTTCTTCATGTATTTTTGTGCTCCAGTGCATAACTAATCTAGTGGTTTAAAAAATATTTAGCAAATTTAAATCAGTTCCATATGAATAATTCTTTCAAATTACATAGATACCCATGGGGCTAATTATAAATTTCATTAATTTTAAAATCACATTGCACAGTAAATTTAATTCTCATAATGTGCTAACTCTTTCTTATGAAAAGTTAGAAGTTTGTGAATCTTACTTTAAAATTTCCTTTTCAGTCAGAGATAGAGAACGTACTGAGCATTGGAGTTGAACCAACTCGCATCATCTATGCTAATCCATGCAAAACCAAATCTTTCATCAAACATGCAGCAAGTGTGGGTGTTGATCTCATGACCTTTGACAATGAAATTGAGCTACACAAAGTTAAGATCCTGCATCCAGATGCTCAGTAAGTCTTGATTGAAATTTTACATTTTACTTCTAATTTAAACTGTATTCATGATTTTTTTTCTGTCACTAAAGTCCTTCCATTTTTTATGCATTGCTTAAGAATTCAGCCATAGATTATCTTAATTTTTGATGGGAGTTTAAGGCTCTTCAATGTCTTCAAAACCAAAATTAGTCTCTTGCATTCAGTGTTATGTTTAAGCAAAATACAAGGTAGTGTTTTAATGTATTCTCTTATAAGAATGTGCTTAACATATTTATAAATGGTTAAATGTAATTCATGTAATTATATAGCTTTGTTATTAGTATATAGCCTACCGAGAAAATTAAATCTAACTTTAATTCTCAATACCTTTTTATAATACCTCATTGGTAAGCAGTCTTGACTGTCAGACTAGTTCAAAATCCAGTTGTTTTTGTTTTGAAATTATAAGCATGCTTTGATTTTGATTTCCAAAAGAATTTACTTCATTTTCAATAAACATTCGTATTCTTGTACTATCATCAGTCATTTCTCAGTGCAAATACTAGTATAAATATAATACAATACTATGTAATCTGCCAAAGGAAATCTATTTCAAGTTAATTTTGTGATGAATGCTTAAGATTTGTTACTAAATTTGTAATGCAATTGTATTGGAATTTTTTGTTTTTGTCTCTGAAAATTTAATTTTTTGTAGGCTTGTAATCCGTATTAGAGTTGATGACAGCAGTGCCATCTGCAGACTGGGTTTGAAGTTTGGTTGTGATATGGAAGATGTTCCTCATCTTCTCGAAGTGGCTAAAGAATTAGATCTGAATGTTGTTGGGGTTAGGTGAGTACCTATTCTGAGATAAATTTGAGTTTGAATGTTTAATACAGATTTGGTATTCTTAGCCCATTGTGCATTTAGAATATCCTTTAAATAGCTTGAGAAATTGGTATTTTTTTTAATAGATACCTTAACATTATTTGCGTATACTGTTATCTCAGTTCACTGGATTAAAAGTTGCTTTTATGTTAAACATTTAAAAGCAACTTTTAATGACTGCAAGGATTTAATTTTGTAAACATTAAAGTAAATTTTCATAAATATCTCTCCTTTAATAAAATTCTCTTCAAGAAAAGGAACAGCTTCCCTATATGTTCAAAGCTCACCAAGCCAATTTTCTCGCCAACCTTGGCACCGTTGTTTACCCCAGTTCAAGAGGGTAGGACTGGTTCTTAAACCCCACCCTTAGCACTACTTGTCGCTTATCGCAACACAGCTTATTTAATTACCCTTTATCAATAAAATAAGAGTATAAGTAAATTTATAAATAAAACTGTTATTAAAATTACATTTAATAAAATATCAAATTGACAAACCTAATCACTTCAAGTAAAGTTTAAAAAAATTCAAATTTAACAATCTAATTTGATCTATTTCAATTTAATATATTATATATTACTATATTATGCTGTGTATATCTATAAATATGCTATGTAAAATGATATATACAAACTAAAGAAAATCGGATTTAAAAATCTTATAATTACCAAGAACATGTGCAAACTCGGAACAAAAATCAAAGAACTGAATTGGTCACCTAAACGACAGAAAAACATCAGTGTACTGACATTTGATCCTTCTGAACCGGCTGGCTTATTATTAGGGCACTGAGCAGCAAGGATTGGCTCAATCATATTGGCGAGAATGGAACACATAACAGAATCTTAGCCGAAGAAAATGTTAAACATTTAGAATGAAAAATTCTCTTTATTGCTTTTTGTCTATTGTAATGGAGACTTAGGATTTTGCGAATTTTGTCCTAATTTTTAATAAGTTTTCTGGTTTTCTAATTTGAGTCTGTTTTATTTAAGCTTCCATGTGGGAAGTGGCTGTCAAGATTCTGCTGCTTATAGCACTGCTGTGGCCTCCTGCCGCCAGGTGTTTGACATTGCTGCTGAGATTGGGTTTAGTATGAATCTGCTGGATATTGGTGGTGGCTTCCCTGGCTCCAAGGGACCTTACATCTCCTTTGAAGAAGTGAGTAACCAAACTTTCTTGACACATAACTATAAAGAAAATTTGTTAATTCTGAACAGCATTTATCTTGAGTACACGCATATTTTTACCAATATATTTAGCTTGCTTCTTTACATGGGTATTGCTTTTAATATTCATATTAATATCCTCAAGTGAGATTAGATTTCTGGTGTTTTACTAGAGTTTAGAATATCTAGAAACTACCTCATAAGCAAGACTTCATGTTTGACTTGTAGTATTTCTAATCCAATAATTAAGCTATGCAGAATTTTCCTTGGCATTTTTCTGATCACAAATTACAAAATATGTGTTTTTTAATTATTTCAGTGTTTGAAAACATATTTAAATACAGTACTTCATTAAAATCCTTATTTTAATAAAAATTTAAGGTAAATGCTCTGGAAAAATAAATTAAAAATTTTACTCTTTGCATATGAGGGTAGATGTTAAGATAAAGTTCAAATTTTAAAATGGATTGGCTAATCAGTTACTTGGAAAAGATAATTCTCTGTATTTTAGACTGTTGTTTGGTGACCTATTGTGTCAACTGATGTACCACCTTAATTTTGTTCAAAATCGTCAACTTCGTACCCTTTGAGTAGTTAGGTTAATTGGTGGAGATTGTTTTTTTTTCTCCAGAAATTATTAAAATTGCTTCAGTTTTGTTACTTCCAATAACATGTAGAGGGTATCAAGGAAGCCATGAATGCTTAGCTTCCAACCCTCATAAATTTCTAGAGTAAGTAATGTTAAAGGTGGTCTTGTATGTACTGATTAACCCTTGTCTATTTGAATTGCAGTTGAACCCCGTTATAACTAACTTCAGTGGACCAAAGGTTTTGTTCGCTTTATCTGAACAGATAAGAAAAGTGCTGGAGTTCACAAAATGTGTAACTCATTAGTTGCAATGTGTATTAAAAAATGATAATCAATGAATTAAATCGACTAAAATTGATTACATTAAACTGACACAATACTAATTGAATTGCATATAAAAGGAAAACAAGACCGAAATTTTCGTTTGTTATATACCAGGTTTGCTATAACAAGGTTCAACTGTACAAGTTTTCTCTGCATTTAAGAAAATATTGTTATGCCTCAAT
This sequence comes from Dolomedes plantarius, assembly GCA_907164885.2. Classification (NCBI taxonomy): domain Eukaryota; kingdom Metazoa; phylum Arthropoda; class Arachnida; order Araneae; family Dolomedidae; genus Dolomedes; species Dolomedes plantarius. The sequence continues at coordinate 129,494,282 of OU015499.1, read as the reverse complement.
TTGTAAATTTCAGCTCAAGTATGTGAAATGTTTTGTTTTAGATTTCCAACGTAGTGAATCAATCTCTGGATGAGCATTTCCCTCCAGAATGTGGCGTGACGATCATTGCTGAGCCAGGTCGATACTTTGTGGCCTCTGCCTTCACCCTGTGCACTAACATCATTGCTAAGCGGGATGTCATCTCTGAGGAAGGTTAGTATGATCCTTATCATGCTTTATTTCATACTGAGGTGGCACAGAATAATTTTGCATTTAAGGCTGCTTGGTAGTGGCCATATTTAATTTGCTCAACCTAATGTTATGGTGGAAATTTTACAAATGATTGTTGAGTAGGCTTTAATGATTTTAATTCCTATACTAAAATCTTTACTCGGGTAGCTTTCATATTTTTAAATTTGAAGTATTCTAAGGAAAGTGTGCCATCCTTAGCACTTTATCATTTTAAATAAACTAACTCATGGCACAACAGTCCGAATTGCTTTTCAGCACTGGACAAAGGCCTGCAGTGCCCATCTCAGTTTTCATGACTGTGGGCTTGGGGTGCCTTACAGCATATCTCGGTCAAGTGGTCAACCTGAGTTAGTTCCCAATCATGCTTGGTCCTCATTTTATCGACCCACTTAAGAGATGAAAGGCATGAGTCGACCTTGCCCAGTCACAGGGTCGAACCCTGGACCTGTGGTGTGGCAGTTAGACGCTTCTAACCACTATGCGACCCGGCATCATTTTAAATAACACTTAATGTCTATTTGTAAATAAAATCAGCTTATTTACTCAATGTCCTAAGATGTAGGAACTGTTTGAACAATAACCTTCTGAACTAGTGTATAATTCTGTTCTACATTAGTTGTGATCTTAAAAGACAGATACACCCATCTTCACACTAAAGTTTTTGTAGTGTTTAAAGCATATGCATGTTTGAAGAGATTTTGTCCAAGTTAAATTAATGATTTTTTCATGTGAATATATCCTAATATTATTCTAATTTTGTTTAGATAATGAACCTTGTAGCATGTACTATGTAAATGATGGTGTGTATGGATCTTTCAACTGTCTCATCTTTGATCATGCTGTAGTGAAACCGATCCCCCTTGTGGTAAGTTCCTTGTTTACTTTAAATGAAGTTGTGTATAGTTTAATTTTCCTGTAACTATTAACTATTTGATTTACTGTTTCTTTTCACTTATTTGCAATAAATGTGAAGTGAAAGAATTAAACGTGTGTACCAATTTTGTACTACTCTGCTTTACAAAGTGTTTTCAGAAAATCTTTGCAAGTATTTTCAATTCTCATTGAAAATTTATATCTAACATAATTGGTAGAGCTGAATGGCTTGTGTCCCAGTCTTTGGAGTTAATTGATATGCTCGAATCCTTCTGCTGGCATAGGTGTTTTTAGCTGTTTTGATTAGGCTTTTGGGCATGAACAGTTTAGCTCTCTTCTAATGAAGACGACTGGCTCTTGAAGCCTACAAATGTTAGTTTAGCAAAATTCATGTAATATCGTACGAAAACTTCTGATTTTGGATCAAAGGATATAGCTCAGAATGCCAAGTTTGGATCAAAGTGCACTTTAACCTTTTGCTTACGGGAGCCCATTTTTCCGATTCCCAATTTAGAACAGGAAATTCCATAAGTGCAGTGTTTTAATGGGGTAATTACTTAAAATAATTAATCATTAGTGAAGAAAATCATGAAACTGGAAAAGTAATTTTTATTTTTGAATTTTTAAAGCTAGAACATTTGCCCATCATCACTTACTCTGTATGCTATTCTTAATTTATCTCTGCTTAATTTGTCAATTTTTTTTTCTTATTTATAAGCTAACTTTTATTTGAATTATCGCGTTCGTTTACCATGAATAGTGCCAGATGTGCTGATACCAATTAGTGTTCATTCCCTTTTAGTATAGTTTCATACCTTATTTAGGTTTTTTGGAAAGCTCGATTCTTTGATTTTAATGTGTTGATTCTCACTTTATGAGACTTGTTTTATTCTTACAGGATACTAAAGATCGTCCTCTTCAAAAGAGCAGTGTGTGGGGACCTACTTGTGACAGCATGGATCGCATTCTGGAGACCATCGACTTACCCATCATGAATGTTGGTGAATGGATGGCCTTTGAGAACATGGGTGCTTACACAGTCTGCGCTGCCTCCACTTTCAACGGATTCCAGAAGCCCGTCATAAAGTGCATTCTGCCTTTGCATGTGCTGTAAGTGTCTATTCTTATTTAAAAACATTTTTTTTTTTCATGTTTTAAAACAGCTTTCAGCACATTGCATTTTGGTCTTAGCTGTTTTGAGTTATTTTAAAAGATCTTTCCCTGTGGGGCTCTGAAATCGTTTTTATTTTAATTATATTAAGTCATTCCCATCATTCCTGATTTATTTTAATATCATTGAAAATTAAAAAGAACTAATAGTGAACTTTCCATCTAACAATTCCTGACTTGGAGAATAGTAGTTATTAAAACTTGTGATATGAGATGTAATGGTATCTTTCAACTTTCATTTTAGCTGATTGAATCTGATTAATGTGTTCAACTTAGGAAGCTGTATCTGCTGGGTTTCAGGTATCTAGATTTGTGCAATTGCGTGGGATGTTTCCTTTGACTTTCCCTAGCATGCTATGTCTGTATGCAAGATAGTGCTTTTCACTGTCCATTCAGTTTGCCATATCTAGTTGTAATGATTGGATTATAAGTTATCATCTATGAACACAAATGAAATCTTAGGACACAAGGGGGGGGGTGAGTTGTAACTGATTAAGAAGGTATCTGTTGCCTCTCCATTGTCTTGAATCTCAGGAAAATTTAAAAGTATCTAAAAGTAGTTGTCGAACCTTTTGGCTTGTTTGGAGGGAAAAGGAAGTCTTGGGCTGCATATAAATTACATATTATAGTTAATGTGTATAAGTAACAACTTTTTTTACTAGTGGGTACCCGTCAAAACATGATGGCTAGTTAGTAAATAAATGTACTAATACACAAATTATACCAACACATCATTGCTAAATGTTGAAAATCATAATGCACCAAAACAAATTAATGTTTAAGCGGCCTCATGCTTAGTGAGTATTTAAAGTCAGATTTTAAGTCACTGAACATGCGCAGAAAGCAAATTTTTAACTGTAAATTATCACTAATTAAACAGTGCAAAATGAACAATTTCATCAGGTTTAATCTTATATTTCACAAACATAATTATAAAAATTAAAATGGCAGAGAGATCTAGAGACTCCTCGGCATTGAAACATGTCACTGAGCATGCGCAGAAATCAAATTTTAATTGTAAATTATAGCTCATTAATAAAAATTGCAGTTACAAAGACCAAATTTGACAAATCTACAGATTACAATTTTTCGTTTAAGACCAAAATAAAGTAAATAGATGCAGTAGTTTTCTCTAAATATATAGATAACATTTTAAAAGTGCAACATAAATCTAAAGCTAGTGCGATGTTAGACCTTGTTTTTTTTTAAACTAATGCATGAATTTCTGGTTTAGTGGAAGTTGTTGCAATTAGTGAGTTCTTAAGGGGCTCAACATAAATTTATCCACTTTTACTCTTTGAGCTTCATTTGAAAATAATTGTTCACATATATATATATGTGTATATATATATATACACATATAAAGCCCAAAAGGTGATATAACTAAGGCATGATTGTGAGGCAAGGGATTGTTCTCTGGGAAGATGTCTTATAAAGTCTTCTGGGGCTGCATGCTGATGGTTGGACCTGATTTAAAACAAATTTGAGTACCTGGCCCTCTGTTCCTGTTACTATAAAGCCTATATCAGATGTATCTAGCCTTGTGCAACTGATCCCATCAAACAGCCTGTCACAGTTTTTGGAACTGTTATCTTTGCAAAAGCTGCATGTGATATGAGCTGAAAATTATAGCTTCAGAATCTGAAACAGAAAACCTATTCTCGGACATTAAGAAAGTAGCTAGCAGTCCTTTGTGTGTGTTAACTACTGCATTCTGATCAGCCTAGGGGAATTTCACTCATAGATCAAATTTGCAACCCTACTTACACTGATGGTTTGTATGAAGGTGTTGTGTGTAGTTTAGGGTCTCTTAGGAGCTTTAATCTCGTGTGCATTATCTTAGCAATGACTGCTATAGTTGAATTTTATGCATATGATTGAGGATAATTCCGGTATTCTGTCTAAACTAAAAATTGTGGCTTATTTCGAGAGTTTTATAAAGACTTAAGGAAAAATTACTTAACAGTAAAGATATGCTGTTATCCTAAACCAATTTAATGAGGTCTTATTTTGATTACATAAAAATTTCTTACTATTTTGAATGGTGGATCGCATCTGTTTTCTATAGAAAAAGCAAATTTTCTATTTCTTGGATTATTTCATTATAAAAATCCTTAAGGTATTAAACTAGCCCATTTAATGTCTGATTTTGTAATTTCTCTCCAACTTGAGTCTATCAAGATGTTGGATCTCTACTCAAAAGTTAGATTTTTAGGACTATTAAATATTCAAAGTTAAAGTTATACAAGAGGTTCCTGCATCAAACTGTACTGTAAATATATATGTCCCAATATAGAAGTAATGAGGTGGGTTGCAGAAAATAAATTTTATGGGCATTATGCATTTGATTAATAGAATGAAGTAGTTATCTTTAAAGTCCTTCTGAACAATGTTCTTTGATTTCTTCTGGTCGGTGTTCTCCCAAAAATTAAAAAGGCAAACATGTCAGTCTTATTGTAAGTTTTATTAACCCATTAACACTTTGTTTTACATGTGAAAAGCCATCCTAAATTTCCTTTAGTACAGTGGAGTCCTGATAATCCAAACTTTGGTAATCTGAAAGTCTGCTTAATCTGAAACTCAAAACTAAGGCTACAATAAAACCACTTTGATACTATAAAGTATATTTCTGAAAATTACAAGAAAAATCAAAGTTAGACAATGTATTGAACTAATTCTTACTGAACTGCATCGGCTTTAAAAAATCTTAATTTTATTTAAAAATACAGTATAATAAAGTAGGACATTAGAATAAACATGTGTTTATGCTAATGCTAAACTGACATTAAGAGTAAAGAAGCTGTAGCTACCTGTGAGAAAGGGTGCAGCCGGGGGGGGGGTACCTCCCGCCCCGGGGCTGCACCTCTAACTGTAAAGCACTGTCGCATATTAGTACAACTTATACTGTACTGTTCTGTACTAGGCAGCATTCTGCTCTTATCACCCATTTTGTCCCGATATATGGTTGAGATGGACCTTGTAAAATAAACTAATCACATGTAATATGCAACATTTATGTAATAGCACATTATGTAATCTTAAGTTTATATTAAGAATGATTTTGCTTAATCCAAAAAATTTGTTAATCTGAAAAGGGTCTGGTCCCAATGATTTTGGATTATCGGGACTCCACTGTACTTACTGTTAATTCAAGGATGTTACTACCTGGATATACTAATATTTATTTTATTTTCGCAAATTATCATATGGAACAAATTCATTTGTAAAGGGGTGTATTCCTGTAATGAAACTCTTATGAATTTGATTCATTACTCAAAGAAAACATACTTACGGTCATTTCCTTTTCAGGACTTACTTGCAGCAGCTTCCTACTTGGTCCAATCTTGTGGAAGCCTTCGGTGATCAGGTGCTCGATTTTTCCAATGCCAACATCAGCCCTGACTGTGACAACATCTCTAACACTTCGGATATCTGTCTCCTGCCGCATCCAGAATCCGTCTCTGCCTGACTAGGGCTCTCTTGGGCGACTCTCTTGGCTACCACCTTGATGAAAATGCATTCTCTTGCGCTTCTACATTCTGAACGACCCTTTTACAAATGTGTCTCATCCTAATGTTTTTATTTATTTTTTTAAAAGATTGTGTGTTTATAAATGTGGTGTCAGAAATACAGCTGTAACGAAATACCATGTTAAAAAGTTTAATGAATTGATTTCATTTCCTAGAGAAGAGTGCCTTTTTGTGGTGTTTTTGGATGGGAAGAAAATTGTTTGTTTATGTTTTGAAATTTTTTTAGTGTTAAGAACTTTGTGACAAAACATATTTTTCGAGTTATTGATTTTCATGTTTAACCATTGTTTTCATGTTGTAGTGAATTACTGAATCTTGTTCTCTTTTGACTCGGGTCTTTATTAAAGTAATGATTTATTACCTTACTAAAGCCTTGCCTCTGTAATATATTACCATGGTAATTAATCTCTTCATATTTCATTTTTAATGATCATAGTTCCTATACTGTATTATTGTGAGTATTTTAAAAAAAATTATTTTTAGAGGAATGAACATACTTATCACTTTTGAAAATTACTATTCTCAAACAAAATATTTAGTGCCTGTATTTTGTTGATTGAAAGGTTGTAGAAAATAACTAACCAATATTTAATTGGTAGAATCATTTTTCTCCTTATTTCTGAATAAGTGGAATCTTGTGACGAACTTTGAGTAGGGATTTTAAAGGACTCTCAGTGTATTAATTTGTTGGAAGTAAGAAATGAATTTGGAACCTTGCAAAATGTATGGTTCTACATTGACCAAGTTTTTATATAGTATGGACTATATATAATTACTAAATATTTTTTCTATAATTGACTATTCCCATGTGAAATGTGTTTACGTTAATTATCCCTAAATCAAACTGTATATCATTTCACTATGCAAATTTTGCCTGTTCACAGCAAACGAAAGAATTTATATTTGCTCAAGTATGTTGTACATTGTTTATTGTTTATTCTTCAAACAAAGTGTTTTGCTGTTGTATATTTACTGTAGACAATTTTAAAAATAAATTTTTAAAAAACCCAGCTGTATTTCTGAATGTGTCCCTTTTTTTCTTTTCCCTTTCTTTCCTTTGATGTTTTCAAATGTGAAGGTGGCAGCAGTAATATTTACTGTGAACGATTCACTGTGTTCGTGTTCCAGTTGTAGAACCATAGCATAATGTATTTTATAATATCACATTCCATATTTACCTTTCTTACTACTTTATTGTGCTGTGGAGGAGGAGGAAATTATATTTGCTTTTTAAAAATGGAAAGGAAATCTTGTTTGGAAGTTTCCAGGAAATGTTTCCTTGACAAATGTGGCTGGCACAATCTGCTTATGTTTACCAGAAATCTTGTACATTGTTTAAAAGTTTTATGTGTATTTATAAAAGTATCTTACTTTGTTCTGTGCTCTAACAAGCTAAATAAACATGTATAAAGACAAAATTATGTGTGGTCTCTTATTTGCTTCTTATTGGGTTGTATTCCAGTATAGTAACAACATTAAGATGAAAATATAATCTTTGACATTACAATTGGGTACATTGTTTTTATTGTATAGGGTTTATATGGTCCTTAAGATCTTATTTTCACTTTAGTGTATAGTATGACTAATGTTCTGTCAATGAACATGCATGAAACATCTAATATTTACATCCTTTAATATGTACAGAACTAGCTGGATACACGTGCTTCACAATGGAGTACATTCAAATTAAATGCAACAGTCAATGTAAGCAATTTATGCCCAAAGAAGTTATATATAAAAAGTCGTAACTGATATTTTTATAGACAATATGAAGTAAATGTTCAAATTAAATACAACGGTGAATGTATGCAATTAATTAGTATGTTTTATGGTTATTAAACATACAATTTTGATTTAAATTCTTTAACTTCCATCTCAATTAGTCTAGTGGTTAAATTTTATCTTGCCATATTTCAATATTTTTTTGTCCATTTATTTCGTTGTTATGCATGTGATGCAAAATTAATTTAAAGTATCGCAAAAAGAAAAACCACGTGATCAGGTTTCAATAAATTCTAAAAATCAGAAAATGGCGGTAAAGATTTCATTTTAAAGGAATTTTTATGATCTTTCTCGTGATATAAATTTTATAATCCTCTTATTATTTTAAATGGAAACTTAAAAATTACAAGAACAGCTTAAAGATTTAATTTAAAAAAAATTAAATTTTCAAAAATATTTCTTAGTGCACCCCTACACTATAGGAAGAATTGCCGTGTAAAATTTCAGCCCTTTTGGTCCAGTGGTTAGGTCATTTTGGACATTTTATTTTTCACCTCTTCTGCCCCCTCCAACCCAATGCTGATGGAAGGGGTGAACTTGCACTTAAATGGCATCGAAAGTGTCACTATTAATCTCAGTGTCCCCGAAAACTATGGATTTGACACTAATATTGGTTGTTTTCGATTTCTTTTACAAGTCCCCCCTGCCCTCAATTTTAATGTTTATCAATTTACATAAAGTCAATGTTATTTGTATACTTCTCTACTTTCTTTTATTTAAATTATACACATTTTTAATTATTTAAAATTATGCAATATCAGCACTATTTGATCCATTTGAGATGCAATTTAAAAAAAAATTTAAATAAAATCTGAACTCAACATAATAGCATCATTTTACTTAATTCTATTACATGTATTAATTAGTAAATATTAAATTCTGTCTGTTAACAGTATCAAACATAACTATTATAAATATTGAAACATAAAATAAGAGTGAAATATTGGTTTTAAGTGTTTATAAAAAAAAATTTAATTTTTTACAATATGATTTTTATTTTTTTGAAAATTCATTTTAAATGTAATACATTCCGCTGTAAGTAAATTTTCCATTAACATAGTTGTTTCATAATTTTTATTCATAAATGAACACACACCAAATATAAACCATTGAGGTGCTCGGTATTTTTCATTTAAAGATGTTACAGGTTGAAAAATATTTTTATATATTTTGATCGAGAGGAAAGTATATTATTAAAATATTTCAACAATTAAAGCGTTATTTCAATTTATTTTATTTTTAAAACTCGGTAATCGAAGTACATTTGAATATGCAAATAAAAAGGAAAAAGCGTGTAGTATCTCACCAAATATCTTTTCAGCCTAATTCTCCCCCCCCCCCCCCCCCATTTTCCTAATTATATGCAGTCACATCCTCTTACGCTTTTTCAAAAAAGTTAATGTGTCGTCTCGTGGTGTAATATGCCTCTGCAAATCCTCAGTCAAATTGTGAGCCGTCCTGGATCCTGTTTCGTCAACCAATCAGGTTGCGGGACACATTTTGCTCTCGACTAGTAGTTAAGCTTGATCTTTTTTACCTCTGTAATACAAATTCATCATCTTGCTTCCTTTTTTGGACTGTTTTCAGGGACTGGTTTCTTGATAGTTCTTTCCCATCCTGGGTTTGATCCCAGCATTTAATATCTTTGCTGCTCGCGGTCCTCTGTAGCTCGTCTTCGACTTTTGAGAGTTTAATCTTTATATTTTTATATCTTATATTGGAACTTTTTTTTTTGACAAATCTTGCTGATTTAATTTTGTGTTAACTTTAACTTACTAAATTCTAACATTTTTATTTTTGTAACTTCTTTAATTTATTTTGTAACCTTTTTTTTTTTTTAACTTGATTCATTTCTTCTTGGACCATGCGTGAAAAGTTTCAGTGCTTCCCATATCCATACCGAGGGTAAAGGGCTTTTTTAGCCCTATTTGGAACCTCAAGAAAACTTTGTCCGTGTCCATGTATATCTTTTCAGCCGAAAAAACATCAGTCTACCAATCAAACAAAACTGTGACAACTAAGTCGGGCAGATGAGTTCATTTCCCAGCCAAACTGTGAACATATATCACTTATTAACATTATCATATACTTTGATAATATATAGTATAATATTAATATTATTAAAATTTCATCTTATGTCTGAAAGGAATGATTGTGTAAATTATACGATATTTTCAAACTTTTTTTTTTTCTTCATTTTTATTTTATGGTCATGTATTTTTAGAACATATGTTGTATTTTTGTGTCGTTCCATCGTATTATCCTCTGTCATTGAGGGAATACTCTGTAGTATCTCACCAAATATATTTTAAGTCGAAGTAATTGACGAGTGGCAACGTTAATAAAATATAACGATCAACTTTTTATGTAAGTTGCGTTGGCAACAAAAAGAGCAGTTTTTACCAGAGATGGAATGAAGTGAGCAGCGAATAAAAGAATTGATGTTCTAACCTTCTGATTGTGGATAATTATTATTTAACACGCTCCCAAAACACTTCAACCGTTCCAGACAGAGAGATAGATCTGTGTTATTATTAATGTTATATATAGATTTTTAAAGGTAAATATCTAGAAAACCAATTATATGTGTAAGAGTATGTCGTTCGTAGTTTTTTCAACAATATATCCTGCAGAAAAATCAAAGGACACCAAAAATGCATTTTAGGTGGATTGTATTTATAGGTCGTATAAAATCTGCAAACTGCATATTTTAAATCTTATAGTCAATGATTCAATTACTTTAGAAGAAAATCAAAATAATAATAAAAAAAATTGGCTTATTTCTTCTCTTATATTGATAAATGCGGCAGTTACTGTAATTTAACGCAAACATACTAATTTTTAGCCTCGGATTTGAAGACTTGAAAGAACTCAGATTTTTTAAAATTCAAATTGTGTGTGTAAGTAAAATAAATATGACCATCTTCATATTTTTGCCTATGCTTCATGTTAAAGTTTTATCATTACACTAGCGGCCCGTTCCGACTTTGTCCGGGTTGAACAAAATATTATACCAATAAATTTCCAGTTGATAGCCAATAAATTGTAAATCTTTTTTTACCTTAAAAATAACCTTAATAATACCTTAAATTAATATTACGTTAGTTAATAATTAAAGTTAATTTTTTAAAAGAAAAAGGCGTGCCGGAGAACGGCTATATTCGAACCGCTAACGTTAGAACAGAAGCCCACCGCTATAGCACCACGTTAAGGATCGTTGAAGACTTAGGCACAAAAAGCGGTAGAGGACAGTAGAGGTAAAAATGGAGATTGTTAGGATTAAGCCACTAACTTTATTTCTACTGATCAGATATACATAATATATAGCCTATGTCTATCTGGAATAATGTACCTTTCAAGCAGTGAAAGAATTTTTCAAATAGGTGCAGTGATTCTGGAGATTACCCTCCACGTACAAAATCGCTCTCTCTTTATATATAAGTATAGATTAATATTTTGAAGGGACCCGCAAAAAATTCGGCTATCGGGGCCCCTCAATGACTAGCATCAGCCCCACCTCTGGCCAGTCAAATTATTTTTTTTCCGGTGCTCATTAAGAACTTTTTGTCGGATCGGAATTTTCTAAAAATTCTCAAGGGGGGGGGGGGGGGGGGACACCTATCAGTTTATATCTTCTGATAATATCGTCGACTAAAATTTTACCCTCTGGCAAAATCCGCCCAATAATGGTATCTAATTTTTCGCGTCAAATGTTTTGGACCACGCTCTCCGGCACGCTGGATAATCCGGCTCGACTTTCTAAAAAAAAAAAAATTACATCGATCGCAAAACATCAACCATACATTTTTCAAGTTTTGTTTGCGATCGGAAGGTGCGAGAGAAAAAAATTGTGCCAGATAAAGCATATCGGCATGCGTGAAGCGGAGGCTAGTCGTCGAATATAACAAGGCGCTCATCTTCGGCTGACTTCGGGGGACATCGGGATGTGTTCGGGAGCCACGTGTTCCCTGGACGTCACTGAGGCTTTGTTTACGTTTCACGTTCCTTTTTCGCCATTTTAACTAGTGTGACTCTCGGGTTGCTGTATCAACGTCGAGTATTGTTGAGTTTTATAGAGCTTGGTTTTGTGTTGAGTGGTTTTATAGTCGCTGACAAGTGACATGGATCCTAAAGTTAATGTCGAGTTTTCAAAAATAAAACATCTGAACCTCACTTTGGCTCAAAAGCTGGAAATCGTGAAGAAGCTTGAAAATGGCGAAAGTAGGCACATCATTAAGAAAGATTATGACATAGGGTCGTCTACAATTTACGACATAAAAAATCAACGACAAGTTGAAACAGTTTTTGAACGAATCAGAAACTTTGAAAAATCTAATTGAAAGGCAAACTTAAAAAAAAAAAACCAAGTTAGACCAACTAGATTCGGTTTAGTACAATTAGTTTATAGCAAAAAGATCAGAGGGTAAACCCAAAACTGGTCCTATGGATGTTGAAAAAGCTAAGCAATATCAACGAGATTTAAACAATGATAGAAATTGCAAATTTTCTGAAGGAGAAAATTTCTGGCTTAGGAGCTTTAAGACTCGTCGTGGTATCAAAAAATTAAATATTTCTGGCGAGCTGAAACCTGCCGATGTTGTAGGTGATAAAGAGTTCAAAGTTAAATTCAAGTCTATTGTGTCTGAAAAGGAACTGAAAGCTTGTCAAATTTATGATGCAGATCAGACCGGCCTTTTGTGGTGTTGCCTACCAAATTCTACACTTACTGATGGGGATGAGAAAAGTGTTAAAGGTTTTAAGAAAAATAAAGATTGGTTAACAGTTCTACTGTGCTCCAATTCATCCGGTGATCACAAAGTAAAACCTTTTGTGATAGGAAAGTCAAAGAAGCCTATGGCCTTAAAAGGTGTGAAAACCTTGCCTTTGATTTATGGGGCACAATGGATGAATCAAGAGTTGTTTAGAAACTGGTTCTTCGAAGACTTTGTGCCAGCTGTTAAAAGCAATTTTGAAAAATTGAAACTGCCTTAAGACAGTAAGGTTATTTTGTTTTTTTGACAACTTTAAAGCTCATTTAGATTAGGAAGAATTAGTGTCTGGTAAAATTTCAGTAGCCTATCTTCCTCCCAATGTTACATCCCTGCTTCAACCCATGGATCAAGGGATTTGATCCAGAACTTCAAGTAACACTACAGACGCTACTTTGTACAGCATTTACTCGCATCGGATTGCAATGTGAAAGATTTTCTTAGAACAGTTTTCCATTAAAGACGTTATCTTTACTACTGCTTTGGCAGGAGTGAGGGGTGAGGTAAAACAGGAAACTTCAAAAACTCATAGCGTAAACTTTGCCTGAAGTAATGGACGAAAATGTCGAAGTTACTGAAAGCAATACAGTTGAGGATGAACTAGAAGTTGTTTCCGCTGATTTGCCTTTAGAGAACCCCATGTCACAGCAAAATCAGGAAGAAATAAGAGTGGGTTGAAGCAGATTTTGCTGAGCCGATAGAGAAAATTCTGACAGATGAGGCCATCATAGAGGGTATTATCAATCCAACAGACCCCAAAGACACGGGACTCGGATGATGTAGACAAATCAAACAACATCACTATGAATCAAGCAGCTGATGCCTTGAATACATTTATCAAGTTTTCTGAACGCAGCAGTTCGTTCAATGATGCTGAAATAATGAAACTCCACAGCATACGAAATGACTTCATAAAAAACGAAGACTTAAAAGCAAATCGATATTCGAGATTTGTTTAAGACCGCTTCTACCAAGAAAAATAATCCCACGGGCTTAGATCAACCGTCTTGCTGAACTTTGAATTAAATTTTTTGTAAGCCTACAGTGCACTTTTTTGTTTCATAGTCAGTTATTTTACGTTATTATGTAATTTTTACCATGTTTTTATAAACTCGCTTTCTTGTTTGCTTGTGGGTGTGTTTGTCCAGTACAAATCTTGCAATCGATTTTTAACTAACTTCCCGGCTAGCTAGACATTTGAAACTTTTAGAATAGCTCAGAACACGATGACAATGCATTGTTTTAATACTTTTAGCCATCTTTCAGCAGAATTGAATACATTTTCAGTTAATTTTGTTTTGTAGACTGGTGCAGCCATCTATGGACCGGGACGGGAACGAAAAGTTAAACGCAAGTTAACTTCCCATTAACTTCATTTTCTTTCAAGTTGATGGGATAATTTATGAAAATAATTTTTAAAAAGTATTTATTAATACATAGAATTGTCAAGTTTATATGATTGAACAGAAAATTTAAAAACATGGTATATAAAAAGTTCTTTTTATCTTGTAATTATTTTATTCTACTTAAGATATCTAAATAATAAAAAACATGTTTTATTGCCATTTTTTGCTTAATTCACGTTTTTCCCGATATTCATCGTGTAATACGGAATATTCCTAATCCGGCATGCCTCAAGTCCCGAACGTGCCGGATTAGAGGAAGTTTACTGTATATGTAAATTGATATGCATACGGGTTTCGACGAAAAATACAAAATTTTAAAGTTTGGTGGCCAATGAATGAACATGTGACGCGCAGCGGATCTTACCTGCGCAACTGGCAGGATATTAAAGGCAAGAAATTTCGATTCCATGTCATAAATTCTTTGCAAATTTTATTCCGTGTACTCAGGTAGACAGGAAAAATGCCTCGCATACAGGTTCACGAACAATATGCGGAGATGTCAGCATTTAAGAGAGGACGTGTAGTTGGGCTCAAAGAAGTCAGTTGGTCTAATCGGCTAATCGATCGACATTTGGATAGGAGCGATGCCACTATTAGACGATGTTGGCAGGAATAGGTGAACCATGGCCGAACACAGCGTCAAGAAGGAAGCGGTCGGCCTAGAGAAGCGACAGAACGTGAGGACCGAGCAATCGTCAGAGCGGCACTCACAGCCCCAGATTCACCATTATCATCGATCGTACGGGCAACTGGTGCTTCAGTGACCGCAAGGACCATACACGTGTGGCTCAGAGAAAGGGGGCTGAGCTCACGGCGCCCCTTGCGCCGATTACCATTGACCTCTGTACACCGACAAGCCCGTTTGGAGTGGTGTCGAGCACGTTCGACCTGGAATGTCACTGGCTGGAGTAGAATTCCAGGTGTAGAATTGTCTTCAGTGATGAGTCCCGCTTCTAACAGAGCCCCGATGACCAGCGAATACGTGTCTGGAGACGCCCCGAACAGCGGTGGGATACCAACCCGAAGTCCAAACCTATGAAATACAAGATAGTGCTAACCTAGCGAACCCTTATTTACTTCGTCCAGGAGAAGGAGAAGCTTTTAATAATAATCAGAGGAAACAGCTGAATGCCTTATTGTTGAAATATGAAGATATCTTCATTCCGGGGGGAGAACCAACACCATACATCGAACACCGAATCGATACGGGAGATGCTCCTCTAGTTCTTACTACTCCATACAGACTGTGGCTTTCTAGGCAGGAAATTCTAAAGAAATAAAGTAATATTGATGCACTCTTCACATCTGAGGTTATAGAAGAATGTGACTCGCCTTATGCAGCTCCAGTGGTGCTCGTACCACCAAAACCCAACGGTGAATTTCGTCTTTGTATCGACTACCGCAAACTCAATGCTGCTACAAAATCTAATCCATATCCGCTGCCACGTATGGATCTCCTTTTGCAAAACGCTAAACAAACTGCTTACACGTCTACAATCGACCTGAAAAGTGGCTACGATCAAGTAAAAGTTTATGCCCCTGATAAAGATAAAACTGAATTTGTCTGTCAATTCTTAACCTTCCGATTTACCCGAATGCCTTTTGGATTGAAAACGGCCCCCCCCCCAACTTTTCAAAGGATGATGGACTTTTTCCGAAATGGACTTAAGTCAAAACCCTTGCCTACTTGGATGACGAGATCATTTTATCCTCTTCCTTTGAAGAACATCTTGATGACTTACGTTAAGTCTTTGAATGCCTCCAAGAATTTAAACTTCATGCTAATAGAGTTGAATGCAACTTCGCCTGCCCAAAGGTAAAGTATTAGGGTCCTTGTATTACCAATGTTGGAATTGAGGTTGACCCTACGAAAATTGAGGCCATACTGAAAATTCCTCCTTTAAAGAACGTGAAGCAGGTACAAAGCTTCTTACACGCCTGAAGCTAGTACAGTCGCTTTGTTCCTTAGTTTGTAGAGATCTCACGCCCGTTGGGCGATCTAACTAAGAAGTGAACTCTTTGGAATTGGGGACCAGCTGAGCAGACTTCATTTGATATATTAAAGAAGTTAGTTTCACTGCCCGTGTTGAAACAAGTAGACAAGACAAAACCTTTCGTTCTCCGAAACGATGCTTCTAATTATGCCTTAGGAGCAGCCCTTTTCCAGGGACAGGGTGATGAAGAGCACTGATTGAGTATGGAAGTCGTTTACTAACTCCCTCAGAAAGGAATTACTCCACCACTGAAAGGGAAGCATTAGCAGTTGTGTGGGCCCTCGAAAAGTTTCGTGGTTGCGTAGAAGGATCTCAAATAACGGTCGTGTCTGACCATCTACCGGATTAGCAAAATGGACACTAAAATTGCAGTCCTATGACCTTATAGTAGACTGCATTCCCGGTAAGGCCATTGTCATAGCTGATAGGCTGTCTCGTCCCGCCTGTACCCATGAGAATTTCACTTGCAACATCTGCACTGTTTCTATTGACTTACCTTCCAGGAAAGCTAATGATATACGAGAAGAGCAACTTAAAGACAAAGATTTAAAGAAAATCATTGATTGTTTCGAAAGTGATGCTAAGGGTGAAAACTTTTGCAAATTGGACCAGCCGTGGTTATCTTATGAGTAACGGACTAATTTAGCGCTATTCTCCGGACTCTGAATCTGAAGAAGTGCAGCTGGTAGTTCCTAGCCAAGACCGTGAAAGAGTTCTAGAGCAGGGCTCCCCAACCTTTTTGTACCTAAGAGCACATTCAAGAATACCGGTCGGACGGCGGGCACCATTTATTTTTCCAAGGTGAATTTATAGTTGGACATAGTTAATAATACATACACATAATGTACAAAAAACATTTAATTCTCAAAATATAATTTAACATATAAAAATTATTGTTAATATTCTTGTGTAAAATAAATGATTACTAAATAATGCATACAAAATCTATTAAAAATGAGAAAACTTTTACATAGCATTTTATTGAAATCTGAAATATTTTTATCATGGTCGCACAGCGGTGGGCACGCGTAAAATGATCGGCGGGCGCCATGGTGCTCGCGGGCATAGGGTTGGGGTCCCCTGTTCTAGAGGAATTCCATGATGACCTTACGCTGGCCATTACGGTTCTGAAGGTACATATTGTAAAATAGCTTCCAGGTATTACTTTCCAGGTATGCGCTCATATATTGCTGAGTACGTTAAAAATTGTGCCGACTTCTCTAGGTATAAGGCAAGAAATACAAAACCAGCTGGACTCCTTCGAACTCAAGTATATTCGCAACGATTCGAGACTTTAGCCGTTGATCTTTTTGGTCCTCTTCCTGAGACTCTAGACAAGAAAAAGTGGATTTTCATTGTCGAAGATACTTCTACAAAGTGGGTAGAGCTATTCGCGATGCAAAATGCTACTGCAAAAGAGTGCGCGATAACACTCTTAGAAGAGGTATTTCTCCGATACGGTCTGCCGAGAAGTTTTATCAGCGATAATGGTACACAATTCATTAGCGCTGTGTTACAACAAGTGTGTTATATCCTTGACATTCAACAAATTCTCACTCCTGTATGCCATCCTCAAGCAAATCCCGTAGAACGATAAAATAGAGATTTGAAATCTAGTTTAGCAATTTTAGTTGGAAATCATCAAACCAGATGGGCAGAAAAGTTATCAAACATACGATTTGCTATAAATACAGCTCGATGTGACAGAACTGGTCATACGGCGGCTTTTCTCCAATTCGGTAGAGAATTAAGAACTCCTGATGATATTCGACACGACATTAGAGCAATAATACAAAATGATAATTTTGCTCCACGCAAGTTCTTCACTGCTCAAAATATGCTCCACGCAAAACTTTCTCATCAAATCAAACGTATTGTCGAGAAAAAACAAGATCAATGGAAGAAGTATGCCGATGATAGAAGAAGACATGCTCCACAGTATTTAACCGGAGACAAAGTATATGTCACTTCTCATCCTTTAAGCAGCAAAATTAAAAATTATTCTATAAAGTTTTCCCCTCGACGAGATGGGCCCTACATTATATTGAGCCAGCGCTCTTCAACGAGCTACGAAGTTGCAAATCCTTCTTTTTCCGGTGTTCCATTAGAAATATTATCACACATCTGTCTTATGTCTATTCTCTGAAAATCTCGAATCTGCCACTGAACCAATTAATTCCCTCGGGGAACGAGGAAGACCTCGAAAGACTAATGAAAATCTAAGAACTAGTCAATTTAGACAAGAAAATATTCACTCTTCTCATTCCTCGCCGAGACGTCTTCGGAGCCAGAGGGGAGACTACTACAAGTGCAGGCGTACCACCAGCAGAAAGAGCAGCGCCACCGTGCGGTGACAGAGGAAGAAGCCAGTCTAAGCTGAACCATGAACGAGATACCACGGTGAGTCGTACACGGTGAGTTGCGAATATACTTGATAACACGGTGAGTTGTATCCCTAAGCACCCCCCCAAGCATTATCAATTAATTCTTTAATTGATAATGCCTGTTAACTTTAATGTTTTCGCCTTATTGTTATTATTCGTGATTGTGTAACTGTGTTGTTTAATGTCTGATGTAATATTGTTTAAATGCATTCTGCCGTTAAACTATTTTATAACCGAGTACACAGGAAACCCGGATATTTGGAAACCGTAGGTCAAAGGGTGTTCATGGGTGAAATTTTATTATTAACTATTTATAACCTCATTTAAACATTACAGGAAATAGTATCTAGGGGTAAAAACGGGTAAAAATTACTCACTTTATAATGAGTGTGTATAGACAAAATTTTCTGCATGAAATTATCCAGTATTAAACTGAAGTAATACTAAAATTTTACAATCAAAGAATTTTCATGATAGTAAACAAAACAATATAAACAATACAGTTATATCTGGATAGTTATATTGAGATGATCCACATAATTCTTGAAATCTATTTTTTTTTCAAAAATTCGTTAGCCAGCAAGACTGAACGCCCAAAAACAGATATAATTTAATCTATTTCAAAAGTGTAAGGGCCTGTTCACATAGGAGTCCGGTAGCGGAAGCGTTAAAGTAATGAAATACTTTTAACCAATGACAAATCTCCAAACGATTAGCAACGAAATGTTTAACTCCTCTGATTGGTTTATTTCCGTCTCAGCGCCATCTTTCCTTTTACGGACTATGTGAACAGACCCCAATACCAGCTAGCTAAATATAAAATGTAACAAGTTACATAAACATTTAATAAAAACAAACAATTTCATTTTATTCAATAAAGAATTTTAATGTTTTTTTTTTAAATTAGGATCTATAGTATATATGTGGAAGTTCTGGTCATGAATGTGGGAGGTCCTAAAATTTCACTAGCTTAACGTGCCGAATATCTAACTCCATAAAATTTAAAAATCATATAACAGCACAAAAAACGTAATAATCTTTAAATACACCTAATTCGTACAGCTTACGTGCATACTTCGCACGTGGGTGCAGCGTTCAGTTTTATTACTTAGTTCGTGCCAGTTCAGGTGCTAGGCTTGTTGTGTCCCCAGTAGAAGTGTTTCGTCTTCACGTCTAAATGGATCGTCTGCAACGTTCACGCGCGGTTCACCGTTAACCATCGAACCCATGGAGAAAAATAGCAGTCTGGAGAAAAACCCTGTTTCACCCGCGATGCCAGATCCCACCTATAAACTTTGCTCTTTCCGCTTAAACGATTATGATCTACTGACTTCGAAAACCTTCAGGAAAGTTCTCCGAAAGTTACCGTAAGTGGGGGAATTTAAAATGCTTCAAATCAAAAATGTCATATTTATAAATATCTGTAAATACTTGCTAAACTCTAGAATAGCATGTAAGTGTTTAAAAAGGCAAAAAGGGATTTGAGAAAAAGAATCGGAAACAAGATTAAACCCAATATTGTTAGATTCATTTTTCATTGATGCATGAACTCTAGCACATATTAATCCAGAGAAGTCGTTAAAACGTCTGCAAATCGTTTGATTTAGTTTAAATTTTTGCCCAAAAAAGCCCAAATATCGTACGAAGTCACACAGCTCATGTCAACCACAAGAAAATAAACTACTCAATCATTCCCAAAAGGATTTCGCATCTTATTCGTACAGTTTTGATATACAATATCATCATACACGAGTCATCATAATATTGTATTCCAATACGGATATCGCCTTCTTGGCAGCTTTTGACATAGTTATATTCGAAACTAAATAATATATATTCTTTTCTCTATTTAATAACGACATTTCCAGGCGTAATTTTTTCAAAAATCACAGATCTTAAATCTACAAATGTTTACGTAGTAGGAATTTCGTTAAGTATGAATAGGCTTCTAATAAATGTCACCGTAAAATGGTGGCGATGTTAATTTCCGTGGGTTCCTCAGTTTTGTTCTCCAAAGCTCTACAGGAGGGTCGCCTCATTCCGATGGCACGATTCCGTCCGCACAATTCCCCATCACGGATGAGATGTTCGCTATGTACTGACTAGCTGAAAACCCGCGCTTCGCTACGGAGTACATTCAAATTAAATAAAACGGTCAATGTATGCAATTAATGCCAAAAAAATTATATATATTTATAATAAATGCGACGATCAATGTATACAATTGATGTAAAAAATATATTTTATAAAAAAATCGTAAGGGATATTTATTTTTTTTTTATAATATCTAATCGTCTGCTGCATTAGAGAGAAAAAAAAATATTTTTTTTGTCTATTTAGTTGTTACGCACGTGACGATAAATTTATTGAAAGTACCAGAAAAAGAAATCACGTGATCAGCATTTAATAAATTAAATTCTAAAAATTGATCTTTAAAAAATCACCAAAAATCAGGAAATGGAGGTAGAAATTCGAAAAAAATTTCATTTTGAAGGAATTTTTATGATCTTTCTCGTGATATAAATTTTATAACCCTTAATGTATTATTTTAAATGCAAACGTAAAAAAAGTTTAAAAAACAGCTTAAAAATTTAATTTTAAAAAATCTAAGAAGAATTTTTGAAAAATCTTTCTTAGTGAACCCTTACACTATTAGAAGAATCGCCATGCAAAATTTCAGCCCTTTAGGTTCAGCGGTTTGGTCTGTGCGTTGTATGTCAGTCAGTCAGTGAATGAATGAGTCAGTTACGGAACTGTTTTATATATATAGACTAGCTGAAAACCCGCGCTTCGCTACGGAGTACATTCAAATTAAATACAACGGTCAATGTATGCAATTAATGCCAAAATATATATATATATATATATATATATATATATATATATATATATATTTATAAAAAAATCGTAAGGGATATTTATTTTTTTGGATAATATCCAATCGTCTGCTGCATTAGAAAGAAAAAGAATATCATTTTTGTCTATTTAGTTGTTATGCACGTGACGATAAATTTATTTAAAGTACCAGAAAAAGAAATCACGTGATCAACATTTAATAAATAAAATTCTAGAAATTAAAATCTTTAAAAATTCACCAAAAATCAGAAAATCAAGGTAAAGGTTCGAAAAAGATTTCATTTTGAAGGAATTTTTATGATCTTTCTCGTGATATAAATTTTATAATCCGCAATGTATTATTTTAAATGCAAACGTAAAAAAAGTTTAAAAAACAGCTTAAAAATTTAATTTAAAAAAATCTAAGAAGAATTTTAGAAAAATCTTTCTTAGTGCACCACTACACTATTAGAAGAATCGCCATGCAAAATTTCAGCTCTTTAGGTCCAGCGGTTTGGTCTGTGCGTTGTATGTCAGTCAGTCAGTCAGTCAGTGAATGAATGAGTCAGTTACGGAACTGTTTTATATATATAGATATTCTCTTCTGTTTAACTGTTTACTGCTACTGGGTTTGGCGCGCTGTCAAAATTATAACTCGCGACGCAGTATGTCAGTCAAGACGCGTTGTATGTCAGTCAGTCAGTGAATGAATGAATGAGTCAGTTACGGAACTGTTTTATATATATAGATATGTCAGCTACTTGATTTTGACTTGGAGTGCCCATTCCGTGCAACCACATGCTAGCTCCTAGGCCTCGCTTGTGTATTTTTTTCGTTTTCAATCTCAGTACTTGTTACCTTATGGGGCTTTTGGCTTGTGTATGAGTGACAGTGCTGCAACAGTGACAGCCTTTTCAGAATCTGTTAGTATTATGGATAAACCTTGAACCCGAAAAATGGACTGGACTGCAGAAATTGCGAACCAAACACCAACGGCGCCGGCTTGCAGTCGGGAAAATCTACAGGAAATCAAGCGTATCCTCACCGGGAAAGGGGTGTCAACCCTTTGCTCGAGCTATCGACGAACTTATTCGGTTTTTGGACTGTCCTATCGAGGTGTGAAAATATAGCGCCCAACAGTGTTGCCAACTTGGGGGTTTTCCCCCTAAATTTGGGGGTAAGTTAGATGAAAAGGGGTGTCTTTAGGGGCCACATTTATTTAGGGGCATTTTGTGGGGGGAACATTTTTTAATATTTTGTACAATCGACACGTGTTTTTTTTTATTAGATTATAAGTTCCATACATATGTCAAATGTAAATAAACCTCCATTTCATTATGTAAGGGAGTATTTTCCATTTATTTCAATTTATCTCTCAAACAGAATGCCTATTTGGAACCAGAATTTCTTTTAGGAAGGTCTAGGGTGATCTCAAGTTGGTGTTAGGAGTGAACAGGGGGATTTCGAGATGGAGCTAGGGGGAGGCGCTTCGTAGAGGTTAGCAACACTGGCGCCCAAGGATTTCGGGTCTGGTTTACTGAAAGTACGTGGCTTCATATTTACTCTCTCATGGTTGATTCTGGTGTTGAGAATACTGTTAAAGCTATGATAGGGCTAGTTAAAAGCGAATATTTACCTGTTAGAACTAAAAATGTTAGGAAATTTAATAATAATCCTAAATCCAGCGAAAGTGATGATGAAAGTAATTTTAAGAAGGTTCCTAGAACCAAGAAATTAGCAAAAAAAATCCACTGTTGTGGAAGCGATAGAGAATGCAGTTGAATTAAATAATAGATTTGCTCTACTTAGAGACGAAGGTGAGGGTATTGTTGAAAATCTTGAGGATACCGAGAAGGACAATCCTAATGATAACTTAAACTCAAACTCGTCTAAATCAAAGCAGGCTAAAACTGATTCGTTTTAGATCCTAAAAAAAAAATCGAAATTCCGTTTGGAAAGAAATAATTGAAAACATCCATAATTTGCTAGGTTGTAAGCTACCCCTTCAGGATGCCGGTAAATTCATCAAAATTTTTCCGAAAAACATCAAACACTTTAGAATGATTCAAAATACTCTTAGCGTAAACAACATTAAATTCTTCACTATAAATCCGCGTGTGGAGAGACCGCTTAAAATTATTATCAAAGGATTCCCTTCGGATATCCCCATAGAAGAGGTACTTTCTTCCACACGCGGGTGGATTAATTAATTTAGGCTTCTCCGTGCTAAGAGTTTCTCAGCTCAAAAGATTTAAAGATAAAACGAAACTACCAATATTTCTTTGTAATCTTCACTATTATGAAAAAACTAAAACTTTAACCAACTTGTTTAAACAGGGCTTCATTACTTAAAAACTCTCATATGTGTAGTCCCACAAACTGTGTACCATCACTAACTGATTCCCCAAAACTCTCATGATGCCCTAACAGCGTAAAGCGGCCTTGAAAACAGCCGCCGGGATCGTAAGAAACAATCCCTAAAACTCTGTCTGACTCCGTGGACGGAAACAACTACTAGCGTTCGTGCCGACGTGCCGACACCCTCTGAACTCTGCTTGCTGATAAAAGATGTTTGTCAGTCGATCCAATGTTTTCCTAGCTGGTAGCAGCATATTTTCGTGTGTGCCTGTAAACTCGTTAAAATTGTGTAATTCTGCAAGTAATTGTTATGCTTTTATTAAATTAGTTAAAATATCACCTAGGGTTTCATTTTTTTACTGTCGGGATCAAGTTGATTTTCTCCCTGATATCAACAGGTCTCGGTTGTTATGTGACTGTTCCGGCGAATGGCCACATAAATGGCGCCCAACACGCGGGACATCCTGTTTTAACAGGTAAATGTTTTTTATTATTTGTCAATCGCTAGAAATAGCACCCAACTATTTTATTTTGTTTTGAATACATTGGATCGGATCGGTATTTTTTTAGCTTCTACTCAACCTAGTGAAGCGAATGTCTGCACTTATCGTCTGGTTCGTCGCGACAACAGCTCGTTTGGTCAGAAATAAGCATCTTTTGTATTTTGTATATGTATAATCATTGAAATCGGTATTTTAAAGGTAGCCGTAGCTGGTATTTGAAACCGATAGTAAAGCAATCCTTGCTATATGAGAACCAGCAGCGTTCTAACATTAAATTCTGACTGTGTAATGTAGAATTTTGTTTATTTTATAAAATTTTGATTATTGTTGTATATTCTTGTTAAAAACTCATGTTTTCAAGTAAAAGTGGCTGGATTTAAAAAAAAAATTTCTTTTCTTTTTTTATTTTTTAATTTCGTTTTGATTTTGATTTTTGGTTGAATCTATCATAATGTAAATTCTGTTTTGTTTTAAATACTTAAATTTAAAATTGATTTTGGTTTAGAATTCTTTAATTCTAATTTGATTTTTTGTTTGAATTCTTTAATTCTAACTGGGTTCTGGTACTAAATTTAATTTTGGTTTAAATTTTCCTTTTGTTTAAATTTAAGCTTGATTTGAAATTCTTAATTGTAAACTTTGGTTTGGATTTGAATTTTGGTTTTGTTTTAGAAATTGAATTTTGTTTTAATTCTTAATTACAAACTTTTGAATTAAATTTTGTTAGGTATTTTGTTTAAAATTCTAGTTTTGAAATTCATTTAGAATTTTAGTTGATTCATCGCTATTATAGTTTCGATTTTGTAAGAATTCTATTGTTACAGGATTGGCATGGTACTGTGTTCAAAACTTAATTGATTTAATTGTGCAAACCTTTCATTGTTGAATAATTTAAAAGAAATGTTTTTAATTTTAAGAACATTTAGTAACTTTTGATTTTGTTTTGTTTAAAAGAGAACGTAGGTATTGTTTTGTATCCACTCCCTATGTTCTGTTTATGTTCCACCGATCTTGTATTGCTAATATTTTATTTCAGCTTGCACAATTTATACACCAATTTAATAAGATATTGTTTAGGACTTTTACACCCAATTAGGACCTAATTTTGTCAGGACTCTATACCATAAGCGTTGTCATAGATTTCTCAGTGTCACACTGTTAGGACGGTATTTTTTCGTCCACAAAATTGCGTTGGAACTCTCCTTCTTCCCAATCCCCCCTCAGGCAACAATGGCTTTCCTCGCGCGGGGAAAGAAGGAGGATCTGAGGAACCTGGTTCAAGATTTTGGCGTCGATGTCGCTTTTGACATAACGGTCATCGAATTGAAGAATCTCATCTTGAAATGTGATCAGTATGATGAAGACTTTGCTAAAGAAAGATTGGCTACTATCATTGATGATAGAAAAGCTGAAGAAGCCGGAAAGGGAACGACAAGCAGCCCTTGGCCGTGCTGAAAAGAAAAGAGAAAGAGAACAAGATCAGCGCTTCGAATTGGAAAAATTTAGACTACAGTTAGAAGCTCAGAAAATTTCTGCAGGCTCCAGAGCCCATGCTTCCGAAGGCGATGTTGAGTTACCCATGTTCGAGTTAAAAAAGCTGATTCCCTACTTCAACCCCAAGCAGGATGATATGGGATGATTCTTAAACCTCTTT
Source organism: Dolomedes plantarius (assembly GCA_907164885.2). NCBI lineage: Eukaryota > Metazoa > Arthropoda > Arachnida > Araneae > Dolomedidae > Dolomedes > Dolomedes plantarius. Next base: position 129,468,793 of record OU015499.1, on the reverse strand, counting down.
GTGAGACAGTTGAGGTTCCTGAAGATTCCAGAAGCCAAATGGGTCGCCTACTTGATCGGTGTCCTACCAGCCGATGTGGCTAAGTTGATCGCAAGGGAGTCCGAACAGAAGGCTCAGGAGTATTCCCACGTGAAGGATGTCCTTCTGAAGCGGTTCAAGCTAACCAGCGAACGCTTCCGACAACTTTTTAGACAGCATCGAAAAACCCCTGAGAGTACCTGGCGTGACTTCTACTTTGAAATCCACAGTTACCTGGAAGGATGGTTAGAAGAGCTGAATGTCACCAACTTTAACCAGCTAAAGGACCTGATGTTGGCTGACCAACTGAAAAGGAAAACCCCACCAGAGACCCGTGAACATTTCCTGGATGACTGGCATACATGGAATTCCCCTGGAGAACTGGCTGACAAACTGAATGCGTATGACAACCAACGTTCCACCTCTAGAAACGATTCGGCTTTCAAGAAAAGAAATTTTGAAAGGCCTAAAGAAGACGCAACCCGTCTTAACCCACCTAAAAAGACTTTTTCTTTCCATGGAAATAGAACGGACGGATCAAATCCTAACCCTCCACCCGAAGTTAAACCTGGCGTAGCATGTTTTGGCTGTGGAAAACCCGGGTACATCAAGGCAAAATGCCCAGATTTCTCGCCGCCAAAGAAGGTATCCACCAACCACCTGAAAGCGTTTGCTTCAATAACCAAGGGATCACCAATAACCCTGTTGGGCGTAACTATTTGCGAAATTTATGGAAGAGTGTGCGCTGACACAGGCTTTACACATTCCATACCTGGAGTATATCTTTACTCCCTGTTTAAGGAAAACAACTTACCGTTTCAGAAGACGGAGCTGACGTTGCACCTAGCAAATGGATCCCAGACTGGAGAAATGTCTCACCACCCAGGTCCCAGTATACCTGGAAGACCGCAAGATTATGACCAACTTCATTATCCTGCGGACGCAAACAACAACCGCACCTTACTAGGAACAGATTTCCTAGAAACCTAGAGTGGTACTGGACTTAGCCAACAAAAACTGGTGTTTTCATGACAAGCCCAAGGAAAAGTACCCCTGAAGTGAAGAATTGCCTCTGACTCACATTCAGGGCAAAGAACAGATAGAATCCAACATCTATCAACTGAGAGAGGAAGAAGGAGAAAACCAGGATCCTCACCAAAGAAAAGATCTCAATGATCTAATTGTCAAATTTAACACTGTCTTCAAGCTAGGGGGAGGGGCAACACCCTTGATCGAACATCACATCAATACCGGAGACCACCCACCTGTGGCTGTTCCTTCATATAGGATGTCCCTAACTAAGAAGGAGTTATTGAAGAAAGAACTTGAGGACTTGTTACAGAAGAACATCATAGAGTGTGAATCCGTCTATGGAGCTCTTGTGGTCCTGATTCCCAAACCTAATGGAGATGTGAGGCTGTGTATCGACTACCGGAAGCTTAATGCCATCACAGTTCCCGATGTCTGCCATTTGTCTCGCATGGATGACCTCCTGCAGGATGCGAAGCATACAGCCTACATGTCCACCATCGACTTGAAAGCAGGATACCACCAAGAAACTGTTTACCCAACTGACAAGGACAAGACTGCTTTCGTGTGCCCCTTTGAAACCTATAGATTCAACAAAATGCCTTTCAGACTTAGAAATGCACCTGCAACCTTTCAGATATTAATGGATGTATTCAGAAGAGATTTGCCAGTCCTTGAAAATGATAATTTCGTCCCTGAATTTACGCCCTACCTCAGACGTTTTGCAAAAATAGCCAAACAAGTGAAAGAGAGGTTAGAGCAGAAACAAGACAAACACAAAAAGTATGCAGACAAGAAAAGATCATCTGTCCCACACTATGCACCAGGCGATCACATCTACATTGACCTCCATCCCATTAGCAACACCGCTATTGGAAAAACAGCAAAGTTCGTACCAAAGAGAGACGCACCATATGTCATCGTAACGCAAAAGTCACCCCTCTTACATGATAGCAAGCCCTGATGAGCCGACAGTGCCCTTGGGCATATATCACACATCAGCTGTGAAACCGTGCAACCAAACACAATCCACAAACCCAGTACACCCTTTAAGGAAATGGGGTCGTCCAAGGCTTAAACCACCAGACTCAACTGCAGGTTCCTCGTCGGGAAGTCTTCGAAACCTGAGGGGGCGATTGTAACCAACTGGTTTAAACAGGGCATCATTACGTAAAAACTCTCATATGTGTAGTCCCACAAACTGTGTACCATCACTAACTGATTCCCCAAAACTCTCATGATGCCCTAACAGCGTAAAGCGGCCTTGAAAACAGCCGCCGGGATCGTAAGAAACAATCCCTAAAACTCTGTCTGACTCCGTGGACGGAAACAACTACTAGCGTTCGTGCCGACGTGCCGACACCCTCTGAACTCTGCTTGCTGATAAAAGATGTTTGTCAGTCGATCCAATGTTTTCCTAGCTGGTAGCAGCATATTTTCGTGTGTGCCTGTAAACTCGTTAAAATTGTGTAATTCTGCAAGTAATTGTTATGCTTTTATTAAATTAGTTAAAATATCACCTAGGGTTTCATTTTTTTACTGTCGGGATCAAGTTGATTTTCTCCCTGATATCAACAGGTCTCGGTTGTTATGTGACTGTTCCGGCGAATGGCCACATAAATGGCGCCCAACACGCGGGACATCCTGTTTTAACAGGTAAATGTTTTTATTATTTGTCAATCGCTAGAAATAGCACCCAACTATTTTATTTTGTTTTGAATACATTGGATCGGATCGGTATTTTTTTAGCTTCTACTCAACCTAGTGAAGCGAATGTCTGCACTTATCGTCTGGTTCGTCGCGACAACAGCTCGTTTGGTCAGAAATAAGCATCTTTTGTATTTTGTATATGTATAATCATTGAAATCGGTATTTTAAAGGTAGCCGTAGCTGGTATTTGAAACCGATAGTAAAGCAATCCTTGCTATATGAGAACCAGCAGCGTTCTAACATTAAATTCTGACTGTGTAATGTAGAATTTTGTTTATTTTATAAAATTTTGATTATTGTTGTATATTCTTGTTAAAAACTCATGTTTTCAAGTAAAAGTGGCTGGATTTAAAAAAAAAATTTCTTTTCTTTTTTTTATTTTTTAATTTCGTTTTGATTTTGATTTTTGGTTGAATCTATCATAATGTAAATTCTGTTTTGTTTTAAATACTTAAATTTAAAATTGATTTTGGTTTAGAATTCTTTAATTCTAATTTGATTTTTTGTTTGAATTCTTTAATTCTAACTGGGTTCTGGTACTAAATTTAATTTTGGTTTAAATTTTCCTTTTGTTTAAATTTAAGCTTGATTTGAAATTCTTAATTGTAAACTTTGGTTTGGATTTGAATTTTGGTTTTGTTTTAGAAATTGAATTTTGTTTTAATTCTTAATTACAAACTTTTGAATTAAATTTTGTTAGGTATTTTGTTTAAAATTCTAGTTTTGAAATTCATTTAGAATTTTAGTTGATTCATCGCTATTATAGTTTCGATTTTGTAAGAATTCTATTGTTACAGGATTGGCATGGTACTGTGTTCAAAACTTAATTGATTTAATTGTGCAAACCTTTCATTGTTGAATAATTTAAAAGAAATGTTTTTAATTTTAAGAACATTTAGTAACTTTTGATTTTGTTTTGTTTAAAAGAGAACGTAGGTATTGTTTTGTATCCACTCCCTATGTTCTGTTTATGTTCCACCGATCTTGTATTGCTAATATTTTATTTCAGCTTGCACAATTTATACACCAATTTAATAAGATATTGTTTAGGACTTTTACACCCAATTAGGACCTAATTTTGTCAGGACTCTATACCATAAGCGTTGTCATAGATTTCTCAGTGTCACACTGTTAGGACGGTATTTTTTCGTCCACAAAATTGCGTTGGAACTCTCCTTCTCCCCAATCCCCCCTCAGGCAACAATGGCTTTCCTCGCGCGGGGAAAGAAGGAGGATCTGAGGAACCTGGTTCAAGATTTTGGCGTCGATGTCGCTTTTGACATAACGGTCATCGAATTGAAGAATCTCATCTTGAAATGTGATCAGTATGATGAAGACTTTGCTAAAGAAAGATTGGCTACTATCATTGATGATAGAAAAGCTGAAGAAGCCGGAAAGGGAACGACAAGCAGCCCTTGGCCGTGCTGAAAAGAAAAGAGAAAGAGAACAAGATCAGCGCTTCGAATTGGAAAAATTTAGACTACAGTTAGAAGCTCAGAAAATTTCTGCAGGCTCCAGAGCCCATGCTTCCGAAGGCGATGTTGAGTTACCCATGTTCGAGTTAAAAAAGCTGATTCCCTACTTCAACCCCAAGCAGGATGATATGGGATGATTCTTAAACCTCTTTGTGAGACAGTTGAGGTTCCTGAAGATTCCAGAAGCCAAATGGGTCGCCTACTTGATCGGTGTCCTACCAGCCGATGTGGCTAAGTTGATCGCAAGGGAGTCCGAACAGAAGGCTCAGGAGTATTCCCACGTGAAGGATGTCCTTCTGAAGCGGTTCAAGCTAACCAGCGAACGCTTCCGACAACTTTTTAGACAGCATCGAAAAACCCCTGAGAGTACCTGGCGTGACTTCTACTTTGAAATCCACAGTTACCTGGAAGGATGGTTAGAAGAGCTGAATGTCACCAACTTTAACCAGCTAAAGGACCTGATGTTGGCTGACCAACTGAAAAGGAAAACCCCACCAGAGACCCGTGAACATTTCCTGGATGACTGGCATACATGGAATTCCCCTGGAGAACTGGCTGACAAACTGAATGCGTATGACAACCAACGTTCCACCTCTAGAAACGATTCGGCTTTCAAGAAAAGAAATTTTGAAAGGCCTAAAGAAGACGCAACCCGTCTTAACCCACCTAAAAGACTTTTTCTTTCCATGGAAATAGAACGGACGGATCAAATCCTAACCCTCCACCCGAAGTTAAACCTGGCGTAGCATGTTTTGGCTGTGGAAAACCCGGGTACATCAAGGCAAAATGCCCAGATTTCTCGCCGCCAAAGAAGGTATCCACCAACCACCTGAAAGCGTTTGCTTCAATAACCAAGGGATCACCAATAACCCTGTTGGGCGTAACTATTTGCGAAATTTATGGAAGAGTGTGCGCTGACACAGGCTTTACACATTCCATACCTGGAGTATATCTTTACTCCCTGTTTAAGGAAAACAACTTACCGTTTCAGAAGACGGAGCTGACGTTGCACCTAGCAAATGGATCCCAGACTGGAGAAATGTCTCACCACCCAGGTCCCAGTATACCTGGAAGGCCGCAAGATTATGACCAACTTCATTATCCTGCGGACGCAAACAACAACCGCACCTTACTAGGAACAGATTTCCTAGAAACCTAGAGTGGTACTGGACTTAGCCAACAAAAACTGGTGTTTTCATGACAAGCCCAAGGAAAAGTACCCCTGAAGTGAAGAATTGCCTCTGACTCACATTCAGGGCAAAGAACAGATAGAATCCAACATCTATCAACTGAGAGAGGAAGAAGGAGAAAACCAGGATCCTCACCAAAGAAAAGATCTCAATGATCTAATTGTCAAATTTAACACTGTCTTCAAGCTAGGGGGAGGGGCAACACCCTTGATCGAACATCACATCAATACCGGAGACCACCCACCTGTGGCTGTTCCTTCATATAGGATGTCCCTAACTAAGAAGGAGTTATTGAAGAAAGAACTTGAGGACTTGTTACAGAAGAACATCATAGAGTGTGAATCCGTCTATGGAGCTCTTGTGGTCCTGATTCCCAAACCTAATGGAGATGTGAGGCTGTGTATCGACTACCGGAAGCTTAATGCCATCACAGTTCCCGATGTCTGCCATTTGTCTCGCATGGATGACCTCCTGCAGGATGCGAAGCATACAGCCTACATGTCCACCATCGACTTGAAAGCAGGATACCACCAAGAAACTGTTTACCCAACTGACAAGGACAAGACTGCTTTCGTGTGCCCCTTTGAAACCTATAGATTCAACAAAATGCCTTTCAGACTTAGAAATGCACCTGCAACCTTTCAGATATTAATGGATGTATTCAGAAGAGATTTGCCAGTCCTTGAAAATGATAATTTCGTCCCTGAATTTACGCCCTACCTCAGACGTTTTGCAAAAATAGCCAAACAAGTGAAAGAGAGGTTAGAGCAGAAACAAGACAAACACAAAAAGTATGCAGACAAGAAAAGATCATCTGTCCCACACTATGCACCAGGCGATCACATCTACATTGACCTCCATCCCATTAGCAACACCGCTATTGGAAAAACAGCAAAGTTCGTACCAAAGAGAGACGCACCATATGTCATCGTAACGCAAAAGTCACCCCTCTTACATGATAGCAAGCCCTGATGAGCCGACAGTGCCCTTGGGCATATATCACACATCAGCTGTGAAACCGTGCAACCAAACACAATCCACAAACCCAGTACACCCTTTAAGGAAATGGGGTCGTCCAAGGCTTAAACCACCAGACTCAACTGCAGGTTCCTCGTCGGGAAGTCTTCGAAACCTGAGGGGGCGATTGTAACCAACTGGTTTAAACAGGGCATCATTACGTAAAAACTCTCATATGTGTAGTCCCACAAACTGTGTACCATCACTAACTGATTCCCCAAAACTCTCATGATGCCCTAACAGCGTAAAGCGGCCTTGAAAACAGCCGCCGGGATCGTAAGAAACAATCCCTAAAACTCTGTCTGACTCCGTGGACGGAAACAACTACTAGCGTTCGTGCCGACGTGCCGACACCCTCTGAACTCTGCTTGCTGATAAAAGATGTTTGTCAGTCGATCCAATGTTTTCCTAGCTGGTAGCAGCATATTTTCGTGTGTGCCTGTAAACTCGTTAAAATTGTGTAATTCTGCAAGTAATTGTTATGCTTTTATTAAATTAGTTAAAATATCACCTAGGGTTTCATTTTTTTACTGTCGGGATCAAGTTGATTTTCTCCCTGATATCAACAGGTCTCGGTTGTTATGTGACTGTTCCGGCGAATGGCCACATAAATGGCGCCCAACACGCGGGACATCCTGTTTTAACAGGTAAATGTTTTTTATTATTTGTCAATCGCTAGAAATAGCACCCAACTATTTTATTTTGTTTTGAATACATTGGATCGGATCGGTATTTTTTTAGCTTCTACTCAACCTAGTGAAGCGAATGTCTGCACTTATCGTCTGGTTCGTCGCGACAACAGCTCGTTTGGTCAGAAATAAGCATCTTTTGTATTTTGTATATGTATAATCATTGAAATCGGTATTTTAAAGGTAGCCGTAGCTGGTATTTGAAACCGATAGTAAAGCAATCCTTGCTATATGAGAACCAGCAGCGTTCTAACATTAAATTCTGACTGTGTAATGTAGAATTTTGTTTATTTTATAAAATTTTGATTATTGTTGTATATTCTTGTTAAAAACTCATGTTTTCAAGTAAAAGTGGCTGGATTTAAAAAAAAAATTTCTTTTCTTTTTTTTATTTTTTAATTTCGTTTTGATTTTGATTTTTGGTTGAATCTATCATAATGTAAATTCTGTTTTGTTTTAAATACTTAAATTTAAAATTGATTTTGGTTTAGAATTCTTTAATTCTAATTTGATTTTTTGTTTGAATTCTTTAATTCTAACTGGGTTCTGGTACTAAATTTAATTTTGGTTTAAATTTTCCTTTTGTTTAAATTTAAGCTTGATTTGAAATTCTTAATTGTAAACTTTGGTTTGGATTTGAATTTTGGTTTTGTTTTAGAAATTGAATTTTGTTTTAATTCTTAATTACAAACTTTTGAATTAAATTTTGTTAGGTATTTTGTTTAAAATTCTAGTTTTGAAATTCATTTAGAATTTTAGTTGATTCATCGCTATTATAGTTTCGATTTTGTAAGAATTCTATTGTTACAGGATTGGCATGGTACTGTGTTCAAAACTTAATTGATTTAATTGTGCAAACCTTTCATTGTTGAATAATTTAAAAGAAATGTTTTTAATTTTAAGAACATTTAGTAACTTTTGATTTTGTTTTGTTTAAAAGAGAACGTAGGTATTGTTTTGTATCCACTCCCTATGTTCTGTTTATGTTCCACCGATCTTGTATTGCTAATATTTTATTTCAGCTTGCACAATTTATACACCAATTTAATAAGATATTGTTTAGGACTTTTACACCCAATTAGGACCTAATTTTGTCAGGACTCTATACCATAAGCGTTGTCATAGATTTCTCAGTGTCACACTGTTAGGACGGTATTTTTTCGTCCACAAAATTGCGTTGGAACTCTCCTTCTCCCCAATCCCCCCTCAGGCAACAATGGCTTTCCTCGCGCGGGGAAAGAAGGAGGATCTGAGGAACCTGGTTCAAGATTTTGGCGTCGATGTCGCTTTTGACATAACGGTCATCGAATTGAAGAATCTCATCTTGAAATGTGATCAGTATGATGAAGACTTTGCTAAAGAAAGATTGGCTACTATCATTGATGATAGAAAAGCTGAAGAAGCCGGAAAGGGAACGACAAGCAGCCCTTGGCCGTGCTGAAAAGAAAAGAGAAAGAGAACAAGATCAGCGCTTCGAATTGGAAAAATTTAGACTACAGTTAGAAGCTCAGAAAATTTCTGCAGGCTCCAGAGCCCATGCTTCCGAAGGCGATGTTGAGTTACCCATGTTCGAGTTAAAAAAGCTGATTCCCTACTTCAACCCCAAGCAGGATGATATGGGATGATTCTTAAACCTCTTTGTGAGACAGTTGAGGTTCCTGAAGATTCCAGAAGCCAAATGGGTCGCCTACTTGATCGGTGTCCTACCAGCCGATGTGGCTAAGTTGATCGCAAGGGAGTCCGAACAGAAGGCTCAGGAGTATTCCCACGTGAAGGATGTCCTTCTGAAGCGGTTCAAGCTAACCAGCGAACGCTTCCGACAACTTTTTAGACAGCATCGAAAAACCCCTGAGAGTACCTGGCGTGACTTCTACTTTGAAATCCACAGTTACCTGGAAGGATGGTTAGAAGAGCTGAATGTCACCAACTTTAACCAGCTAAAGGACCTGATGTTGGCTGACCAACTGAAAAGGAAAACCCCACCAGAGACCCGTGAACATTTCCTGGATGACTGGCATACATGGAATTCCCCTGGAGAACTGGCTGACAAACTGAATGCGTATGACAACCAACGTTCCACCTCTAGAAACGATTCGGCTTTCAAGAAAAGAAATTTTGAAAGGCCTAAAGAAGACGCAACCCGTCTTAACCCACCTAAAAAGACTTTTTCTTTCCATGGAAATAGAACGGACGGATCAAATCCTAACCCTCCACCCGAAGTTAAACCTGGCGTAGCATGTTTTGGCTGTGGAAAACCCGGGTACATCAAGGCAAAATGCCCAGATTTCTCGCCGCCAAAGAAGGTATCCACCAACCACCTGAAAGCGTTTGCTTCAATAACCAAGGGATCACCAATAACCCTGTTGGGCGTAACTATTTGCGAAATTTATGGAAGAGTGTGCGCTGACACAGGCTTTACACATTCCATACCTGGAGTATATCTTTACTCCCTGTTTAAGGAAAACAACTTACCGTTTCAGAAGACGGAGCTGACGTTGCACCTAGCAAATGGATCCCAGACTGGAGAAATGTCTCACCACCCAGGTCCCAGTATACCTGGAAGACCGCAAGATTATGACCAACTTCATTATCCTGCGGACGCAAACAACAACCGCACCTTACTAGGAACAGATTTCCTAGAAACCTAGAGTGGTACTGGACTTAGCCAACAAAAACTGGTGTTTTCATGACAAGCCCAAGGAAAAGTACCCCTGAAGTGAAGAATTGCCTCTGACTCACATTCAGGGCAAAGAACAGATAGAATCCAACATCTATCAACTGAGAGAGGAAGAAGGAGAAAACCAGGATCCTCACCAAAGAAAAGATCTCAATGATCTAATTGTCAAATTTAACACTGTCTTCAAGCTAGGGGGAGGGGCAACACCCTTGATCGAACATCACATCAATACCGGAGACCACCCACCTGTGGCTGTTCCTTCATATAGGATGTCCCTAACTAAGAAGGAGTTATTGAAGAAAGAACTTGAGGACTTGTTACAGAAGAACATCATAGAGTGTGAATCCGTCTATGGAGCTCTTGTGGTCCTGATTCCCAAACCTAATGGAGATGTGAGGCTGTGTATCGACTACCGGAAGCTTAATGCCATCACAGTTCCCGATGTCTGCCATTTGTCTCGCATGGATGACCTCCTGCAGGATGCGAAGCATACAGCCTACATGTCCACCATCGACTTGAAAGCAGGATACCACCAAGAAACTGTTTACCCAACTGACAAGGACAAGACTGCTTTCGTGTGCCCCTTTGAAACCTATAGATTCAACAAAATGCCTTTCAGACTTAGAAATGCACCTGCAACCTTTCAGATATTAATGGATGTATTCAGAAGAGATTTGCCAGTCCTTGAAAATGATAATTTCGTCCCTGAATTTACGCCCTACCTCAGACGTTTTGCAAAAATAGCCAAACAAGTGAAAGAGAGGTTAGAGCAGAAACAAGACAAACACAAAAAGTATGCAGACAAGAAAAGATCATCTGTCCCACACTATGCACCAGGCGATCACATCTACATTGACCTCCATCCCATTAGCAACACCGCTATTGGAAAAACAGCAAAGTTCGTACCAAAGAGAGACGCACCATATGTCATCGTAACGCAAAAGTCACCCCTCTTACATGATAGCAAGCCCTGATGAGCCGACAGTGCCCTTGGGCATATATCACACATCAGCTGTGAAACCGTGCAACCAAACACAATCCACAAACCCAGTACACCCTTTAAGGAAATGGGGTCGTCCAAGGCTTAAACCACCAGACTCAACTGCAGGTTCCTCGTCGGGAAGTCTTCGAAACCTGAGGGGGCGATTGTAACCAACTGGTTTAAACAGGGCATCATTACGTAAAAACTCTCATATGTGTAGTCCCACAAACTGTGTACCATCACTAACTGATTCCCCAAAACTCTCATGATGCCCTAACAGCGTAAAGCGGCCTTGAAAACAGCCGCCGGGATCGTAAGAAACAATCCCTAAAACTCTGTCTGACTCCGTGGACGGAAACAACTACTAGCGTTCGTGCCGACGTGCCGACACCCTCTGAACTCTGCTTGCTGATAAAAGATGTTTGTCAGTCGATCCAATGTTTTCCTAGCTGGTAGCAGCATATTTTCGTGTGTGCCTGTAAACTCGTTAAAATTGTGTAATTCTGCAAGTAATTGTTATGCTTTTATTAAATTAGTTAAAATATCACCTAGGGTTTCATTTTTTTACTGTCGGGATCAAGTTGATTTTCTCCCTGATATCAACAGGTCTCGGTTGTTATGTGACTGTTCCGGCGAATGGCCACATAAATGGCGCCCAACACGCGGGACATCCTGTTTTAACAGGTAAATGTTTTTTATTATTTGTCAATCGCTAGAAATAGCACCCAACTATTTTATTTTGTTTTGAATACATTGGATCGGATCGGTATTTTTTTAGCTTCTACTCAACCTAGTGAAGCGAATGTCTGCACTTATCGTCTGGTTCGTCGCGACAACAGCTCGTTTGGTCAGAAATAAGCATCTTTTGTATTTTGTATATGTATAATCATTGAAATCGGTATTTTAAAGGTAGCCGTAGCTGGTATTTGAAACCGATAGTAAAGCAATCCTTGCTATATGAGAACCAGCAGCGTTCTAACATTAAATTCTGACTGTGTAATGTAGAATTTTGTTTATTTTATAAAATTTTGATTATTGTTGTATATTCTTGTTAAAAACTCATGTTTTCAAGTAAAAGTGGCTGGATTTAAAAAAAAAATTTCTTTTCTTTTTTTATTTTTTAATTTCGTTTTGATTTTGATTTTTGGTTGAATCTATCATAATGTAAATTCTGTTTTGTTTTAAATACTTAAATTTAAAATTGATTTTGGTTTAGAATTCTTTAATTCTAATTTGATTTTTTGTTTGAATTCTTTAATTCTAACTGGGTTCTGGTACTAAATTTAATTTTGGTTTAAATTTTCCTTTTGTTTAAATTTAAGCTTGATTTGAAATTCTTAATTGTAAACTTTGGTTTGGATTTGAATTTTGGTTTTGTTTTAGAAATTGAATTTTGTTTTAATTCTTAATTACAAACTTTTGAATTAAATTTTGTTAGGTATTTTGTTTAAAATTCTAGTTTTGAAATTCATTTAGAATTTTAGTTGATTCATCGCTATTATAGTTTCGATTTTGTAAGAATTCTATTGTTACAGGATTGGCATGGTACTGTGTTCAAAACTTAATTGATTTAATTGTGCAAACCTTTCATTGTTGAATAATTTAAAAGAAATGTTTTTAATTTTAAGAACATTTAGTAACTTTTGATTTTGTTTTGTTTAAAAGAGAACGTAGGTATTGTTTTGTATCCACTCCCTATGTTCTGTTTATGTTCCACCGATCTTGTATTGCTAATATTTTATTTCAGCTTGCACAATTTATACACCAATTTAATAAGATATTGTTTAGGACTTTTACACCCAATTAGGACCTAATTTTGTCAGGACTCTATACCATAAGCGTTGTCATAGATTTCTCAGTGTCACACTGTTAGGACGGTATTTTTTCGTCCACAAAATTGCGTTGGAACTCTCCTTCTCCCCAATCCCCCCTCAGGCAACAATGGCTTTCCTCGCGCGGGGAAAGAAGGAGGATCTGAGGAACCTGGTTCAAGATTTTGGCGTCGATGTCGCTTTTGACATAACGGTCATCGAATTGAAGAATCTCATCTTGAAATGTGATCAGTATGATGAAGACTTTGCTAAAGAAAGATTGGCTACTATCATTGATGATAGAAAAGCTGAAGAAGCCGGAAAGGGAACGACAAGCAGCCCTTGGCCGTGCTGAAAAGAAAAGAGAAAGAGAACAAGATCAGCGCTTCGAATTGGAAAAATTTAGACTACAGTTAGAAGCTCAGAAAATTTCTGCAGGCTCCAGAGCCCATGCTTCCGAAGGCGATGTTGAGTTACCCATGTTCGAGTTAAAAAAGCTGATTCCCTACTTCAACCCCAAGCAGGATGATATGGGATGATTCTTAAACCTCTTTGTGAGACAGTTGAGGTTCCTGAAGATTCCAGAAGCCAAATGGGTCGCCTACTTGATCGGTGTCCTACCAGCCGATGTGGCTAAGTTGATCGCAAGGGAGTCCGAACAGAAGGCTCAGGAGTATTCCCACGTGAAGGATGTCCTTCTGAAGCGGTTCAAGCTAACCAGCGAACGCTTCCGACAACTTTTTAGACAGCATCGAAAAACCCCTGAGAGTACCTGGCGTGACTTCTACTTTGAAATCCACAGTTACCTGGAAGGATGGTTAGAAGAGCTGAATGTCACCAACTTTAACCAGCTAAAGGACCTGATGTTGGCTGACCAACTGAAAAGGAAAACCCCACCAGAGACCCGTGAACATTTCCTGGATGACTGGCATACATGGAATTCCCCTGGAGAACTGGCTGACAAACTGAATGCGTATGACAACCAACGTTCCACCTCTAGAAACGATTCGGCTTTCAAGAAAAGAAATTTTGAAAGGCCTAAAGAAGACGCAACCCGTCTTAACCCACCTAAAAAGACTTTTTCTTTCCATGGAAATAGAACGGACGGATCAAATCCTAACCCTCCACCCGAAGTTAAACCTGGCGTAGCATGTTTTGGCTGTGGAAAACCCGGGTACATCAAGGCAAAATGCCCAGATTTCTCGCCGCCAAAGAAGGTATCCACCAACCACCTGAAAGCGTTTGCTTCAATAACCAAGGGATCACCAATAACCCTGTTGGGCGTAACTATTTGCGAAATTTATGGAAGAGTGTGCGCTGACACAGGCTTTACACATTCCATACCTGGAGTATATCTTTACTCCCTGTTTAAGGAAAACAACTTACCGTTTCAGAAGACGGAGCTGACGTTGCACCTAGCAAATGGATCCCAGACTGGAGAAATGTCTCACCACCCAGGTCCCAGTATACCTGGAAGGCCGCAAGATTATGACCAACTTCATTATCCTGCGGACGCAAACAACAACCGCACCTTACTAGGAACAGATTTCCTAGAAACCTAGAGTGGTACTGGACTTAGCCAACAAAAACTGGTGTTTTCATGACAAGCCCAAGGAAAAGTACCCCTGAAGTGAAGAATTGCCTCTGACTCACATTCAGGGCAAAGAACAGATAGAATCCAACATCTATCAACTGAGAGAGGAAGAAGGAGAAAACCAGGATCCTCACCAAAGAAAAGATCTCAATGATCTAATTGTCAAATTTAACACTGTCTTCAAGCTAGGGGGAGGGGCAACACCCTTGATCGAACATCACATCAATACCGGAGACCACCCACCTGTGGCTGTTCCTTCATATAGGATGTCCCTAACTAAGAAGGAGTTATTGAAGAAAGAACTTGAGGACTTGTTACAGAAGAACATCATAGAGTGTGAATCCGTCTATGGAGCTCTTGTGGTCCTGATTCCCAAACCTAATGGAGATGTGAGGCTGTGTATCGACTACCGGAAGCTTAATGCCATCACAGTTCCCGATGTCTGCCATTTGTCTCGCATGGATGACCTCCTGCAGGATGCGAAGCATACAGCCTACATGTCCACCATCGACTTGAAAGCAGGATACCACCAAGAAACTGTTTACCCAACTGACAAGGACAAGACTGCTTTCGTGTGCCCCTTTGAAACCTATAGATTCAACAAAATGCCTTTCAGACTTAGAAATGCACCTGCAACCTTTCAGATATTAATGGATGTATTCAGAAGAGATTTGCCAGTCCTTGAAAATGATAATTTCGTCCCTGAATTTACGCCCTACCTCAGACGTTTTGCAAAAATAGCCAAACAAGTGAAAGAGAGGTTAGAGCAGAAACAAGACAAACACAAAAAGTATGCAGACAAGAAAAGATCATCTGTCCCACACTATGCACCAGGCGATCACATCTACATTGACCTCCATCCCATTAGCAACACCGCTATTGGAAAAACAGCAAAGTTCGTACCAAAGAGAGACGCACCATATGTCATCGTAACGCAAAAGTCACCCCTCTTACATGATAGCAAGCCCTGATGAGCCGACAGTGCCCTTGGGCATATATCACACATCAGCTGTGAAACCGTGCAACCAAACACAATCCACAAACCCAGTACACCCTTTAAGGAAATGGGGTCGTCCAAGGCTTAAACCACCAGACTCAACTGCAGGTTCCTCGTCGGGAAGTCTTCGAAACCTGAGGGGGCGATTGTAACCAACTGGTTTAAACAGGGCATCATTACGTAAAAACTCTCATATGTGTAGTCCCACAAACTGTGTACCATCACTAACTGATTCCCCAAAACTCTCATGATGCCCTAACAGCGTAAAGCGGCCTTGAAAACAGCCGCCGGGATCGTAAGAAACAATCCCTAAAACTCTGTCTGACTCCGTGGACGGAAACAACTACTAGCGTTCGTGCCGACGTGCCGACACCCTCTGAACTCTGCTTGCTGATAAAAGATGTTTGTCAGTCGATCCAATGTTTTCCTAGCTGGTAGCAGCATATTTTCGTGTGTGCCTGTAAACTCGTTAAAATTGTGTAATTCTGCAAGTAATTGTTATGCTTTTATTAAATTAGTTAAAATATCACCTAGGGTTTCATTTTTTTACTGTCGGGATCAAGTTGATTTTCTCCCTGATATCAACAGGTCTCGGTTGTTATGTGACTGTTCCGGCGAATGGCCACATAAATGGCGCCCAACACGCGGGACATCCTGTTTTAACAGGTAAATGTTTTTATTATTTGTCAATCGCTAGAAATAGCACCCAACTATTTTATTTTGTTTTGAATACATTGGATCGGATCGGTATTTTTTTAGCTTCTACTCAACCTAGTGAAGCGAATGTCTGCACTTATCGTCTGGTTCGTCGCGACAACAGCTCGTTTGGTCAGAAATAAGCATCTTTTGTATTTTGTATATGTATAATCATTGAAATCGGTATTTTAAAGGTAGCCGTAGCTGGTATTTGAAACCGATAGTAAAGCAATCCTTGCTATATGAGAACCAGCAGCGTTCTAACATTAAATTCTGACTGTGTAATGTAGAATTTTGTTTATTTTATAAAATTTTGATTATTGTTGTATATTCTTGTTAAAAACTCATGTTTTCAAGTAAAAGTGGCTGGATTTAAAAAAAAAATTTCTTTTCTTTTTTTATTTTTTAATTTCGTTTTGATTTTGATTTTTGGTTGAATCTATCATAATGTAAATTCTGTTTTGTTTTAAATACTTAAATTTAAAATTGATTTTGGTTTAGAATTCTTTAATTCTAATTTGATTTTTTGTTTGAATTCTTAATTCTAACTGGGTTCTGGTACTAAATTTAATTTTGGTTTAAATTTTCCTTTTGTTTAAATTTAAGCTTGATTTGAAATTCTTAATTGTAAACTTTGGTTTGGATTTGAATTTTGGTTTTGTTTTAGAAATTGAATTTTGTTTTAATTCTTAATTACAAACTTTGAATTAAATTTTGTTAGGTATTTTGTTTAAAATTCTAGTTTTGAAATTCATTTAGAATTTTAGTTGATTCATCGCTATTATAGTTTCGATTTTGTAAGAATTCTATTGTTACAGGATTGGCATGGTACTGTGTTCAAAACTTAATTGATTTAATTGTGCAAACCTTTCATTGTTGAATAATTTAAAAGAAATGTTTTTAATTTTAAGAACATTTAGTAACTTTTGATTTTGTTTTGTTTAAAAGAGAACGTAGGTATTGTTTTGTATCCACTCCCTATGTTCTGTTTATGTTCCACCGATCTTGTATTGCTAATATTTTATTTCAGCTTGCACAATTTATACACCAATTTAATAAGATATTGTTTAGGACTTTTACACCCAATTAGGACCTAATTTTGTCAGGACTCTATACCATAAGCGTTGTCATAGATTTCTCAGTGTCACACTGTTAGGACGGTATTTTTTCGTCCACAAAATTGCGTTGGAACTCTCCTTCTCCCCAATCCCCCCTCAGGCAACAATGGCTTTCCTCGCGCGGGGAAAGAAGGAGGATCTGAGGAACCTGGTTCAAGATTTTGGCGTCGATGTCGCTTTTGACATAACGGTCATCGAATTGAAGAATCTCATCTTGAAATGTGATCAGTATGATGAAGACTTTGCTAAAGAAAGATTGGCTACTATCATTGATGATAGAAAAGCTGAAGAAGCCGGAAAGGGAACGACAAGCAGCCCTTGGCCGTGCTGAAAAGAAAAGAGAAAGAGAACAAGATCAGCGCTTCGAATTGGAAAAATTTAGACTACAGTTAGAAGCTCAGAAAATTTCTGCAGGCTCCAGAGCCCATGCTTCCGAAGGCGATGTTGAGTTACCCATGTTCGAGTTAAAAAAGCTGATTCCCTACTTCAACCCCAAGCAGGATGATATGGGATGATTCTTAAACCTCTTTGTGAGACAGTTGAGGTTCCTGAAGATTCCAGAAGCCAAATGGGTCGCCTACTTGATCGGTGTCCTACCAGCCGATGTGGCTAAGTTGATCGCAAGGGAGTCCGAACAGAAGGCTCAGGAGTATTCCCACGTGAAGGATGTCCTTCTGAAGCGGTTCAAGCTAACCAGCGAACGCTTCCGACAACTTTTTAGACAGCATCGAAAAACCCCTGAGAGTACCTGGCGTGACTTCTACTTTGAAATCCACAGTTACCTGGAAGGATGGTTAGAAGAGCTGAATGTCACCAACTTTAACCAGCTAAAGGACCTGATGTTGGCTGACCAACTGAAAAGGAAAACCCCACCAGAGACCCGTGAACATTTCCTGGATGACTGGCATACATGGAATTCCCCTGGAGAACTGGCTGACAAACTGAATGCGTATGACAACCAACGTTCCACCTCTAGAAACGATTCGGCTTTCAAGAAAAGAAATTTTGAAAGGCCTAAAGAAGACGCAACCCGTCTTAACCCACCTAAAAAGACTTTTTCTTTCCATGGAAATAGAACGGACGGATCAAATCCTAACCCTCCACCCGAAGTTAAACCTGGCGTAGCATGTTTTGGCTGTGGAAAACCCGGGTACATCAAGGCAAAATGCCCAGATTTCTCGCCGCCAAAGAAGGTATCCACCAACCACCTGAAAGCGTTTGCTTCAATAACCAAGGGATCACCAATAACCCTGTTGGGCGTAACTATTTGCGAAATTTATGGAAGAGTGTGCGCTGACACAGGCTTTACACATTCCATACCTGGAGTATATCTTTACTCCCTGTTTAAGGAAAACAACTTACCGTTTCAGAAGACGGAGCTGACGTTGCACCTAGCAAATGGATCCCAGACTGGAGAAATGTCTCACCACCCAGGTCCCAGTATACCTGGAAGGCCGCAAGATTATGACCAACTTCATTATCCTGCGGACGCAAACAACAACCGCACCTTACTAGGAACAGATTTCCTAGAAACCTAGAGTGGTACTGGACTTAGCCAACAAAAACTGGTGTTTTCATGACAAGCCCAAGGAAAAGTACCCCTGAAGTGAAGAATTGCCTCTGACTCACATTCAGGGCAAAGAACAGATAGAATCCAACATCTATCAACTGAGAGAGGAAGAAGGAGAAAACCAGGATCCTCACCAAGAAAAGATCTCAATGATCTAATTGTCAAATTTAACACTGTCTTCAAGCTAGGGGGAGGGGCAACACCCTTGATCGAACATCACATCAATACCGGAGACCACCCACCTGTGGCTGTTCCTTCATATAGGATGTCCCTAACTAAGAAGGAGTTATTGAAGAAAGAACTTGAGGACTTGTTACAGAAGAACATCATAGAGTGTGAATCCGTCTATGGAGCTCTTGTGGTCCTGATTCCCAAACCTAATGGAGATGTGAGGCTGTGTATCGACTACCGGAAGCTTAATGCCATCACAGTTCCCGATGTCTGCCATTTGTCTCGCATGGATGACCTCCTGCAGGATGCGAAGCATACAGCCTACATGTCCACCATCGACTTGAAAGCAGGATACCACCAAGAAACTGTTTACCCAACTGACAAGGACAAGACTGCTTTCGTGTGCCCCTTTGAAACCTATAGATTCAACAAAATGCCTTTCAGACTTAGAAATGCACCTGCAACCTTTCAGATATTAATGGATGTATTCAGAAGAGATTTGCCAGTCCTTGAAAATGATAATTTCGTCCCTGAATTTACGCCCTACCTCAGACGTTTTGCAAAAATAGCCAAACAAGTGAAAGAGAGGTTAGAGCAGAAACAAGACAAACACAAAAAGTATGCAGACAAGAAAAGATCATCTGTCCCACACTATGCACCAGGCGATCACATCTACATTGACCTCCATCCCATTAGCAACACCGCTATTGGAAAAAACAGCAAAGTTCGTACCAAAGAGAGACGCACCATATGTCATCGTAACGCAAAAGTCACCCCTCTTACATGATAGCAAGCCCTGATGAGCCGACAGTGCCCTTGGGCATATATCACACATCAGCTGTGAAACCGTGCAACCAAACACAATCCACAAACCCAGTACACCCTTTAAGGAAATGGGGTCGTCCAAGGCTTAAACCACCAGACTCAACTGCAGGTTCCTCGTCGGGAAGTCTTCGAAACCTGAGGGGGCGATTGTAACCAACTGGTTTAAACAGGGCATCATTACGTAAAAACTCTCATATGTGTAGTCCCACAAACTGTGTACCATCACTAACTGATTCCCCAAAACTCTCATGATGCCCTAACAGCGTAAAGCGGCCTTGAAAACAGCCGCCGGGATCGTAAGAAACAATCCCTAAAACTCTGTCTGACTCCGTGGACGGAAACAACTACTAGCGTTCGTGCCGACGTGCCGACACCCTCTGAACTCTGCTTGCTGATAAAAGATGTTTGTCAGTCGATCCAATGTTTTCCTAGCTGGTAGCAGCATATTTTCGTGTGTGCCTGTAAACTCGTTAAAATTGTGTAATTCTGCAAGTAATTGTTATGCTTTTATTAAATTAGTTAAAATATCACCTAGGGTTTCATTTTTTTACTGTCGGGATCAAGTTGATTTTCTCCCTGATATCAACAGGTCTCGGTTGTTATGTGACTGTTCCGGCGAATGGCCACATAAATGGCGCCCAACACGCGGGACATCCTGTTTTAACAGGTAAATGTTTTTTATTATTTGTCAATCGCTAGAAATAGCACCCAACTATTTTATTTTGTTTTGAATACATTGGATCGGATCGGTATTTTTTTAGCTTCTACTCAACCTAGTGAAGCGAATGTCTGCACTTATCGTCTGGTTCGTCGCGACAACAGCTCGTTTGGTCAGAAATAAGCATCTTTTGTATTTTGTATATGTATAATCATTGAAATCGGTATTTTAAAGGTAGCCGTAGCTGGTATTTGAAACCGATAGTAAAGCAATCCTTGCTATATGAGAACCAGCAGCGTTCTAACATTAAATTCTGACTGTGTAATGTAGAATTTTGTTTATTTTATAAAATTTTGATTATTGTTGTATATTCTTGTTAAAAACTCATGTTTTCAAGTAAAAGTGGCTGGATTTAAAAAAAAAATTTCTTTTCTTTTTTTTTATTTTTTAATTTCGTTTTGATTTTGATTTTTGGTTGAATCTATCATAATGTAAATTCTGTTTTGTTTTAAATACTTAAATTTAAAATTGATTTTGGTTTAGAATTCTTTAATTCTAATTTGATTTTTTGTTTGAATTCTTTAATTCTAACTGGGTTCTGGTACTAAATTTAATTTTGGTTTAAATTTTCCTTTTGTTTAAATTTAAGCTTGATTTGAAATTCTTAATTGTAAACTTTGGTTTGGATTTGAATTTTGGTTTTGTTTTAGAAATTGAATTTTGTTTTAATTCTTAATTACAAACTTTTGAATTAAATTTTGTTAGGTATTTTGTTTAAAATTCTAGTTTTGAAATTCATTTAGAATTTTAGTTGATTCATCGCTATTATAGTTTCGATTTTGTAAGAATTCTATTGTTACAGGATTGGCATGGTACTGTGTTCAAAACTTAATTGATTTAATTGTGCAAACCTTTCATTGTTGAATAATTTAAAAGAAATGTTTTTAATTTTAAGAACATTTAGTAACTTTTGATTTTGTTTTGTTTAAAAGAGAACGTAGGTATTGTTTTGTATCCACTCCCTATGTTCTGTTTATGTTCCACCGATCTTGTATTGCTAATATTTTATTTCAGCTTGCACAATTTATACACCAATTTAATAAGATATTGTTTAGGACTTTTACACCCAATTAGGACCTAATTTTGTCAGGACTCTATACCATAAGCGTTGTCATAGATTTCTCAGTGTCACACTGTTAGGACGGTATTTTTTCGTCCACAAAATTGCGTTGGAACTCTCCTTCTCCCCAATCCCCCCTCAGGCAACAATGGCTTTCCTCGCGCGGGGAAAGAAGGAGGATCTGAGGAACCTGGTTCAAGATTTTGGCGTCGATGTCGCTTTTGACATAACGGTCATCGAATTGAAGAATCTCATCTTGAAATGTGATCAGTATGATGAAGACTTTGCTAAAGAAAGATTGGCTACTATCATTGATGATAGAAAAGCTGAAGAAGCCGGAAAGGGAACGACAAGCAGCCCTTGGCCGTGCTGAAAAGAAAAGAGAAAGAGAACAAGATCAGCGCTTCGAATTGGAAAAATTTAGACTACAGTTAGAAGCTCAGAAAATTTCTGCAGGCTCCAGAGCCCATGCTTCCGAAGGCGATGTTGAGTTACCCATGTTCGAGTTAAAAAAGCTGATTCCCTACTTCAACCCCAAGCAGGATGATATGGGATGATTCTTAAACCTCTTTGTGAGACAGTTGAGGTTCCTGAAGATTCCAGAAGCCAAATGGGTCGCCTACTTGATCGGTGTCCTACCAGCCGATGTGGCTAAGTTGATCGCAAGGGAGTCCGAACAGAAGGCTCAGGAGTATTCCCACGTGAAGGATGTCCTTCTGAAGCGGTTCAAGCTAACCAGCGAACGCTTCCGACAACTTTTTAGACAGCATCGAAAAACCCCTGAGAGTACCTGGCGTGACTTCTACTTTGAAATCCACAGTTACCTGGAAGGATGGTTAGAAGAGCTGAATGTCACCAACTTTAACCAGCTAAAGGACCTGATGTTGGCTGACCAACTGAAAAGGAAAACCCCACCAGAGACCCGTGAACATTTCCTGGATGACTGGCATACATGGAATTCCCCTGGAGAACTGGCTGACAAACTGAATGCGTATGACAACCAACGTTCCACCTCTAGAAACGATTCGGCTTTCAAGAAAAGAAATTTTGAAAGGCCTAAAGAAGACGCAACCCGTCTTAACCCACCTAAAAAGACTTTTTCTTTCCATGGAAATAGAACGGACGGATCAAATCCTAACCCTCCACCCGAAGTTAAACCTGGCGTAGCATGTTTTGGCTGTGGAAAACCCGGGTACATCAAGGCAAAATGCCCAGATTTCTCGCCGCCAAAGAAGGTATCCACCAACCACCTGAAAGCGTTTGCTTCAATAACCAAGGGATCACCAATAACCCTGTTGGGCGTAACTATTTGCGAAATTTATGGAAGAGTGTGCGCTGACACAGGCTTTACACATTCCATACCTGGAGTATATCTTTACTCCCTGTTTAAGGAAAACAACTTACCGTTTCAGAAGACGGAGCTGACGTTGCACCTAGCAAATGGATCCCAGACTGGAGAAATGTCTCACCACCCAGGTCCCAGTATACCTGGAAGGCCGCAAGATTATGACCAACTTCATTATCCTGCGGACGCAAACAACAACCGCACCTTACTAGGAACAGATTTCCTAGAAACCTAGAGTGGTACTGGACTTAGCCAACAAAAACTGGTGTTTTCATGACAAGCCCAAGGAAAAGTACCCCTGAAGTGAAGAATTGCCTCTGACTCACATTCAGGGCAAAGAACAGATAGAATCCAACATCTATCAACTGAGAGAGGAAGAAGGAGAAAACCAGGATCCTCACCAAAGAAAAGATCTCAATGATCTAATTGTCAAATTTAACACTGTCTTCAAGCTAGGGGGAGGGGCAACACCCTTGATCGAACATCACATCAATACCGGAGACCACCCACCTGTGGCTGTTCCTTCATATAGGATGTCCCTAACTAAGAAGGAGTTATTGAAGAAAGAACTTGAGGACTTGTTACAGAAGAACATCATAGAGTGTGAATCCGTCTATGGAGCTCTTGTGGTCCTGATTCCCAAACCTAATGGAGATGTGAGGCTGTGTATCGACTACCGGAAGCTTAATGCCATCACAGTTCCCGATGTCTGCCATTTGTCTCGCATGGATGACCTCCTGCAGGATGCGAAGCATACAGCCTACATGTCCACCATCGACTTGAAAGCAGGATACCACCAAGAAACTGTTTACCCAACTGACAAGGACAAGACTGCTTTCGTGTGCCCCTTTGAAACCTATAGATTCAACAAAATGCCTTTCAGACTTAGAAATGCACCTGCAACCTTTCAGATATTAATGGATGTATTCAGAAGAGATTTGCCAGTCCTTGAAAATGATAATTTCGTCCCTGAATTTACGCCCTACCTCAGACGTTTTGCAAAAATAGCCAAACAAGTGAAAGAGAGGTTAGAGCAGAAACAAGACAAACACAAAAAGTATGCAGACAAGAAAAGATCATCTGTCCCACACTATGCACCAGGCGATCACATCTACATTGACCTCCATCCCATTAGCAACACCGCTATTGGAAAAACAGCAAAGTTCGTACCAAAGAGAGACGCACCATATGTCATCGTAACGCAAAAGTCACCCCTCTTACATGATAGCAAGCCCTGATGAGCCGACAGTGCCCTTGGGCATATATCACACATCAGCTGTGAAACCGTGCAACCAAACACAATCCACAAACCCAGTACACCCTTTAAGGAAATGGGGTCGTCCAAGGCTTAAACCACCAGACTCAACTGCAGGTTCCTCGTCGGGAAGTCTTCGAAACCTGAGGGGGCGATTGTAACCAACTGGTTTAAACAGGGCATCATTACGTAAAAACTCTCATATGTGTAGTCCCACAAACTGTGTACCATCACTAACTGATTCCCCAAAACTCTCATGATGCCCTAACAGCGTAAAGCGGCCTTGAAAACAGCCGCCGGGATCGTAAGAAACAATCCCTAAAACTCTGTCTGACTCCGTGGACGGAAACAACTACTAGCGTTCGTGCCGACGTGCCGACACCCTCTGAACTCTGCTTGCTGATAAAAGATGTTTGTCAGTCGATCCAATGTTTTCCTAGCTGGTAGCAGCATATTTTCGTGTGTGCCTGTAAACTCGTTAAAATTGTGTAATTCTGCAAGTAATTGTTATGCTTTTATTAAATTAGTTAAAATATCACCTAGGGTTTCATTTTTTTACTGTCGGGATCAAGTTGATTTTCTCCCTGATATCAACAGGTCTCGGTTGTTATGTGACTGTTCCGGCGAATGGCCACATAAATGGCGCCCAACACGCGGGACATCCTGTTTTAACAGGTAAATGTTTTTTATTATTTGTCAATCGCTAGAAATAGCACCCAACTATTTTATTTTGTTTTGAATACATTGGATCGGATCGGTATTTTTTTAGCTTCTACTCAACCTAGTGAAGCGAATGTCTGCACTTATCGTCTGGTTCGTCGCGACAACAGCTCGTTTGGTCAGAAATAAGCATCTTTTGTATTTTGTATATGTATAATCATTGAAATCGGTATTTTAAAGGTAGCCGTAGCTGGTATTTGAAACCGATAGTAAAGCAATCCTTGCTATATGAGAACCAGCAGCGTTCTAACATTAAATTCTGACTGTGTAATGTAGAATTTTGTTTATTTTATAAAATTTTGATTATTGTTGTATATTCTTGTTAAAAACTCATGTTTTCAAGTAAAAGTGGCTGGATTTAAAAAAAAAATTTCTTTTCTTTTTTTTATTTTTTAATTTCGTTTTGATTTTGATTTTTGGTTGAATCTATCATAATGTAAATTCTGTTTTGTTTTAAATACTTAAATTTAAAATTGATTTTGGTTTAGAATTCTTTAATTCTAATTTGATTTTTTGTTTGAATTCTTTAATTCTAACTGGGTTCTGGTACTAAATTTAATTTTGGTTTAAATTTTCCTTTTGTTTAAATTTAAGCTTGATTTGAAATTCTTAATTGTAAACTTTGGTTTGGATTTGAATTTTGGTTTTGTTTTAGAAATTGAATTTTGTTTTAATTCTTAATTACAAACTTTTGAATTAAATTTTGTTAGGTATTTTGTTTAAAATTCTAGTTTTGAAATTCATTTAGAATTTTAGTTGATTCATCGCTATTATAGTTTCGATTTTGTAAGAATTCTATTGTTACAGGATTGGCATGGTACTGTGTTCAAAACTTAATTGATTTAATTGTGCAAACCTTTCATTGTTGAATAATTTAAAAGAAATGTTTTTAATTTTAAGAACATTTAGTAACTTTTGATTTTGTTTTGTTTAAAAGAGAACGTAGGTATTGTTTTGTATCCACTCCCTATGTTCTGTTTATGTTCCACCGATCTTGTATTGCTAATATTTTATTTCAGCTTGCACAATTTATACACCAATTTAATAAGATATTGTTTAGGACTTTTACACCCAATTAGGACCTAATTTTGTCAGGACTCTATACCATAAGCGTTGTCATAGATTTCTCAGTGTCACACTGTTAGGACGGTATTTTTTCGTCCACAAAATTGCGTTGGAACTCTCCTTCTCCCCAATCCCCCCTCAGGCAACAATGGCTTTCCTCGCGCGGGGAAAGAAGGAGGATCTGAGGAACCTGGTTCAAGATTTTGGCGTCGATGTCGCTTTTGACATAACGGTCATCGAATTGAAGAATCTCATCTTGAAATGTGATCAGTATGATGAAGACTTTGCTAAAGAAAGATTGGCTACTATCATTGATGATAGAAAAGCTGAAGAAGCCGGAAAGGGAACGACAAGCAGCCCTTGGCCGTGCTGAAAAGAAAAGAGAAAGAGAACAAGATCAGCGCTTCGAATTGGAAAAATTTAGACTACAGTTAGAAGCTCAGAAAATTTCTGCAGGCTCCAGAGCCCATGCTTCCGAAGGCGATGTTGAGTTACCCATGTTCGAGTTAAAAAAGCTGATTCCCTACTTCAACCCCAAGCAGGATGATATGGGATGATTCTTAAACCTCTTTGTGAGACAGTTGAGGTTCCTGAAGATTCCAGAAGCCAAATGGGTCGCCTACTTGATCGGTGTCCTACCAGCCGATGTGGCTAAGTTGATCGCAAGGGAGTCCGAACAGAAGGCTCAGGAGTATTCCCACGTGAAGGATGTCCTTCTGAAGCGGTTCAAGCTAACCAGCGAACGCTTCCGACAACTTTTTAGACAGCATCGAAAAACCCCTGAGAGTACCTGGCGTGACTTCTACTTTGAAATCCACAGTTACCTGGAAGGATGGTTAGAAGAGCTGAATGTCACCAACTTTAACCAGCTAAAGGACCTGATGTTGGCTGACCAACTGAAAAGGAAAACCCCACCAGAGACCCGTGAACATTTCCTGGATGACTGGCATACATGGAATTCCCCTGGAGAACTGGCTGACAAACTGAATGCGTATGACAACCAACGTTCCACCTCTAGAAACGATTCGGCTTTCAAGAAAAGAAATTTTGAAAGGCCTAAAGAAGACGCAACCCGTCTTAACCCACCTAAAAAGACTTTTTCTTTCCATGGAAATAGAACGGACGGATCAAATCCTAACCCTCCACCCGAAGTTAAACCTGGCGTAGCATGTTTTGGCTGTGGAAAACCCGGGTACATCAAGGCAAAATGCCCAGATTTCTCGCCGCCAAAGAAGGTATCCACCAACCACCTGAAAGCGTTTGCTTCAATAACCAAGGGATCACCAATAACCCTGTTGGGCGTAACTATTTGCGAAATTTATGGAAGAGTGTGCGCTGACACAGGCTTTACACATTCCATACCTGGAGTATATCTTTACTCCCTGTTTAAGGAAAACAACTTACCGTTTCAGAAGACGGAGCTGACGTTGCACCTAGCAAATGGATCCCAGACTGGAGAAATGTCTCACCACCCAGGTCCCAGTATACCTGGAAGGCCGCAAGATTATGACCAACTTCATTATCCTGCGGACGCAAACAACAACCGCACCTTACTAGGAACAGATTTCCTAGAAACCTAGAGTGGTACTGGACTTAGCCAACAAAAACTGGTGTTTTCATGACAAGCCCAAGGAAAAGTACCCCTGAAGTGAAGAATTGCCTCTGACTCACATTCAGGGCAAAGAACAGATAGAATCCAACATCTATCAACTGAGAGAGGAAGAAGGAGAAAACCAGGATCCTCACCAAAGAAAAGATCTCAATGATCTAATTGTCAAATTTAACACTGTCTTCAAGCTAGGGGGAGGGGCAACACCCTTGATCGAACATCACATCAATACCGGAGACCACCCACCTGTGGCTGTTCCTTCATATAGGATGTCCCTAACTAAGAAGGAGTTATTGAAGAAAGAACTTGAGGACTTGTTACAGAAGAACATCATAGAGTGTGAATCCGTCTATGGAGCTCTTGTGGTCCTGATTCCCAAACCTAATGGAGATGTGAGGCTGTGTATCGACTACCGGAAGCTTAATGCCATCACAGTTCCCGATGTCTGCCATTTGTCTCGCATGGATGACCTCCTGCAGGATGCGAAGCATACAGCCTACATGTCCACCATCGACTTGAAAGCAGGATACCACCAAGAAACTGTTTACCCAACTGACAAGGACAAGACTGCTTTCGTGTGCCCCTTTGAAACCTATAGATTCAACAAAATGCCTTTCAGACTTAGAAATGCACCTGCAACCTTTCAGATATTAATGGATGTATTCAGAAGAGATTTGCCAGTCCTTGAAAATGATAATTTCGTCCCTGAATTTACGCCCTACCTCAGACGTTTTGCAAAAATAGCCAAACAAGTGAAAGAGAGGTTAGAGCAGAAACAAGACAAACGCAAAAAGTATGCAGACAAGAAAAGATCATCTGTCCCACACTATGCACCAGGCGATCACATCTACATTGACCTCCATCCCATTAGCAACACCGCTATTGGAAAAACAGCAAAGTTCGTACCAAAGAGAGACGCACCATATGTCATCGTAACGCAAAAGTCACCCCTCTTACATGATAGCAAGCCCTGATGAGCCGACAGTGCCCTTGGGCATATATCACACATCAGCTGTGAAACCGTGCAACCAAACACAATCCACAAACCCAGTACACCCTTTAAGGAAATGGGGTCGTCCAAGGCTTAAACCACCAGACTCAACTGCAGGTTCCTCGTCGGGAAGTCTTCGAAACCTGAGGGGGCGATTGTAACCAACTGGTTTAAACAGGGCATCATTACGTAAAAACTCTCATATGTGTAGTCCCACAAACTGTGTACCATCACTAACTGATTCCCCAAAACTCTCATGATGCCCTAACAGCGTAAAGCGGCCTTGAAAACAGCCGCCGGGATCGTAAGAAACAATCCCTAAAACTCTGTCTGACTCCGTGGACGGAAACAACTACTAGCGTTCGTGCCGACGTGCCGACACCCTCTGAACTCTGCTTGCTGATAAAAGATGTTTGTCAGTCGATCCAATGTTTTCCTAGCTGGTAGCAGCATATTTTCGTGTGTGCCTGTAAACTCGTTAAAATTGTGTAATTCTGCAAGTAATTGTTATGTTTTCATTAAATTAGTTAAAATGTCACCTAGGGTTTCATTTTTTTTACTGCCGGGATCAAGTTTACTTTCTCACTGAAGTCAACAGGTCTCGGTTGTTATGTGACAGTTCCGGCGAATGGCCGCAAAACTATTAATTATATCTCTAATTTTCTTGGATTTCTTGTAAAAGTTGAGAGCTATAAATTTAAAGGAGGTATAAAGCAGTGCTATAATGGCCAGAATTTCCACCACAGTAGTGACACTTGTAGAATAGATGCTAAATGTCTTAAGTGTGCAGGTAATCATCATACCAGAAATTGCGAGATACCAAAGACAACCAAAATGTGCTAACTGTGGCGGAGAGCATGCGGCTAATTATAGTGGCTGTGTGAACCACCCCACCTTTAACAAAAAACAAAAATTAGCAGCCAAAAGAGCTAGAGAAACCAGTCGATCTGGTCAAATTGATAGCGAAATAGTGCAATCTATCTTAGGAAATCCGATAGCTACCAATGAAAACTCAGAAATCTTCAGTAAAAAGTTTAGCGATCTCTTCAAAAGCCAAAAAACAAATCCTATTCCCACCGAAACAGCTAATAGTTCCCCTAACTTAAGCGAAATTGATACTTACATCTAAGCTTCAGGAAATTGAAAGATTATTAAAATATATCGCTGAAATTTCTTCTAAACTAAAGTCTTCTGAAATCCGAAACTTTCTAGGGCCTATCTGAGGAAACTCAACTATTTTGCCAGTTGCAGCTGGCTCGTCTAGCACACCATAATTCACTCTCATTCTCGCCACTTGCTCTTCACTTGGTTCTCGAGCCTGTCTCCCTTACGTCGTTTTTTCCTTTAGAGCTCTTGCGTTAAATTTTTTCTAGTCTTAATTTTCTGTCTAATTACTTATTTTAATTCCTTTTATTCAAAGTTTCTTATTCTCAGCACCATTTTTACGGCCGAATTCAGTGTAACGTTTCAGCTACTTAGCTCGGTAGCTCCTTAGCAAATCTCAATTTTGCTAACTCTTAGCACATCGGCATTCAAGTGGTCCGTTCGCTTTCCTATCCGAGCACCACTCTCCGACGAGGGAATGTTCGGCAAACCTCGGAAGATTTTAAGCGAAGTCAAGGTCAAGGTAATAGTTTTCATAGAGTGCCTAGCGACGCGTAAGCGTCGCTTTAAACTCTAAACTGAAATGAATAAAATAAATCATAAATTGGTATTTTCGATCTTAAGATGCCGAAGCAAAGAATTTTGAAAAAAAGCAGCGGCAGCTGTCGAGATCCGACAAGCGGTCATCGAAAGACGCCGGCGTGAGAGTTTCCAAAAATACGAAAAATGAAGGTGTAAAAACGATAACGAGATGTTCAAGAAAAACTAAACCTTGACAATGACAGGCAATTAAATAATGAAGCAGAAGCTTCGATAACGGGCTAATTAAAATAATTTAGAAAGGAGAGGGCGTTCGAGAAGAGCTTGGGGAATGCTCTCAGTAAGCCAATCAGACAGCCCAAATTCATCGTCAGCGCGACATCAAATGTAAACAAACATGAAAACTCCGGAATTGATAAAATAAAAATGATAAAAGCGAGTAATGCCTGATACGCAACAAAAGAAAAATGAATCAAATGATTTTAAATTTGTGGATAGAATACTTACAAATATTTTCATAATTCTATGTTCAACTTTATTTGAAATATTTATAATTCACTATGTTAAATTACCTGAAGTTTTTTTTAAGCCAAAATGCCACATTTTTTTAAAGCAATTAGTAGAGATTACAGACGATGAAAAATATTACGAATATAGAGAATATGAAGTAAAATATATTTAAACAAAGTTTATCTAAATGTTAAAATATTAACATCATTGTATTCAATAATCTAATCTTCTTACAAAAGCTATTTATTTTGACATAAAAAAAAGTTTCTGATAAAATGATACACTGAACTTTATGTGATGTCCTTGTTTCAATTAAATACATTAATAAAAGATTTTAAAATAGTTATCACATTGATGTGCTTCCCATCTGAAATAAAACACATTCAAATGTCTGAAGTTTATACTAACAGCATAGTATTTAAAACTAACAGTATTGTATTTAAAATTTTCAAATATACACGTCATATTATACAGACAAACTTTAAATTAAATTGTATTATTTAAGATGTACTCACCTGATTATTCTCAGTTAAGATTTAGAGCTCTTGACATTCAAATTATGCATCACAATTAATACTAGCCAAAAAAATTACAAGCACAGACACTGCTTCAGTATAAATTCAGCACTGCACAAGAATTCATTTAGCTCAATCTTTTAAATGCTGATACATTATTCTTTTAAGAAAATCGATATATTTACACTCTTTTAAAACCATTCATATGTAAATAAAGAAAATGCTAAATCTAGTTCAATTGAAGTACAAAGGAATACAATTGATAGTACTTTGTTTTTGTCGACTACCAATGATTTTGGTTCATTGCAAATATACAATTTTAAGATATTCATTTTATTCCTTACACTAGGTGCAAATAAGCAATGTTTAAAAGATAAAGTATTCTAAGTACTGCATACTTAAGTGACTATCTTTTTTTCAATTTGTGGCGTTATAATAGTTATCACATTGTGATAAAAATTTAAAATTTCAAGTTACCTTAAATTTTGTAGTCATGCAGAAAAAAATACAGTTTCACAAATATTTTAGAATTTTCTTAAGAAGCACACAGAGAACAGTCAAGAAGCAGTTGATTGAATCACATTATAAATATAACAGTCAAACAAAATTAAATGTAATTAATTTCTGTATTAATCTTTTTCTATGTGAGGAATAGGGCAGTAAAATACTCAGCTGCATTCTATTTTTGTAGTTTAGTATTTTAATTTACAGTGACATATAA
This sequence comes from Dolomedes plantarius, assembly GCA_907164885.2. NCBI lineage: Eukaryota > Metazoa > Arthropoda > Arachnida > Araneae > Dolomedidae > Dolomedes > Dolomedes plantarius. Next base: position 129,437,071 of record OU015499.1, on the reverse strand, counting down.
ATAATCATGAGTGATATAAATCATCACTCTGTAAATGAAAATACTAAACTACCACACAGCTGAGTATTTTACTGCCCTATTACTTGTACTTCAGTAATTTAATCCACAATTCAACTAGTACAATTAAGTACAATGGAATACGACTGATAGTACTTTGTTTTTGTCGACTATCATTAATTTTGGTTCATAATAGCTATGCAAATATACAATTTTAAGATACTGATTTCATTCGTTATACTAGGTGCAAATAAGCAATATTTAAAAGATAAAGAACGAAGTACTGCATAGTTAAGTTACTATATTTTATTCAATTTGTGGCGATAAAAATTCAAAATTTCAAGTTACCTTAAATTTTGCAGGAAAAAATACAATTTCACAAATATTTTAGAATTTTCTGAAGAAACACACAGAGAACAGTCAAGAAGCAGTTGATTGAATCACATTATAAATATAACAGTTAAACAAACATGGTTTGTACCAAATTTCATAGTCCTTGCTGAAATTTCAAGACCCATAGATAAGTCAAATTTGATTTTAGTTATAGTTTGATTAATTAAATAGGACATTATATCAGGTCTGGAATAAGCTTGTACATTGTAAAATTTAACATTAGTAACTGCTTTTGATAAGACATGACTTTTTCTAACACTTAAATTTTGTTTACATATAAAAAAGAAGAAAAAATTAAAGTCCTGGATACTGGGATTGATCATATGTTATAAAATTGAAACAAGCAGAAATAAATGTTGTGCTTATGAAAATCATACTTGAGGACATATTTTAGCTGTACTTTTTTTTAATTGAAAAAAACGTTTCTTCTAGGTAAGCATTCAATCACACACTGACAAAATGTTACACATCAAAACAATTACTGCACACATGGCAGAGGAATTTTCACACAGCATACTAGATAAAATTGCTCCTTTTATGCAAAAGAGTAATAAATGGGGAAAAAATCAATATCCACCAAGGTTTTTATCAAAAAAGAGCAACAGCCAGGAAGAACCCCTTTTATATACATCAAAATTTAATTTACTGGAACAGGTATAGGGCTTGAAGCTTGTAATTTGTCTGAGAAGAGGAATACAAATTTTAAAAATGCTTTCCATGGCCCCAATATCTAAACCTTCTCCCGAAGAATGATTAATTAAACGTATTTTCTAAAATTCTTCTGCGTTCTTCCACTACGGATATCTAAACTGAGAAGAGATCAAATGTTTGATACAGTAGAGTCTCGATAATCCGATCTACGGTAATCCGAAAGTCCGCTTTATCCGAAACCAAGAGTAAAAAAGAACTAAGGTTACAATAAAACCACATTGATACTAAGTAATATAAAGTATAGTTCTGAAAGTTACAAGAAAATTCAAAGTTAGACAATGTACTAAACTAATTATTACTGAAATATATTGGTTTGAAAAAATGTTACTTTTTTTGTCTAAGAGAAGAATACCCCTCCCTTGAAGCCAAATCACGCCAGTGTGTGTTTCTGCTGGGGTCGAGACGGAGTGTTGCTCTACGTAGCGTAGCGCTACATCAAATACAGCTGCCTTGTCTGAGTGGGAGATACCCTCTGTTCTCTGTCACCGTCTGCTTCATCTTCACTCTCGCCTCAGACGTTGACAGGTTCTTTCAAAATCATTTCAACAATTTGCTGATAGTCTAAAATCTTACACTCTACTGTACTGTACTAGGCAGCATTCCGCTGTCTTCTCACCCATTTCGTTTTGAGATTTGGTAATGTTTAGGCAGACCTTATAAAATAAACTGTGTAATCACACGTAATATGTAATATTTATGTAATCACACGTTATTATGTAATTTAAGTTCATTTTAAGAATGATTTCGTTTAATCGAAAAAATTCGTTAATCCGAAAAGGGTCTGGTCCCGATCGTTTCGGATTATCGGGACTCCACTGTAGTTAAAATCTTATTTCGTTTATGTGTGCGAACTGTATATAACTCCTCCATTTTACAACACGTGCGAGAAAGCAGTTACAGCTACAGAAATTATCAAATCATTATACTAATCACTAATACCATAATGTATCTACTGTAAATTTCCAAATCATTATACAAAACGGTAAACTTGAAAATTTCTTAAAGTGCACGTAACAAAGGATTAATCTAATTAACAAAAGATAATTTGCTTATTTATAACGTGTTTTACGTATTAGCTAAATAAATAGAATTTAGAATAATCAAAAATTCAAGAAAGAGTTAATTACTAACTTCAAAACAGTAGAAACTAGTCGAAACCTTAACCGAAACAAAAACACCGCCAGAAAAACCACTTAGCAAGCGCTAGCTAACAGGCGACTGGATATTTCGTCCATTTTTGGGCATTTTAATACGGATTGGCTAAAGATCTAACGAGCTAAGCAGCTAAGGACCTAAAACATTACATTGAATTCGGCCGTTAACTTTGTGAACGTTAATTTTGCCATATGTAGGCCTGAAATCGAGCATATGGAGCTAAAGCTCCAAGGTGCCTCATCAGGTACTCATTCTAATGCCAATGCCAATGACTTAGATAGCAGATAACAGTTATTTATCACAGGTAACTGACACCCATTATTTATCAGATTTGTGGCAACGATACCGCATAAACACGTAGTTTTTGTTGTTTATTGCATTCCAGTCTGTAGAAATTACAAATGATGTTCGAAAAATAAATAGCTATTCAAGTGAGTTTAATTGACATGTATTGTTTTCTGTATTGTATGACAGAACTATTTTGTTTAGATGCTGAAAATGTTTATTTGAAATTTATATTTTACGCTATTTTATTGTGAGTGGAGCTACATGTTAATACAATACGTATAACTATTAAACGATTGAAAACTGCATATTCAGGCATTCTATGGGTACAGATGTAGTATACGCATCGAACGCCAAGGGACGATTTTTAGCCAAATCTGATGGTTGTTTGGCGGTTTTATATTCTGGTAGGGAGGATTTTCGGATGGTATGTTTAAAAAATTTTTTGCGATAAGCTTTGTTTTACTGACCACTACAGCCAGCGGAAGCTAAATTGACATTCCACGATTTCAAGAGATTGCTAAAATTTGTCTATCTGATAATTTTATTTACAATTTTTATACTAAATTTAAAAATATGAGTTATGCAAATGTTTTCTAGCAGTTGATAATTGAAGTAAAAGATAAAATATATGGGGAAGAGTTTCATATCCTGTGCCGTTTGGCGAAAAGTTGTCAAACTCCACTAAGTGGAGTTCCCCTAATTAGAGATTTAGGAAAGTACCATTGACACTGTTTTGAAACTTTTAGCCTTACGATCAATACTTTGTATAAAAATTCTATAATAAGTAGCTAATAAACAACTTAAGAATTTTTTAATAAAAAGTTATTGAATATAGTAGCATTTATCTAGAATGAATAATCAACACAACCTAAATATTTGCAAAAAATCAATTGGTTTCAAAAAGTATGTCAAAATTTAAATTTTTAAAAAATGTCATAGGATATGTTGTAAGGAAACAATATATTGTAAATACAATGGTACCTTGGTACACATTCTTAATTAATGAGTACTGAACAAATTTTTCCCATAAGAAGTAATGTAAATTGAATTATTTTGTTCTTGAAAACCATAAATTTCACATTTTACTGGGCAATTTATAAATTTGTGGGGAATTTTTTTATTCAAAATCTTTAAATTAGACAGACATAATTTAATACAATGATTACACAAAATTAAATTAAATATACCTTCACTGAACCTGTACTGAAATGAATTGATGGCCTAATGGGATAATGGCAGAAAAGAGGAGGAATGGAGTTATTGCATTGAAAGGGAGTCTCAGACTGATAAAATATCAGGCTCTTGCACAGGGATTCTTTCTCTTTCCCGTCTCTTAACACTACCGATCCCTGTTATAGACTCAAACTGAGAAAGTTTCACTATGAACATATCAAGAGAAACTTGCTTCTGCCTACATTTAAAAATGTTCCAAGAATGAAACATTGTTTGAACTATAAACAAGCCCACATTTTGGCTTGTTAAAGCTTTATCAGGGTGATACTTTTGAAAAAATTTTTGTAAATCAACCCATTTAGAATCATTTCAGCCCATTTAGAATCATTTTCCCATTTAGAATCATGTGTGATGAGCATACCTTGAGAACCAAAGTACCTTTTCCTGTTGAAATGTGACGAGTGCAGAAATAATATTTTCGCATTGAAATGCGACAATTACCGAGGTATGACTGTCCAAGAATATTATTTTAAAAAAAAATTCTTATAAACTAGAAAATAAACATGTAAATACTTCAACATAATGAAACATAACAATACAAACATACTGAAAAATTTTATAATGAACATGAAATTTAAAAGTTTGTAACAAGATTAATTCAACGTATATACAAGAATGAAAAAAAAAATGACATTAGTATTACCAGTGAATTTATAGAAAAAAAATTTTAATTTTATATATTTCCAAAGAATAAAACTCAATTTATAATACTAATAAGAAAATTAGGATAAGAGTACAAAATTAACTTATGAATATTCATTTGAAAAAATTAGAATTCAAAAACACTGACTGTGGTGAAGTGTTGTATCAGATGCACTCAGGCCTGGAGTAAGACCTATAATCTAGATATGAATTACCATGGGTAAGATTTCATCTTCCGGATTGTATTTCTTGAAAAGGAGAGAAATAAAATGAACAGAATTCAAAATTTTTCCATTGACTGAATGTATAATTCATTAGCTAAGCTAATTCCAAATTTCAGTATCTGAAAACATCTAAATGATCATTATCACAATTCAATTCGTTGAAACTGAAAAAAAAAGAAAGAAAAAAACCAAGTTGACATTTCTGAAGTATAATCACTAACCTTTGGTGATGTAAGAGTGAAGCTTAGCTGGATCACAATTGAAGCCTATGAAACCATTAAACTAAATAATAAAATCATTTATTATAAGGATTACGACCCTAGAGCAGTAGAACATAAACAAAGAAGCCACTTATATAATCACCAATTTTAAGGCCCTAAAATATCCAGCACTTTTCACAACATTTATGTGCTTGGTGTTTTTTAAATTTAATTCTATGATTGAAATATAATAATATTGTTAAAACATCTAAAGCTTATTGAAGATAATAAACCATCATTTATGTGCATTGAATTTTAAAAAATTACAAGGAAATTGTAATATACTGTTAATTTCAAGCAAATTTTAAAGATAGAACTAATTAATCAATTAGATCTCCACATAAATGGAGTGGCACCAAATTTGGTTTGTTTTTAAAGCTTGGCACAGTTTAGCTGTTCCTTTCTTGTATCATTCTTCTATCAGATAACACTTTTCTATGATTACATTAGAAATCTTTTTTTTAAATGTTAATTGTTTCTGTATTCATTTAGTGTTAAAAAATTTGTGCACAAGATTTAATAAATTACATTCATCCTCAACCTACATAGCAACAAAGATACAGAATTAAATGCAATACTCCTAAATATTCATCATTTTAGGAATATCATTCGTTATAATATGCTTGTTTCAAGTTCTAAATAAAAGTTTTACAGACAGGATGATTTAAAAGTAATACTGAATATATAAAATTTAAATTCTAATTAAAGCAAGAATATATTATTTAATACTTAAAACTGTATACAGTTATAACTGTATGTATTATCTTCTATATATATATAATAGAGCTTGTCTGTTTGTTTGTCCGCTATGGAATCATAGACTGTTTCACCCACCTGGACCAAATTCAGCACAGTTAATGTTTAGGACCCGAGAAACTTAAAGCAGCAAAAATGAAGTTTGGGGCTCAATTAGTTTTTTAAAATTAATTTTTTAATGATTTTTTGTGAATCTAAGAGGTGTGCGTACCCCTGTGGATACAGACTGATCCCCACAACATGTTATCAGTGAAATCTCAAGCCTATCCCTCACGTGGTTATTACCAACCCCTCTTCCCCTGCGCAGGGGAAGAGGAGTTAGTAATAACCATGAAGCTACAGAGCTTCATGGTAATAACCTTTGGCCCTGCCTAACTGACCGACTGACTGACAGATAACGCACAGTCCAAACCGTCGGATATAAAGAGCTGAAATTTTGCTTGGCGATTCTTCTATAATGGAGTCTATAGTAGAGGGGTGCATTGAGAAAGATTTTTGAGAAATTCTTCTTCGATTTTTTAAAATTAAATTTTTAAGCTGTTTTTCTAATTTTTTTAAGTTTGCATTTAAAATGATAATCCGAGGGTTATAAAATTTATATCACAAGAAAGATCATAAAAATTCCTTTCAAACGAAATCTTTTTCAAATCTTTACCTTCCTTTTCTGATTTTTGGTGAATTTTTAAATATTAATTTTCAGAATTTAATTTATGAAATGCTGATCACGTGGTTTCTTTTCTTTTTTGATACTTTAAATTAATTTTGCGTCACATGCATAACAACGAAATAAGTTGACAAAAGAAATATTAAAATACGGTAAAAGATAAAATTTAACCACTAGATTAACTGAGATGGGAGTTTTTTAAGAATGCAGTTCAAATTAGTTTGTTTTAACACAACTTTCCCGGCCCTGCTTTATGTCCTTTGTTATTTGCAGTTTTTCTCATTGCTTGAACCGATTTACAATTTGCCTTTTCTACGGTTTTTGGCCTTGGGAAAATTAAAAACCGATACGGTTTTTGGCCTGTCGACAATAAAAAACCGAATCACCAAAATAAGGAAAATAGGCTTCATGCGGAATCCTGTCTTACTTTGAATAAATAAAGGGGATAATGTATCTTGCACTTTACCTCTTGGGTGATGTGGAAAAAACTGAGCTTTTAAGGGAAAAATAAATAATAAAGGCAAATGTAAATTATAAAACTTATTTCTAATTAAACAGTGGATCAAACAAATCTAATTAAGTCTAATTAAACAGTATCTAACAAATATAATTAAACAGTAAACTTATTCAATCCAAACGTGCGAATCACACAACACTGTGTTATTAATTCTCAATAAAATCAGACAAAGGTCCGCAGGCTCAAAGTTTCTTTCTTTCTTATTGTTCCTATATCATTTCAGTAGAAACGCACTAAGCACAATCTGTCTAGCCAGAAGAGCGGGGGGTGCAGCCCAGTATTTTTTGATGGAATGCCTGAAAAATTTTATATCTATATATCTTCCCGTGCAATAATGCTAGTTATATATAAAAATGTTTAATTTACCCAACCATTTATTCTAAAGATTTCTTTGTTATAGACATTTCAAGATTTACAAAATCTTTATTAACTGATATTTATGACTGCTTTGATATGATATTTTAACATTTTTTATTGTAAAAATTATACTTTTGTCAGTTTAAAACTAGATTTAAATTATCTGCTGTCTAATCTGCATATTCTCTGTACTCAATAGATTATTTTGTACTTGCAAAATTTATAAGTGCATTCTAGCTGTTCATATCTTGGGTAATTTTTTATATTTATATAGTTTTTATCCATAAGATGTGTTAGTGAAATTGATGTTTGTTGTTTTGGGATTTTTGTATCTTACCCTGCCTCCTAGGGGTAAAAATATTTATTGAATATAAAGTAACTATAGTAAAAGTATCCAAAGTACAGTTTTTAAAATTCTCACGCTGTTTCTTTTCCTCACTGCTTTAGAAATATGTTGTATATAATTATGCTATGATGAAATGTGCATAAATTGAATGTATTTCTAGATAGTTAAGAGTTAAAAGAGGTGTTAGAGGATTATATTAAACTCTTAATATAAAAGATACTACAGTTTTTCAAATATTAATTCATTAATTAAATTTAATTAATCAATTTTAGTTTTAGACCTAGAGCGTCTCTTGCTCTTGAATAGTAATTTCCTTCTCCTTACTTTGTAAACGATAGCTCTGCGGTAGCGCGGGCTCCTCCCGTCCTGTAGGTTGCGGGATCGAATCCCCAACCTGACAAACTTTTTCTCTCTCTTTCCCCCCCTCCTAATCTCGCACAGTAGGCAAGGTTCTCTTGTAGGCAGGCAATCCTTTTTTTTTCAATTCCTACTATTAGTTCACATTCAAATTTTTCTTTGCTGACCTAAGTAGGAGTTGACTTTAAATTTTTTTTTATATTACTTGTTAGTACTTCTGTTAATTTCTGATATTGTATCATAAAAAAAAATGGAATAGTTTTTGAACTATACCAAAAAAGTAACCATTTCTACATTATTATTGGCGGCATGTACGCCAGTTAAATCCAAACAATGGCGTACATGCCGCCATTGTTTGGATTTAACTGGCGTAATAGTGCACGGAATGAATTTAGCAAGATTATCTATTTGTATGATGTAGGCTTTCATACTGTTGTATTTTCCAGCCATACTGAATGCATTGTCATATCCTTGTCCTCTTATATTTTTATTTCTCCCATCCTCCAAAGCCGGGCGATGTCTGAATGGTTAGAGCGTTTGTAACCGGTATCAGAATCTATAGGTTCGAGTCCCACTCTTGGCATGGACGTTTGTAGCCATTCGGAATCGGCTGTAAGCAGTAGGTACCGGTTTTAATGAACCGTCGTATAGCAAAAGACCGTAGTTCTGAACCAATCAGCCCCCCCCCCCCCCCGAAGAATTGAGAAAATTTGGATATACCAATATATTTTAATATATTAAGTTTCTTGAAATACAAGTTTTTATAAAAATTACTGTAATCATATTAAACATTAATTACCAGCAATCACCCAGCACTCCGTGAGAACTTTTTATGTTCTAAAAAGTACAGATTTAGAATAGGAAAATGTCTTTGAAATATACAAATAAAGCTTTAAAACAATTGTTACTAATTCATTGATAATTTGTTACGAAGTGGTAAAGGCGACATTTCATTACGAAAAAATCCCGTTCTCAAACAAACACCTTCCTACACGTCATGATACAAACGAGTACCTTTACATATAATTCGGATGTTGACGCAGGGAAGTTTTCATTTCCCCAATTCGCGCATCGATATGAGTATCATACTGCAACCAAAAGTTTAATTAGACAGATATGTAATGTTATCTTTTTTTTACTGAAAAGTATTTATTTATGTAATTTTTTTTAAATACTGTGAAATTGTTTCTTTACTATAATTCCATGTTTTGTCAAATCAGTATGTGGCATGTTGTGCATTCCTGACATATATTTGATAGACTGCGAGAGGTCCACAGATAACAGTTTAGAAGATTCTAATTCAGGCTATTTAAAGAATCACATAAAATCACTTATTGTACAGTAGATGAACGGAAAGATATTGGAAGAATTTATACTATTGTCCATTCTAATGGATTATATACACAACATTCAGATTAAAATGTGTAGAGAGCGTGGGGGAAATTATGTGTAGCCACCAAATTACAATGCAAACAAATATGGTTAAATAAACCCATAAACCACATATTCTTTATTTCATATAATAATTTTATAATATTTTGTTACATTTCTGAACTTTTTTATATGATGGTAACAAAGTTTTTAAATCACAGGTTAATCTCGAAGCATTAATAATTAATGTGTTATATTAATACTATTATAATTATTTATTAATAAATGTTATAGTTATATTTCTCATTCAATTTCTTTCTCCTCTTTTTGCAGGTTGTCGGTACAGATTGTTAGATGTATTTGTTGTGTTCACAAATTTAGAAGGTCAACGTATTGCTCGCAGTTACAGTTTTCTGATCATTGTGGTTTGAAACGTCGGGCGGCGAGAAGAGAAAATGTCATGTATTTCCTGTGAAAAGGGATCTTACAACGAAATCTTTTCCTTTGAGAAGAACCCTATTGAAGCTGAAGATGAATGCACTCCATCTGACGCACGCAGAATTAGTCTAAAAAGTTGTAATGCACACATTCCCGCTCGCACAGAAGAATTTTTCAAATGTAATTTATGTGAAGAAACATTTTCGCAGTTGGCCGCCTTAAATACACATCAATCGTCCCACATTATTGATAATCATTTCTCAGACAATCCTAATGCTTGTGATGTATGCAAGAAAACGTTGTCTGATAAGAATAGTTTAAAAAGACATCTCCGCATCCATACAGGAGAGAAACCTTACGCTTGTACTGTATGTCAGATAAGGTTTTCTGAACAGGGTAATTTGAAACAACATCTCCGTACTCATACAGGAGAGAAACCTTTCTCCTGCACTGTATGCGAGAAAAAATTTTCTGCAAAGGGTGATGTAAAAAAACATCTCCGTACTCATACAGGAGAGAAACCTTACGCATGCACTGAATGTGAGAAAAGATTTTCTGGACAGAGTGATTTAAAAAAACACCTCCGTACTCATACAGGACAGAAACCGCACGTTTGTACTGTGTGTGAGAAAGGGTTTTTTGTACGACAGGCTTTAGAAAGACACTTTCGTACGCATACAGGAGAGAAGCCTTACGCTTGCACTGTATGTCTGAAAAGGTTTTCTGAACAGGGTCATTTGAAAACACATCTCCGTACTCATACAGGAGAGAAACCTTTCGCCTGCACTGTATGCGAGAAAAGATTTTCTGTACAGGGTGATTTAAAAAAACATCTTTGTACTCATACAGGAGAGAAACCTTTCGCCTGCATTGTTTGCGAGAAAAGATTTCCTGTACTGGGTGATTTAAAAAAACATCTCCGTAGTCATACAGGAGAGAAACCGTACGCTTGCACAGTGTGTGAGAAAGGGTTTTCTGTACGGCAAGCTTTAGAACAACACTTTCGTACTCATACAGGAGAGAAACCTTACGCTTGTACTGTATGTCAGATAAGGTTTTCTCGACAGGAGGCTTTACAACGACACTTTCGTTCCCATACAGGAAGGAAACCTTACGCTTGCACTGTATGTCAGATAAGGTTTTCTGAACAGGGTAATTTGAAACAACATCTCCGTACTCATACAGGAGAGAAACCTTTCGCCTGCACTGTTTGCGAGAAAAGATTTTCTGCACAGGGTGATTTAAAAAAACATCTCCGTACTCATACAGGAGAGAAACCTTTCGCTTGCAATGTATGCGAGAAAAGATTTTCTGGACAGGGTAATTTTAAAAAACACCTCCGTATTCATACAGGAGAGAAACCGCACGCTTGCACTGTGTGTGAGAAAAGGTTTTCTCAACAGAATACTTTACGACGACACTTTCGTACCCATACAGGAGAGAAGCTTTACGCTTGAACTGTATGTCAGATAAGGTTTTCACAACAGGGTAGTTTGAAACAACATCTCCATACTCATACAGGAGAGAAACCTTACGCATGCACTGAATGTGAGAAAAGATTTTCTGGACCGAGTGATTTAAAAAACACCGCCGTACTCATACAGGAGAGAAACAGCACGTTTGTACTGTGTGTGAGAAAGGGTTTTTGTGTACGGTAGGCTTTAGAACGACAGTTTCGTACCCATACAGGAGGGAATCCTTAAGGCCTTATCACACGTCAACGCGTACCCGTTTAAAATGCAACGGATTCAAGATACGATTCCCTTTCGCGATGATAAAACATCGGGTAGGGTTGCTTTTGAATCGCAAAAGCAAACGTCTGGAATTGGCGTTTAAACGCGCTTGCGTACCTGAAATTGGCGATTAATCGCTCCTGCGTATATGGAATGACGTTTATCGCGCATGCGTTAACGAGTGTGAGGTTGCAATTTGTTGTACGCGATGGAAAGATTAGAAAATATTAAAATATGTACTACAGTATTAGCCATTACTGCAGTGATGGATTTAATAAATAAGGAGAAAACTCGACTTAGACCGAAGAGATCTGCTTGGTCCAGAAAGTGGTTACAAAGAAGAAATAAATTGGGCTGCTATGCAAATCTCATGCGAGAACTAGCATTAGAGGTAAGTTCTCTGTTGTCTACTTAATATGCCTTTAATTACATACCATACTATGTATTTCATTTATAAACATGCGGTTTATGGTTAGAACGTTTATAAAAAATGACAGATTTAAAATTAAAGAAGTGTTGAGGAAAATAGATGAACGTTATAACATGGTTGCAACACCAGCTCATCTGCTCTCTTACTTGCTTGATTCAAAAACAAAAAATTCAAGAACTGAATTATCTGCTGATGAAAAAAATACAAGCATTGGAATATGCTAAAAAGAAGTTCCTTCATTATTCTCTACTACTAGTAGATAGAGCAAGTGGTAGTTTTTATTTATTTTTAATGATTAAATTTGCAACACTATTTCAGATTAACTTGACAATTAAAAATTATCAATAAAGTCTACATTTTTAAAAAAAATTAATACAATTATACCATTGTTAATTTAAAAAATGTTATCTTCCAATATTCTTAGAATTTTTTGTAATTATTTGAAAAGTAGGTAACACTAATGTACATTAGTTAAAAGTATTATTTGAATATCATAATTATGGTATATTTATGACAGATGATACTCTTGGACAAACTTGTTGCGAATTGACATTTTTATCCTAAAACAAGGGGGGGGGGGAAATAGTTAGTTTAAAAAAAAAAAAACCTGTTTTTTTTTCCTACTCTGATGCCTGTACAACTCATAGAAATACAATTAATGATTTAATTATTAATTAAGAAATTTTTATCCCTGCAATATACAGTGTAACTATATTACTTATGAGCATTTGTTTATTTATGCCTAATACATATATATATTTAATGTTTAAACTTTTTAATTGTAGTTTGAGTTTTCTGATTCTTTTCAAGAATTTTAAATACTTAATATGTACAATTCTTTGTGCATTTTAAAGTATGTACAATTTATAACATTGTTCTAAAGTAATATGTTTTGTTAGTTTTAAGGTAAATTTTTTAATTATAAATGAAAACAATTTGTAAATCAATGTACAATGTGCAGCAATTTCTATTTTTAAAACATTAGGACACTGAAGGTTATCGTCGATGGATTAGAATGACCACTGCTGATTTTGAATTTCTAGTTCAGAAAATTTCACCATTGATAAAAAAAGAAAGCACTGTGATGCGTGAAGCCATACCAGCCGCTGAGAGATTGGCAGTTACATTACGATATCTTGCAACAGGTTAGAAACTTTTTTATATATTTTCAAGAAATAAAAGATTATATTTATTCATAATTTATACTATTAAATATATATATTGGACTTTTTGATTATTAAAAAGTATATGAATACAATTCATATCTTTTTTAAATTGACATTTAATAATGTATAACACAAACATTTATTTTATTTTATAATGACATGAACTTCTATCATATGCATTCCCTTTTATATTGGTTTTTATTTATATATACATTTTTTTCTTTTTGCATACAGGAGAAACTCAGACATCATTGGCATATCAATTCCGGATCGCTCAAAACACTATATCTGGAATTATACCTGTGGTGTGTGATGCATTAATCAACACCTTGATGCAAGATTATTTAATAGTCCCATCTACAGAAGCAGAATGGGAAATTATTTCTGAACAATTTAATAATATGTGGAACTTCCCTATGTGTATCGGTGCAATGGATGGAAAGCACATAAAAATCTCACCACCCCCTGGGTCTGGTTCAATTTATTATAATTATAAAGGCGATTTTAGCCTGGTACTCCTAGCACTTGTTAATGCCAATTTAGAGTTTATCTATGTTGATATTGGAACAAATGGTAGAATAAGTGATGGGGGTGTATGGGCTAAAAGTAAATTAAAAGCATCCATAGAATCTGGGAAACTTAATATCCCAAAGTGTGGTACTCTACCGAACAGTACATTAACTGTACCGTATGTTATTGTGGCTGATGATGCATTTCCTCTCTGTGAGAATATTATGAAACCATATCCTGGGAGAAATCTCACAGAGGAGAAAAGGATCTTCAATTACAGAGTCTCCAGAGCTCGAAGAGTCTCTGAAAATGCATTTGGTTTACTGGCTGCTCGATTTCAGATTTTTAAGAGCCCAGTAAATGCCAGACCCGATCGGGTAAAAAAAAATTGCACTTGCCACTTGCATTCTGCACAATTTTTTGAAAAAAAGAGCAGAAAGCATCTACATTACAAGTGGCAGTATAGATACTGAAGATCACAAAAATCTATGCATAAGAAAAGGCAATTTCAGAGATAGAAATAGCAGCCTCCATAACTTTCGGAGAGTACCACAAAATTCATCTCAATGTTCCAAACAGGTGCGTGAAATATTTTGTACATATTTTAATTCTGTTGGTGCTGTTCCATGGCAAAGTGATATGTGTAAATATCATTAAGCATTTACTCTGAAATAAATAAATGAAATATTTTAAATTTTATTTTATTCCTCATCACTTTTTTCATTGTATTTAATTTCATATAAAATTTGTTGAATTTTCAGTCTTGCTTTTTCTCTTTTTTTTCTGGACATAGATCTCATATAATCTGCTATATATTGTCCATATCCATCTTCACCATCAATCTCCTTCTTCATATTCAATTTCTTGAGGACATTAGAGGCTTCCTCAAATATGTCCTCGGATGTTTTCCTATGTTTCATTTGTGTTTCAGACCTTTTTCTTTTTGGAGTGCTGTCTTCCGAGTGTACTGGATCTCTATAAAATGGTGTACCAAATTCCTCTTGAGATGCAGCACCAAATTCGTCTTGAGATGCAGCCTGAAAAGAAAAGAAGTCATTTTTTCAAGAGAAATGATTTTTCAACTAAGGACAGGGTTTAATATTTAACAAAAAAAATTAATTAAATACCAAAAGATATTTAAATATCATGAATATATAAAAATGTATTAAACATAATAAAAAGTTATACTATAAAAAGCAAAATATTAAAAACCGAAGCATTGAGATGGAATCTGTGATATGAACACCCAAGAGCAAAATAGTGCACACAAAACAATTGTCTCATGAAACAAATAGCAGTATTATTTATTGCAAGTCATATATATGTATGTATATAGAGTTTCCCCCAGACAGTTTCAGGAGGGCAAGGCCCCCGCCTGCCTTTTGATATAGTGCCTCATAAGTATATATAGTGCCTCATAAGTATAATATACTGCCTCATAAGTATTATAAGCGCCTTTAAGAATAAAAAATTTCCTTAAAAATCTAAAAAGTCCCCTTTTCCAAAAGCAGCACCCTGTCCTTTTTCTAAGCATGGGGGAAACTATATATATATATATATATATATATATATAGTTGGGATACATCACTGATTGCAAGATGTGGTACAGAAGAAAAAAAAAAAGTATATGCATAAAAAAATCTTTTTCAAGCTGTGCGTTTGAAATATTTGAAAGAGAAAAAATTTTGATCAGATTCAGAAAAATTAAAATGTAAAATATCAGAAAATTGTATGATCATTACACACACACACATTATATATATATATATCTATCTGCCAACATTGCCAAAAGCTTTTCAGGAGCAAATACAAAAGATTTCAGGAGTTTTGAGGAGCATTTCAGGAGCACACCACCAAGTTGATAATTTAAAAATGTTTTTATACACATACATATATGTGAGTGCGTGCAAACTTGTAATTAAAAAACAATGAATTTTAGGAAAAAATTATAAATTATTTTTCTGCAAAACTAGTTTTCTTAGCAATTTCCAGATTACACAATAAGACTAACTGCATTGGAATGTTCAGTGTCATATAAAGTTTTAAGAGTAAATTTGAGCAAAATGAAAATGTAAAGTCTTACTTCCTAGCCTTCAACATACATTCATAAGTTTATAAGCACAAGGGAGTTAGAATTACAGATTCTTAATTAATCAAAGCAAGTTGAGATACCACAGTAATATATGATTTCAATTACCTTTTGGTAGGTTTGCTACTATAGACTTTAAAAAAATGAAACAAAACTTTGTTGGCACAATAATTTTACCAAATTTTATTTTATTTTCACTAATATTATAAAAAATATGTAAATAAATAGAATTTCTACTAAAAAATTTAGTAACCATGTGCACACAGCTAATTATTGTTTCTTTAATGCTTGATAACTTGCTTTTTTTAGCTCTGATTAAATTAATCTAATTCTGATTAATAGCTCTGGGATAGAGACACTTTATAATTTTTCCACAAAAGAAATATATATTTGATGATAAACAACCAATGATAAATTTAACTTTTAATCCACAATACATTTTAATGTACAAACAGTTAACAGCAATTGTATATACAAATAACTTTGTGAAAATATATCAGGTAACACCCATGAAAATGAATATTGTGCATTTTTCTTAAAAGTTTATTAAATTCTTTTTTTTTTTTTTTGATGTGATATAGTCCAAGAACAAATTTACTAATGAAAGTATCAGTTTTAAAATGACACACAAATTAAAACATGAAAATTAATAAGTTTTCTAACAGTTAATTAAAAGATTCAAAGAAATCTTACCTCAAATGGAGTTACTTCACACTCCACAGGCATGTCCAAATTCGACGAACTTTCTTGTGGTTCATGAACATCATTTAAAAATGCCAATTTAGAAAAGTGTGTCCACTTGGGCTGCATTTCAAAGGCCCCTGAGCCACTTTTTAGAGACCTCAGCAGCTTTTTCTTTTTGAAATAATAGGCCTTCAAATTTATGAATTTGCGCTTGAGCAATTCTGAATGGATTAAGGAATGAAAAAGTAGATAAGTTCACATTTATGTTAAAGTATTTCAATAAAAATAATAAGAAATAAAATATAAATTTATAATATAAATTCTTTTTATTTAAAAAATAAAATTGTCTTGACACTTCAGATTGAATCATATATATTTTGTGTTTTGAATGAGAACAAAAAGCAAATTATTTATTTTTTTTAGAAAATTGTTTCTGTTTTGAAGTGGTTAATCTTCATTATTTATAAATTATAATTCTGTTCTCAAATGAAAAAAGTTTTAAAATATGATATTAATACAATTACAAATATAAAATGGAGGTTTTTATGTTAAGCGAATTAAATTTATGCCATGCATGGAAATATTAATATCTTAAACAATAGGTTGACTATTGAAAATATCAAAATAGCGGATATTTTTTATATTTTCGAAAATATCATATTTACGAACTCTGATATAGTCTAATGATTTGTTTACATTTCAGTATTTGGCGACCATATTGGCGACAAACTGACTCGTTGCACAAAACACGAATTTTAGAAAATGATATTCAAATAATATTGCTGCGAATATGGACTACAAAGATTAGTGTATGTAATTATAAAGCATTAGCCGTTTACAAAATAAATTCGCACATATCAAATCAAATTAACAACAATGAAAGTAGCACTTACCGGTGGTAAAAAGACTTGAATGACTGGGCCATTTTGATGTCATCAAAAGGCTAATTTCTTCGTATCCTAGGTGTTTGAGATTCTTTTTGGTGTAATTTGGGTCTGCTATATCCCACAAAAACTTTTTTTTGAATACTTCGTCAATAAAATTTTCATCTATCTCCGCAGACCACTGTGCAGCCGCCATCTTGAATATCAGTCGTTGTGACGTATAAGAAAGGGTGAACTTCTTCGGCCGCTGATTGGTCGATTTCACTATTGTAAACGCGTACGCGTTGCTTTTTCCGTATATGTTGGAAAATGAATCGGATTCATCAGGTGCCTCTATCACATGGGGAATTTGTGCGTTCTTCATCGATAAAGGGAATCGTATCTTGAATCCGTTGCATTTTAAACGGGTACGCGTTGACGTGTGATAAGGCCTTTACGCTTCCACTGTATGTCAGATAAGGTTTTCTAAACAGGGTAATTTTAAAAGACATCTCCGTACTCATGCATGAGATAAACCTGTTGCCTGCAGTGCATGCGAGAAAATATTTTCTGGACTGGGTGATCTAAAAAAACATCTCCGTACTCATACAGGAGAGAAAACAAGTTTTCACTGTGTGTGAGAAAAGGTTTTCTGTGCGGCAGGCTTTAGAACGTCACTACTCATACAGGGGAGAAATCTTTCATCTGTACTGCATGTGAGAAAATAATTTCTTTACAGGGTTATTTGAAAACGCTTGTCCGTATCCATCGATGTGAGACTTTTGATCTACAGTATATCCGAGAAAATGTATCTGAACTCGGTCACTTAATGGTACCCACAAAAGAGAGAAATCTTTTGTTGTCACTGTGTGTGAGGAAAGATTTTCTTTCCATTGTGCTTTAGAAAATAATCTCCTTACCGATAGAGTAGTGGAACCTTTACCTTCCAATGTATGCGAGAAAAGATTTTCCGAAGAGGGTGATAAAAAAAACCTTACATTTGCAGGTTAATAGAAATGACCTGAGAAGAAACGAAAATGACATCTCCTACCCAGTCAGGGATGTTACCAACTCTCTACTCCCGTATGAAACTGAATTTTCTGGCGCAAAGAAATTTTTTTGTCACTTGCTGGGGATAACGGCTTTGAATGTCGAATTCGAACTCAGGTTTGACGTAGAAGTTTTTTTAGAGGGGATATCGTATGCAATTGTGTTTTGGAATTAGTTTAGTGTTTTATAAGTATTTTTTCTTTTGAATTTTTTTAAATGCATAAACGCGATATCGGTCATGGCGTACGATCCTTGGAATGCTTGACGCACCAATGTGGCTGGAGTAACAAATAAATAAAAAGTTATTAGCATTCATAAGTATTTTTAGTATTTTATAATTTTCCTCCAAGAAATAATGAGTGTTTCATTATACATGTTATCATTAAAGGAATGGATGTCATGAAATGTCACTTATGCAATACTTCTGTTGCTTGTTTTTTCCCTTATATGAAATTATAAATTTTAAGATTCAACTGCTATTTTTCTACGTCTGCTATGATCAGTAAATATGGAAATTAAAATAAATATTTTTTGGCCTTATATCGAGACTGAATAAATTTTCGCTGTAGCCTTTTATTTTTTATTATTTTAAATTAATTTAGCTTTTCTTATTTTACTAAAAAGGTTTCTTGTATTGTAATATTTGATGCATGGAGAATAAAAGATTTAAATGATTGTTTTTGATGCAACCTATGCAAACAAAATGTGTTTTAGTGGTGAGGAGCTGGATTCACGACTATTGATTTCTTCATCTCGTCGGGACGATCTGATAAAGGCCAGAGTTCGATCTCCTGTCCTCATAGACGTCCATAAAATCTCGTAGTAGAAAATTTTCGCAACTTTAAACAAAATTAACTTGACGGATATATTTTATAGAATTATAAAGAGCTTTCGAATATCTGCTGAAAATTATCCGCATGACGTAACAGCATATGTAAACAGCATGGATGTTTGTTTCAAATTGCTGAAAGACTGAAATAATTACGATTTCTTCTTGAACCCATCGGGGTTCTTTCGCTAACATGAGTATTTTATAATACACTCCTATAAACGTATTTGTATTTAACTACAGTAGCGTAACAAACTTTAAAATTTCTATTTTCTCGCATTCAGCAACATTACAGCGAGGTAAAACTGTAACGGGTTTCCAAAGAAGAAAGACATAGATTACACTCGGTGGCCAATTTTTATGACGAACTGATAGATTTATGCAAATCAGCTATGACGTTACGCTGTTGCTGCTAGATGTTGAGACTGGTGTAAATGGGGATTGCTAGTTGATTGTGAAGACAGTTGAAGTGTATTGCCTGTTAAGGAATGGGTAGAAAACGCAATTTAACGGCCTTTGAACGATTGTTGGTCCTAGAATGAGTGGGGCGAATATCAGCAAAACTGCTTCGCTTTTTAGTGTGCATGTTAGCGCAAGATCCAATGCGTCCAGATCGCACAGGATCGCAAGGATTGGACATTAAATCAATGGGGAGGAATAATAATGTTGTCCGATAAATCACGTTTCCTACTACACCATGCGGATGGCAGGATGCGAAAATGGAAAAATCAGTACGAAATCGTTGATTCTGTAAGACTATAAGTATAACTTAACTGCCACGCATATTCACTCAATTTAAAGACACTGTTATTAGTATCAACACCAAAATTTAATACTATTGACTTCGATTAAGCGGTCGTTAATTTTTTCCAGTTCTACATTTGTATGTCTAAAACACAGTGAAAGGTTATTACAGATAATCTTTTGCTGATTTTAAATCCCTTATAAATGATTTATAAATTTAAAAATTTATTTATTTACCTTCAAAACTACATTTAAATAACCCTGAACCTTCGAAACTTTCAAAAGAAAACATCTTATAAAATTTGAGACACAAAACTTGTTGACTCTTTTTATTACCATGTTTTTATTAACTCGCTTTCTTGTTTGTTTGTGTGTGTGTTTGTTTGTCCAGTCTAAATCTTGCAATCGATTTTTAACTAACTTCCCGACTAGCTAGACATTTGAAACTTTTAGAATAGCTCAGAACACGATGGCAATTCATTATTTTAAATACTTTTAGCCATCTTTAGGCAGAATTAAATTAATTTTCAGTTAATTTTGTTTTGTAGACTGGTGCAGCCATCTATCGGCCGGGTCGGGAACGAAAAGTTAAGCGCAAGTTAACTTCCAATTAACTTCATTTTCTTTCAAGTTGATGGGATAATTCATCTAAAAATTTTAAAAAGTATTTATTAATACATAGAATTGTCAAGTTTATATGATTCAACAGAAAATTTAAAAACATGGTGTATAAAAAGTTCTTTTTATCTTGTAATTATATATTATCAGTTGGACTTCTGCAGCAGCAGAATTGATGTCAGAGATTTTATATCGGGTTTATATTTAGTAACATTGAGAGATATGCATGTACAGGGTGGTTATAATTAAAGTTCCACTTTGAAATGGTCATATAAGGAAAACTACTGGACCAAAAGTTATCAAACTTGGAAGTAGTTTAAAGGAAGTCATGGGAATTTCTTTTCCGGCAAAAAAAAAAAATATCAAAACTCGCCACCATGGGGGAAATGGCGCTGTATGCAATATTGTTAAACGAAATTAGATATGAAGACATCGGTTTAAAATGTGTTTAATCGTTTCTGAAACGTGTTACAAAGCATGTTCAATGTGGCGTCCACCATTTTCCGAAAGCAAGTTAAATCGCATTACTGCATTCTCAACAGTAGCTCTCAGCATATCAGGAGGAATGTTACGGACATATCGGTGTATCGCATCTTTCAATTCCGCTAAATTCTTTAGATTATCACCATAAACAGTGCTTTTTGAGATAACCCCATAGCCACATGGGTTGAGATCTGGAGTCCGGGGTGGCCATTTTGTGAGGAAGTTTCGGCATATAATCCGTTCATTCGTGAAATGTTGCTTAAGTAACAGTGTGACACATGTACCAATGTGCGGTGGGGCCCCGTCCTGCATAAAAATCGTGGTGTCTAAAATGCCACGTTGCTGGAGTTCAGGTATCACGAAACATTTTAACATTGACTCTAAGGGAGCTGCAGTCAGTGCATGTAAGAGGTCCAGCTGTCGACTGCTCTTCCAAGAAAAATGGTCCAATTATGAAACTAGCTGTCATTCCACACCAAACGGTGACTTTAGGAGAAAGCAATGGAACTAGGTAGATAACATGGGTTTGTTTGGCTCAAATCCTGCAGTTATGGGTGTTGACATCGCCTTTTAGGTAAAAATGGGCCTCATCTGTCCACAAAATATTTCATGGCCAATGTTCGTCCATTTCCATCGGGTTGAAATAATTAGAGTTGCACAAAGTATGGTGGTGGACAGGGAGGAGGATATTGAGGAGACGCTTGTTAGGTATCATTTCACGAAGGCCACTGAAATGGAAGATGATGAAATTAATTACATTACGGTTGAGGATTATTAATTTACGGTTATAGTAATTTCCCTGCAATTACTATAAATGAAATAGATATGATGGTAAATAAAATAAGTAAGGATAAGGCACCGTGTTTAGATGGCTTCACTATGTGTATTGTCTATGAAATTTATAATTGTGATAAAGAAATATTCAAAATTATATTCAACAGATGTATCAAGGAAAAATATTTTCCGGATATTTGGAAAAAAGCGATTGTACAGTTTTTCCCTAAAGAGGTCCTCAATAGATTTCCTGTTTGCATTTGTGGTGAGGCTTGTGCCGATCCCATTCATTATGTTTATTATTGTCCATACTTTAATGACCTTCGTCGTAGCTTGTTTCCTCATAATCTTTCCGAAATTCATCCTTCCCGTCTGTTGCTCAATCCTGTATCTCGTCAGAACTTATCTAAATTTATACATCAGCTCAATATTTTAGAAGAGGAAATTTTTCAATATTAACTGCTTGGTTCATCTCATCTTTTTTCTGCCCTCGTCATCTGCATCAGTTTTGTTTTGTTCACATTTTGTACTGTACCCGTACTTTTGAGCTGACAATGGCTCTCCTTGGTTTTTTGCTTTTTGTTCTCCTTGGAGTTTTTGAAGTTTGGAGTCGTTTGACTCTCCTTGGTTTTTGTTGTTTGGTTGAGAAAGACAGGGGTCTCTCATCTTTTGAACATTTCTTTAGTTTCGTCTTTTAACATTGGTTTTCTGCTTTTTTCTTTTGGTGTGCTGCTCTTCAGTTGTCGTTTTGTTGTGTTTGCTTTTTTCATCATCAGGCTAATGTGTTATTGTTTATCTCATCGTAACTTTGGTAACTCCCTGCAAGTAATCTTTATTCACCGTGGTTCTCCTTAACAGTGCTTCATCGTTTTTGTTTGTTGCGGTCGGGTCGGCTGCACGCCTTAGTAGACACTAAAAGTTTTAGTGGTTTTGTCTTTTGTTGTCCCACGGTTCGGACTGGGGTCCGTTAGTTTTTGTTTATTATGGAGCGATGCCAGCTTTTAGCAGGCCGGGGCTCTCATATTAATATGTTTTCCCTAAAGAGGGGAAAGATTTAATGGACCCTAGCTCTTACAGGCCTATCTGTTTATTTCCGGTCTTTGGTAAAATTTTGGATAAGATTATTGCTAATAGACTTATTATTCATCTTGAATATAATGAACTGCTGTCGACTGAACAATACGGCTTCAGGAGAGGATTGAGCAGCTTGCAGGCACTGGAAAACGTGATGTATAAAATAAAGGAGAATAGAGCTAATTGGGAGCACACCTGCCTCATTTCCTTAGATATCAAATACGCTTTCAACTCAGTTAGAAGAGGGATCCTAATCAGAGAGTTGAAAGGATTGAGATTGGAGAATTATCTAAACTGCATCATTGTCAGCTTCATCACCAACAGAAAAATAATAACTAAAAAAGGGGAAGTGGATTACAACGTGGGTGTGCCCCAGGGTTCGTCCCTTGGCCCAATTCTTTGGCTTATTATTATGAATGAGGTCCTCCGCATTGAAGATTGCAATGGTAGATACTGTATACAGGCTTATGCTGATGACATAATTATATTAAGTCCCTAAATGTACAAAAAATTACGGAGTACTCTAATTATATCATGGACCATTGCTATGAATGGGGTAACAATAACAACTTGGAATTTAGCATCGATACATGTAGTTATACGATTATCAAGAAGTCAGGAAATATTGGCCGGAGACCCAACATTAAAATGGGCACCCAGAGCATTCAATATCAAAGGGAAGTTAAATATTTAGGGGTGTACATTGACAATAAACTTGGCTTCATTAAACACTTGGAGAAGACTCCAGAAAAGGCCCTGAAGTGCTTCTATAAATTAAATAGAATAACCGCTAACACGTGGGGTATTAAACCCGAAATTTTGAAACATTTATATGACTGTTATTGAGAAAATGCTCCTATATGCCGCTGAAATCTGGTATCAAAATGGGTATAAAACTAATAAGAAGCTTAAACAAATGCAAAGGCCCTATCTATTGGGAATGACCAAGTGCTATAGAACAGTTGCTACTGATGCTTTAAATGTGTTGGTTGGCTGCATACCTTTACAAATTAAGGCTAGTACGGCTAAATTGCAATACAAATTATTCGACAAAGGGGTGGATATTGTGATTAATGGTATAACTTACAATAGGGATAATAGTGAAATTAAAACTAGAAGAATCACTAAAATTGAAGATCTCTATAGAATAAACTGGACTTACGATCTTGCCCCAAATACTAACACAAAAATATTTACTGATGGTTCTAAAATAGAAAATAGGGTTGGCGCGGGTGTAGTGCTATATACTGAGAAAGGTGAAACTATATATCTCAAAGTAAGATTAGAAAGAGCTAGCTCGTATATGGCGGAGTTACGTGCCTTGCAAATGACCATTGAAATGATGAGAGATTGTAATCTTAAAGATTTTGATATTTATACCGACTCTAGAAGTGCCCTGGAGGCTTTGAACACTGTTGATTATAGGGGGAACCTTGTGGAGGAGATAAAAAGGGAAATCAGGAATAATCACATGCAGGTAAATCTACATTGGGTGAAGGCTCATGTGGGGATATTCGGTAACGAGGAGGCTGATAGAACGGCAAAAGAGGCTACTAATCTTAGAGAAGTGGGCAGCACCTACAGGTGGGCTCGTAGAAGGATAAAGAACATTTTAGAAAAGGAGGAAATTAAGAATTGACAAAAGGACTGGGATGAAAGCGATAAAGGCAGTAGGTTATTTGATATTTTTGAAACTGTGAGTTCTTCCAGACATTGTGCTGATTTTTGGATAAATCAGGCTATGACGGGTCATGGGTCCTTCGGGCAATATCAGAGGCGTTTTCATAATAAAACAGATAGTTGCTCCTGTGGTGCTATTCAAACAGTTGATCATTGCTTGTTTGTTTGTCCACAATTTGATAACTTACGTCATAGCCTGCCCAGGGATATTGCCGAGTGTTGTCTAAATACAAGTTCTTTAACGAATTTTATTGTAAAAATTATGTTTTCAAGGTGGTGAGGGTCCTCTTGGATGCTGTATTGTCTCTTTAGGGGTGGCTTTCTGCGTGGCTCTCTTTAACCGAGCTTTGGGTTTGGCCTGGTGTGTGTCGTTTACTGGATACGGGCCTCTGCGTTGCTGACTGTTCTCTTGAACTGTTGTGGTACGTTGGTACTTCCGGTTTCTTGCCATGTTTACGAGTGCTTGGTTTTGGAAAGAAAGAAAAAAAAGTGTGTTGGAATTAATATGATTTTTATGGCCATTTTGGTATTTTGTTCTTTTATTTGTTTGGTTAATTCTGGTATTAATTTATGGTTACGTGACTGTGTTTGACTCTCATACTGACTTTGGGTTGCGGCTGGTGTTGTCCTGTTGTTTGGGGTCGGCTTGGCGGCGTTGCTGTTGGGTGTAAATTGTTATATCGTTTTTTCTGCTGTATGGTTCTTTGGGGGTGACCCTTGCGTGTCCGTTGGTGGTCGGGTGAGTCGGTGGTCCCTGGGGTGGGTGTCTAGTAGTTGTGCCTTATAACCGTTTGGTTGTGGGGGGCGTGTAGTTTATCGTTATTTCCATCGGTGCAAGGAATTCCAAAGCGAAAGATTCTCTTGCAGCAGGATCGTTACGTTTAAGTTCTTGAACATGTTTGATTTTGTATGGTAAGAACTGCAGCACTTTACGGACAATTTTGTACACCGTACTCCATGGTACGTCCATTCGACGTGCGACAGCACGAACGTGTGTGCTTTCCATTGTTGCTTCCTCCACTGCTAATGCAACAGCCTCCTCGGTTTCCACAGAAACAGGTTTCCTTCCTCTCCCAGGTGCAACAGATATCAAACCCGTGGCTTCAAACTTTGCCATCATTTTCCTCAAACCCTGCGGTGTCATCGGCCCTCGGCGTATTCCTTTTACTGAACGATACCTTTGCAAAGTACGCCGTTTATTGCTATAGCATTCATAATAACATTTAAAGAGAAAAGCACGGTTTTGCATGGTTAGATGTTGTCGATTCGTAACAATGAGAACTCATACAAACAAGTTCAATTTTATCTGGAAAATCAATTAACGTGTAAAGCGCATCTGCATAAATCCTTTGCTTCTTCCTGCCGTAAGCCAATTACAAGCCATAGCGGTTTTGCATAACCCCACAAACAGTTTCGTTTTAGAAACGATTAAAAACGTTTGAAACCGTTATCTTCATGTCTTAGGGCCAAATTCAGGCTTCAAAATTCACAAATTAGCGATTTGTAAGAAAACGATTTCCGGAATGCGCACAATTTAAATGGTAATTTTGTTTAGGTCAATGTTTTTTAAGGGTATACAAAATGTTAAACCCGTGTAACAAAAGGTTAAGTTAGATTCTGACCCTTATTTCGTTTAACGATATTGCATACAGCACCATTTCCTCCCTAGTGGTGAGTTTTTGAACTTTTTTTTGGCGGAAAAGAAATTCCCATTACCTCCTTTAACTATTACTAAGTTTGATAACATTTGGTCCAGTAGTTTTCCTTTTATGACCATTTCAAAGTGGAACTTTAAGTATAACCACCCTGTACTTCTAGTTTCATCCGTCAGGCCACTCCTGTTACGTGACTTCACAAAGTTCATCACTGAGAACAAAGATTCGCAAGCATATGTAGACGAAAATAAGGATAGTAATGTTGCTGCAAGATTTTTTAAACGGACATAATTTTCTAGAATAGTATTCCAAGTCCTTAATACTTCGTTTTCCGGATTTATCTGTCTTACTCCAGTCTAACTGCTCCCTTTAAATTTCTTCCAAGTCAGCTGACAGGTCAACAAATTTCTTCTTCCAAACTGAGCTACTCTGATATTCAATCAATTCCATTTCAAAATCATCCATGTATATCCATGAAAACATTTGCAAGTTAATGCATCCAGTTTGATACTGTCTGAAAACTTGAATTTTGCTGTGTCTTCCAATTCTCCGAATTTAGAAAAGCTTGTAACAAACTGCTTATCAGTTGACTCGATAATGTTTACTAAAAGCTTTTGACGAAATTGGCGGTCTGTTCTGATATCTTTTGCGAGACCATTGATGTACCTCTTTAGGTATGGGAAGTATCTAAATCTCTTATCTACATCCCTCTTAAAAATTTCTAGTTTCATGTCAAAAGCTTTTATGTAACTAAACATAACATCTAGTGTCTTACCAGAGGCCCGTAACTTAATATTCAATTCATTTAAATATTCACAAATATCTTCAAAACATCAGTTTGCACTTGTTGGTCATTAATCGTATCTAAGCATTCAACAAATCGTTTCAGAAACAAACCTTTGCTAAGCAAACGAACATTGTCGTAAATTTTCAGTCTTTTATACGCGGAATCTACCTCATTGAGTAGAATTTGAAATTGTCTTTTATTTAAAGTCGAAGCAGAAACGTAATTAACAACCTTGGTAACTGTTATCATATAATCCTGAAATTCGTTTAGGCCAGTTTCTGCACATAAAACACCTTCATGTGTGATGCAATTAAAACCTATCAGTGGGTGACCAACATCTTTTGCAAAGAGATTTACAAATCCTGCCTTCCCACCAGTCATGCTGGATGCGCCCTCTGGTGTGGCGGATACTACTTTTGAAATGTCAATTTGTCGAGTAGACAATTCGTTCACAACTGCTTTACACATTACATGCCCGGTAGTACGCTGAGGGATTATTACAAGGGCAACCATGTTTCAATTAGCACTTGTCGGCTGTTGTTTGCAGGCGATAGGTGCTAATTGAAAATAAATTTGGCAAGGACTTGTTTCGCGTGCCAGAAACAAGTCATCAGAGTACCGCGTTACCCCTGATCTAGCAGGTATCAAGGTTAAAAACAAACTTCTCCGGTGAGTTGACACAATTAAATATTCAGGAGTAACAAATACATAGCTCACAAAACTGGCTGGCTCACTGTAAAAAGCAAACACATAAGATCAGAGAGACATTTAACTTTTTAGGCAGACTTTCAATTAAGCGCTAGGGTTCCACCCAAATTTATCTGACTTTGTTACAAAACAATTTGAAACAATTTTAACAAACGGAGCTCCAATCTGCGGACTCAAAGCGGAAAAGTGTGAGGAAGAGCTAAGAAAATGTCAATCCCCACATCCCCAATCTCGGCACTGCAAGTCTTATCGGGCTTTCCTCCCATTCAGTGAAATATGAGGCAGTGCTCTTGTTAGTATACTATGTTGGAAGCAGAATCTCTTCGGTGTAACTTGCGATGCAGACAATTATAGCAAATATATTAACATTTGGCAAACCCATCCAGCAAAATCAGTCCTAATAGCAGACTCCCCCCCATTCCAGGCAATTACAGATTTAACCGGCGGTTAAAGATGGATTTGGGCAAGAGCGCACCCTTTGTAGCTTACCGTAACGACCAAGAAGTGTGCACTTGGTCAGTCCTCCTGACCCACGGCAAAAGCGTCTACCAAGCTGAGATCTACGCCATTATCAATGCGTCCGCATGAGTTCAAACCGAAAACGTAGAATCCTGACGGACAGTCGCTTCTCGATTCAGTCGATAAATACGCCCTTTTCAAGGAATCCATAACCAGCAGAGCTCCACCGAACTTAACCATAAAGACACATGGACGATAGATTTAGCATTATGTGTGTTAAGGTACATATCGGCATCACAGGCAACGAACGTGCCGACGAACTGGCCAAACATTCGGCAAACATCCAGTCCGAGACAGCATGAAAATTACCCTGGCCACGCTCGTATCTAGAGACCACTAATAACTGCTCTTATGGAAGAATGACAGTATATCTGGCTACAAAGCAGTACCGGAAGATTACCATACAAATTCTTCCCTACCATCCAGGTCGATAGGATAGTCTGCGACAGAGACCTAATCCAATTATATACTGCCCGTAGTAACTTCCAAAGCTACCTTTACCGATTCAAAATTTGGGACACCGACCTCTCGGCATGTGGGGAATTGGGGTGGACTGGCTGAACTATTTAATTTAATTCCCTCTGCATAAGTATACACACCTGAGAACCCCCACAACTAATAATTACAGACTGGTACGTTGGTTGCACTATAACAGGTACAATATTAAGGAATTTAATGAAAACAAAAGTAGAACCACAGAAACACAAAACAATAACAAAACTGACATCATAATACACACCATCTGCCTCCCACTGTTCACTCGCACAATCTAACCGACTAACAAGTAACCCTCACAGGCACCTCTAGGTACTTACTAACCTAATACTAACACTAAATATATATATATATATATATATATATATATATTTGTAGGGATCCTTCCTAATTCCCCAGTGATTGTGTATGTTCATCATCAGTTCATCATGCGAACACAGAGCGAATTTGTTAGTGCATTCCCAACCAGGCATCAAGAGGATGACATCAAAGAGATCTAATCTCCACTGTAGGCTACATCTGGCTGTGAAATTAAAAGTTATTTATTGGACTAAGTACGCATCTCCTGGTAGATCCCACAACAGATGAAGACGACATGAAGTTCTTCAAGTGTTTTCTTTTTTCATGGTAACTCCAGTTTTTCTAACAATGGTTGATTCTTCATGCAAGTACTCCTTTTTTTCTACCTCACCTGACTTTTATTTTTATATTAGCTAGTAGTTACCTTTGTCTCCCCCAGCTGTCTGAAAAATATGAGTTATAAATTATCCCCACTCTTGTTCTGCCTGGTCGATAACGTCAATACGACTGATAGAATTCCCCGTCTAAGGGAAAAGGCTATTCAAGTCTGCAACAAATCATGTTGCAGACACGCGTCTAACGTTAAATGAAAGGGAAATCCTCCAAGTTTATGTGTGCGAAAGCTTAAGTGAAGACTCCAACAGACTAAAGGACTAGCACCGGAAAATTCCATTTTCTAGTTAGACAGAGCTCTTCCACATTTTGCTACAATTGTGCGAGATTTTCTTAACGAAACATTTCCTCAGCGATGGTTCAGACAAGAAGGGTGGATTGTCTGGTTCCCACTGTCTCCAAACCTTACCCCCATGGATTTCTATTTTTGGGTGTATGTAAACACACAAGCGTACTCCATTCATGTCCCAAATCTGGACCATTTAAAAGTGAGGATCACTGAAGGTGTTTCGTCTATCGCTCCGGATATTCTCTTCCGTGGCTGGGAGGAGACTGAATATCGTCTTGACATCTACAGGTCAACTAAGGGAGAACACATCGAAGTCAGCTGAGCAGATAAGAAACTTGGGGATTTTCTCTTATTTGAATGCATTTCATCTATTTACAATGCTTTGTTCCGAAGCTATAACCATATAAATCCCTAGCATTTTTGGTACACACTGTTTATATATTGTTACGAATTTTGTAAATACTGCATTTTGTTTCGTTAAAATGGCTTCTATGGAAGAGCTCCTGTAGCCACGTATTTAACATGGGAGTCTATGGGAATCTCTCCAATTGTGAGAGTTACTGCCAAGTTGGCGATGGATCTAGTGACTTATTTTGGTCGCCAAATTTGGCGATATGTCGCCAAATGGTTGCCAACTTGCCGACTAAATTTTTTATAAAGTTTCTAGAAATATCTAGCTGAGACTGACGTATAATAGATTTACAGTGGGTTGCCAAATTATTAGGTACACTACGCAATTTCTGAAATTTCGACATTTAAATGTATCTTATTACCAAAAATAATTATTCCCATGAATTTTATCATGTGTTATGTATTGCTGGCAACATTATAAATACTATTTAGAAAGTGGCAACACTTGCGTGCATTACTATGGAGCAGGTGAAAGCGTGTGTTCGACTGTTGGTAATTGTGCCGTTTCAACAGAAAAAACAGAAATGTAAGTTGTGTTTACTATTGTATTATTTTTTTAAGTTTTGTTTAATATTGTATTATTTTTACAAGTTTTGTTTAATACGGTATTATTTTTGTTATTTTTGCAGTCAATATTTTTGTTTTCTATTGCTTTAATCCTTAAAACTGTCACTTTTGGATTTTTCAGCATGGGAAAAGCTTCAGACATTTCCCCGAGTAAATGTACTGAAATAAAGACGCTTCTTTTAAACACAACACATTCCCAAAGTCAGATAGCATCGATTGCCGGTGTTTCTAAATCAGTGGTTAACCGGATTAAGAAAAAAAATCGACAATGATGTGGAATTGGAAACGGACCGTATAGGGAAAAGTGGAAGAAAACGCATTATCACCTGTCGTAGTGACCGCAAGATAAGGGATGCCTGTCTCGAAAATCGGAAACAGAGTGATGACTACTATGATGAATGACGAAGGGATCAAAGTCTCCAAAAGGACAGTCCAGAGGAGATTGGCTGAATGGAACCTGATGGGTCATCGCCAACCAAAAAACCACGCCTGACTGAAGTAATGAAGAAAAAGCGACTTTTATGGGCTCGAGAACACAAGAATATGACACTTGAGGACTGGAGTCGAGTAAATACGATTTCGTATTATGAAATATTCCTACGCAAAGAGTTTTGGAGGCTTATTTTAGTATTTTACAGGTCTGCTTCTCCGACGAGTCAACTTTCCAAATTTTGACTGATAAAAGCGCGTTTGTGCGACGTCGCTCCGGAGAGAAATTTCATCCTGAGTGCCTCGTGGCCATAATGCACCATAATGCTTAATGGAGTGTAAAACACCCATTAAGCATTATGGTGTGGTCTGTGATATCAGAGAAATGAATGGGGCGCCTATACTTCGTCCAGGGGACAATGAGGCAAGACCAGTACAAGCAAGTCCTGGAAAATCGCCTGTTGCCTCAAGTCGATGAATGGTTCCGTGATGATGAGGAGTACGTATTTATGCACGACTCAGCCTCCTGCCATAAAGCCAGAAATGTAACAGCCTTCCTGGCTCAAAATAATGTCAGAGTTTTGCCCTGGCCAGGCAATTCACCTGATTTGAACCCGATAGAAAACATATGGGAGCTGACAAAAAAGAAAATAGCGACGGAACTGATCACTAACAAGCGACAACACATCGAAAAGCTGATACACATATGGGATCATTGTCCAAAACTGAAAGAAAATGCAAAACATTCATTGAGAGCATGCCTCCACGTCTCGAAGCCGTAATTTCGGCAAAGGGTGGCATTACAAAATATTCAGCGTTTTACCAAATTTTTTCCACATAACTGTTTAAGATAAAATAAATACATATTAATAACAAACATACTCTCTTTGTGTTCTAACTTAAACACTAAAATAAATACTTCTACGCAACTAAAATAAATTACATTATCTCTAACCCTCAATTTTTAATCATTTTTGCAAATAACAATGGAATTGTCTAATTTTCAAGGTGTCCCTAATAATTTGACAACCCACTGTAGATTAAGTGACTTTTTGATATATATATATATATATATATATATATATATATATATATCCTCCACACTGTATCTGCAGTTTGCCTCGCTGCCGTGAATTTCAATGACCTTTTGGATAATATTACGAAAATAGAATTCTGTGTCTCGTGCCACCTTAAGTCCTTAAACCTCTTCCACTCAAGAAATAGTTCCATTTTCCACCGACGTCAATTCGATAATTATAGATATTCATAGAAGTGCCTAGAAATTTTTTAGATTAGTTGTTGTTGTTGTTGTTGTTGTTGTTGTTCCTAATACCCCGGTGGCTGGTAATTCCAGACGAGGTCCATATAGGTTTGCGGGCTGAGTAGTACGGCTCCAGTTTATATAGCGCCACAAGGGTCGAAGCCCGTCCTAGCTAGTTGCCACTTCAATTTTGACCGAACTCCCCCAGGGGCGACATCTGGGGGGTTCGCACCCTCTCCAACCCTCTCTGACTTATTAGATGGACTTTTCGGTCTACGGCTTGACCATGTCCATGTCCGTCCTAGACACGGTATTTAATGGCGCTTGATTCGATCCGAGCACCCGACTCTTCATCTTGCCAATTGAAATCCAGCTTATAGACAGCCATTGACTGCACCCCCACCAGCGTTTCATCTCAAAGATCCAGGAGACACCCAATAAGAACTGCCCTTTTTCACCCTCCAATGTTTGACCAGAAGACTCACTGCTTCACTTTTTGTGTTGCATTTCCAGAACTTTGACGATTCTCAACGAACTCTTTTTCTATTTTCTGAGGAAATTCAGCTCTTCGATGTTAAAATCTATGAAATATCTGTGTTTGAAGGCGTTGGCCTAGGAAACGCAGTTAATTAATTTGTCCTATGGTCCGTGCACCCGAAAGTGTAGTAGTTTCAGTACCATGTAGTGCCGAAGTAACTTACCACTGTAAAAAGTTTCAGTACCGAAAGCTAACAAACTACCACTAGGCTACCTCTGACCCACTGTTAGAAATAATCTACTGAATGTGTATGTATGTATATACGCTGAAGAGCCAAAAAAACTGGTACACCTGCCTAATATCTTCTAGGGCCCCCACGAGCACGCAGAAGTGCCGCAACACGATGAGGCATATACTTGACTAATGTCTGACGATATCCTGGAGGCAAATCACACCGTGAATCCTGGTAGGGAAGCCCCCACATCCATAGGAATGCGAGGGGTTGGAGATCTCTTCTGTATAGCGCGTTGCAAGGCATCCCAGATATGTTCAATAATGTTAATGTCTGAGGATTTAGGTGGTCAATGCAAGTGTCGAGAGTGTTCCTGTAACCACCCGGTAGCAACTCTCGACGTTGGGGTGTCACATTTTCCTGCTGGAATTGTCTAAATCCGTCGGAATGCACAATGGACATAAATGAGTGTAGATGATCGGACAGGATGCTTATGTACCCGTCACCTGTCAGAGTCGTCTCTAGACATATCAGGGGTCCCATATCACGCCAACTGCACACGCCCCATACCATCACAGAGGTTCCACCAGCTTGAACAGTCCCCTGTTGAAATGTACGATCCATGGAATCATGAGGTTGTTTCCAAACCTGTACATGTCCATCCGCCCGACGCAATTGGAAACAAGACTCATCAGACCAGGTAACGTGTTTCCAGTCATCAACAGTCCAATGGAGGTGTTGGCGGGACCAGGCAAGGCGTAAACCTTTGTGCTGTGCAGTCAATAGCGGCACACGAATGGGCCTGAAGCTCCGAAAGCCCATGTGAATGACGGTCCTTTGAACAGTTCGCACGCTGACACTTGTTGATGCCCCAACATTGAAATCCGGGGCAATTTGAGGAAGTGTTATACGGCTATCTCGTTTAAGGATTCTCGACATTCGTCGACGATCCAGTTCATTCAAATGCGCATGCGTCAGTCGACGATCCCGTTCATTGAAATGCACATGCGCATGCGCAGTTTTTAAATGCGCATGCGTAATTACTATTTTGTAATCTAGCAAATTTATTGGCTAACTGAGGTGAAGCTCGCGCTTTATTTGAAATTAACTGCTAATATAAACGGTTAAGTTTGTTATCGTTAGTCTTGTAACATGTTAGGGGTGTTTATACGTTTGAGTTTTTGATAACGTGGTGGTTGATTTTAAATGCAGTGCTTGAACTTAAATGTTATTTTGCGTCTTCTAGAGTGTAGTTTGGGCAAAATGAGTGACATGATTGAATTGAGGTTGTTGTTTAAGATGGATTTTATGGGAAACGGACGTGTAACCTAATTTGGTATGGAGAATTGCCGTTTGCGTCTGCTACTTCATACAGCCAGCGAAAGGTTTGTTTTATTGACCGCTACATCCAGCGGAAGGTTTGTTTATTCACAGCTACTCGTGGTGAAGCCAGCGGCTGGGTATTTCTGTGATGTTTTTTGACTGGTGCTTAATGGAGCGAAGCGGAGTGGAGCAAGGGTATCTGAGAGGAGCGAAGATCCCTTGTGCGCCTACGAGTTTCATACAGCCAGCGGTAAATTTGTTTTCTAACTTATTTGTTCTTTCTTCGTCGCCATTGATGTTTCTATTTACATTTCACACTTAGCCTAACAGGTCTAGGAAAACGGGATTTTCTCGCCAAAAGATTTTAGCACCAACTTTTCGCCAAGGGATTCTCAACACCATTTTTAACTTGTTAACGTTAATTTCGCCATACGCGGTCGAAGTGGTGACGTCACGTCCGCCATTAGGGCACCTCTTCAATGGCGGCCTATGTTATTCTCCCATAGGACGGAAAACAAATATTAATATCTCTTAAACTAATGAATATTATCTCCCTGCACGTCCTGAAATCGATGAAGGAGCCAAAATTACCCTACCTCAAAAATTGAGGAATGTGATTTCGTACAGGAATAAGAGCAAATGGTGTTTTAAAATGTCATTTCGGTAAGCCTATCGATGTGAAACATAGGCTTAGATGAAGTGATACTCTTGAACTTTTTTATTTAGTGTTTGTGAATAGTTTTATATGCTGTTTCTGTCTACATGGATAACGTAACATAATCTAAGATGAATTGGTAAGTAAATTTTATTCCCAGTAACACTGATTTATCCATAGTGCCATTGTATTTACAATTTGAATGTGTCGCTGATGGTAATGTCAGATTCGATAAAAATTATCTTTGTAAAAGTACTTGTATACCTTATTGTTCATTCGCTTTACCTCAAATATTTGTATGGTAACTTACTTAGAGCAGTATAATCCACTTTGATTAATGAAAGGGTGCTTGAAGTTTATATATTGTTGTGACATTGTATTGTTGTTGATATTAATGTATTCTATGACTGGCGTACATTTTTGTAGATTTTTACTGTGGTAGATGTATGCTTTATTTGTGTACTTGATTTACTTCCCTTTAAACTGAATGGGTGTCCGAGTAGGATGGATTTAGTCTGTTCTATGTGGATTCCTTTTCTGTTGAATCAGCATGAATTGGTTTTGGTTTCGTTTGAGACAATGCTAGTTTAAAACTTGACCATCACCGTTGATTATAGGAAGAGATACCGTTTATTTACATTGTATTTACCAATCTGAATTTTCTACTTCTCTTTTTGTGGATTGTATAGTAAAATTTAGAAGTTATTTGGTAAGTAGATTGCTACCAGATAATGGATTTTGTTTGTGTATGAACTATAAACTTAGATTACTGACAGACTGTAATGGCTAAGTATTTTTCTAGCCATTGATTTCATGTAACCTTTTTGTTACTGATATGATGAATTTGTCTGATTTAATGTTAGTACTATCAATTACTGTTTTATATATATAAATATATATACATATAAATACACTCGTGTGTGTATATATACACATACACAATGTATATTTTGTGTGTATATATATACACATATGTTTAAACATGTATATGTATATAATATATATATATGAAACAGTATTCTTTTTGAATCGTTCTGCTATTCTTGAAATGTGTACATCTTTGTTGGTTTAAAATTTAGCATTATTTAATATGTAAAGAGTATAAAATTCATTTGTCCATGTTTTGAGGGAATAATGTGTTTAGCATTTAGATGTTTGTTACAGGTGTTTATAAAGGTTAAAAATGGTTATATGCTTTGCTGCAGACCGCAACCATAAAACGGTTAAAAATGATTGTTCTTTCTACCGCTTTCCAAAGGATGTAAAGAAGCATGCTCTTTGGACCCGAATGGCAAAGTAAGTTTGAAAATATATGTTTTAATATTCTCATTTATAATTTATGAGTACATTTTTTCCACATATGTTTATTTCTCATTTCTTGGTCTCTAGGTTATAGTAAAGCTATGGTATTCAATATGTATTTAATTTTTTTAAATATTGTAGATAATACATATTGATTTTTTGTTGTATTTAAGCTTTAAAAAAATTCTTCATTAAGGATGAAATTTTTTTTCATTTAGAAAAATTTTCAGGACTGCTATTATAAACAGAACTATACAATAGTTTCTTAAATTTTATAGTTATTGTTTGTCAAATTGTCTGCAAACCAATTTATAATAGATGTTTTGTATGAAAATATGTTTTGAGTGCACATGTAAGATAGATTCATAAAATTCGTGGGCTTTTTAGTGATACAAAGGGAACTGAATAATTATAATTTTGAATGTATATGTAATAAATAAAACATGCAAATGCTTTACATTTTATTGATCTTGGTATTTTTTAGGCGTGGTGACAGAAAACCTGGTAGAGATTCCAGATTATGTAGCTGCCATTTTAAAGGAGGGGATAAAAGAAATTATCCAACAATTTTTGTCCGTAACAAAGAACAACAAATTGAACTTCCTGCTCATAAAGAAAAGAAGTAAATGCCTTTTTAATAACAACTGTTTTAATTTCAAATGTTATCTTTACAATAAGTGCCAAATGAACTTGGTTCTTAGAACTGAGGACATATTCATTTTATGCATTGAAATTAAACATGAGAGAAAGAGGATAACTCATCTGTGCCCTCATCTGATTCAAGTACTTTTATTGTTTATGTAATGTAGTACTATTATACATATTAATTTATTAATCTTGTAAATAATCAAATCTTCTAATTGTTTTACTTAGCTTTTCACTAATCAAATGCACGCTTTTAACAACAAATTTATTATGAGTGTTCTTAATGTTCTTGTATGCTGTTATTTAATGTTCTTATTATTATTCCTTTAGAAAACAGAATGCTGGGATGAAGGATATTGAAGGTGTTGAAGATAAAGGTAGAGCGGACGTATTGTTAAAAGCAGAGATAGAGCATCTAAAGGGAAAAAATAAAGAACTGCAGTTATTGTTAGAAGCAAAAAATGCAAAATTTCTATTTTCTCAAATTAGTGAGGATGACAAGTTAGTGCTAATGTACACTGGTCTTCCAAACAAATATACTTTTGATGGTGTGTTAAATTACTTAAGTCGGCTGAAATTTAATTATGTTTATAACTGGAATGTAGAATCCTTAACCCTGGAAGACCAGTTGTTTATTACACTTCAAAAGTTGAGGCAAAATTATTCCTTCCGTGACCTTGCCGTCAGGTATTCTGTCTCTGATACTACGGTGAGGAATGTTTTTTTCACTATACTTCACGTTTTACACGAAAGTATATTCTTAACATTTATGAAAAACATCCCATCCCTCAATAAAATTCAGCAATCAGTAAATAACCCTGACTTCCCTAATTGCCGTTTTTTAATAGATACAACG
This sequence comes from Dolomedes plantarius, assembly GCA_907164885.2. Classification (NCBI taxonomy): domain Eukaryota; kingdom Metazoa; phylum Arthropoda; class Arachnida; order Araneae; family Dolomedidae; genus Dolomedes; species Dolomedes plantarius. Next base: position 129,399,330 of record OU015499.1, on the reverse strand, counting down.
GAAATATTTATTGAAAATCCCCGCAGAGATTTAGAGGCTCAGAGACAGACATTTTCACACTATAAGAAAAGGCAAACTTTGAAAGGATTGATAGCCGTAGCTCCTAATGGTGCAATTTGTTTTGTTAGTAAGTTATGGCCTGGATCTACTTCTGACAAAATAATTTTCAAGAAATGTGGATTGATAAAATTGTTGAATCCTGGAGATTTAATATTAGCAGATAAAGGTTTTTTAATACATGACCTATTGCCTCAAGGAGTATCATTAAATATTCCCCCATTCTTAATGAATCCACAATTCACAGAAAGTGAGGCTAAATTTACAACCAAATTAGCTCGTACACGTGTACATGTGGAACGAGCTATACAACGAATAAAAGGTTTCCAAATTCTTGATAACATCCCATATTATTTTAATCAATATTCCTCAGTAATTTTTCAAGTTTGTGCCTGTTTGGTAAATTTACAAAATCCATTGGTGAAAAAATAAAATTCTTTGTTTATATCTTAACTTTTTTTGTTTAATCCCATGTATTTATATCTTTAAATTTTCATCACTGTATTTTATTATATTTTCTACTTAATCTTGTTAGGATTTAAGGATTTAAGGATATTTTCCTGCCTTTTCTTATATTGTGAAATGTGTATTATGTAAAAGTATTTTTTAAATTTTAGTGTTAAATATATTTGTTATTGTGTTAAATATAAATTTTATTCTTAAATAAGTATATTTCTTTTAATTTTGTTTTAATTTTTCTTTAAAAATTCTATATTGGCTCATTCAAACTGTCATCCTCACTAATTTGAGAAAATAGAAATTTCGCATTTTTTTGCTTCCAACAATATTACAAAAATTTCTGTTATCACTTGTCTAGTTTTTAGGGTTTCCTGTGATTTAATGATCATACAAGTGAATTCATCAGTTCTGCAATATTAAATAGAACTATTCTGCAATATTAAATGGACAAATCATTTACAAAGAACAAATTTTTACTAAAAAACCTCTATTTTATCTGAACATCTATATAACTATTTATTGATGGTTTTAATGTACTGTTGTATAATTTATAATATATTTTTGTGACATTAATAATTTTTATTTTATTTTTGCTTTAACCATTGTATTTGGAGGTTACAAATAAAATTTGAGTTCTGTTTTGAAATCTCTTCATTTTAGTCACTTTATTAAAAATGTTACTCAAACTACGGAAAGTCAAGTTTTACAGGACTTAGATTACATTCCATTCACAACGTGAAAGAAAGAACACAGAAATCCCATTACATTATTTTTATTAAAATTATTAAAGCCTTTATATTAAAATTACAAAAAATACAGATATAAATGAACAACAGGAATTAATAATTTTTTAGAAGAAAAACAATTTTAAAAGAATAACAATACAAAACACAATGTACTGCTTATAGTATCTTCCAGAGTTCCATTTTGGCAAAAAGGTATGGATATAAATTAACATAAGAAATTAATAAAATTTAAGAAGACAAAGAAAACAATTTACAAAATACAATGTACTGCTAAAGTATCTCTCATAGCTAAATATTAAACCACCTATTGCAGAGGTGGGGAATCTTTTTACCATTAGAGACCACATATAAATTAGGTAGTAATAAAGGAGGCCGCATTAAGTTGATGTACCTATAAATGCAACTTTTATGAAATTATTATAGTTAGGTATAGTTTTAACAATTTGGTGCATTATATAGAAAAATAACAAAAAAAATTAAGTCCTTATTTATTTATTATTTGACTTAAAAAGCTACAACATAAAATATTTCTGTATTCACATAAGGGTATAGTTTTAACAATATGGTGCATTATATAGAAAAATAAAAAATTAAGTCCTTATTTATTTATTATTTGACTTAAAAAGTTATAATATAAAATATTTTTGTATTCACATAAGGGTAAAAACTTGCTATAAAATTAATTATTATTTTTTTTATAAAATTATTAGATTCATAGATACAACTGTAATTTTTTATATTTCACTGTTAGTATTTTTATTTATGTAAGCACACACACACACATATATATATATATTAATCCAGATTTTAAAATTTTAATAAACAACTACATATTTAAATACCACTTCAAATAAAAATAACAAAGTAGAAGTATTTTTAAATAAATTTAACATTATAAAGAAATACAATAGAAAAACACTAGTATTAAATTATAAATAACTGACATAGCAACAATTCCTAAAATAATTTTAAAATCCGATGGAAAATTTAAGCTAGTGGGACATTTGCATTTGTTTCTTGCTTGAAAGTAATTGAATATTTGGATCAAGCTTCGTAATGCGAAGCCTGCATACATACATTCATGCCGTTCTATATTGTTGTAATCTATAAAATTAAGTATTAATTAATACAAGTGCTAGCTTTTATGAAGGCCACACAAGAAGATCACGGAGACAGCATGCGGCCTTAAGGCTGCGCGTTCCCCACCTCTGACCTATTGAATTAAATTAAAACAAAAAATATGTTCATAAAAAAATATTAATTTTGCAATATTTTCATGCCATGAGTTATCTTTAAAAAAATTTATAATTATTGATACAGTTGGTGTCCACACAAGAAAATGGCACACCTTTTTATCCATCAGATGTAACATGCCCTGTATCTGATGATGGTATTTGTGGCCTTGGGGATGTTGCATATTAAAAGTAACATCAGATGAATTGAATTCATACACAGTAGTTGGGCCTGATGTAAACTGTGTTTCATTGAAAACATTTTTGGCCTTTAAAAACCATTTCCCTGAGCATAATTCATGAAGTATGTTTTTATTTGCCTTGCTAAATGGACATTTTACTTCTAATATACCATCAGTCTGGATAAGACCATCAGGAGAACAGCCCAAAACTCCAGATTCATGGAAATAGATGCCACCTTTTTCTACGATAATATTGTTGAGTCCTTCAAACAATTTTATTCCATCTTCTTCATGACATATCCCCCACTGAACAGCCCTTACCTAGTCTAAATTTAATTCCCCCTTCAGTGTTGTGAAAAGACTAGGTGTAAAAGAATTATTTAACATCGCCTTTAAAACCAAACCAAAATTGCTTGATGTTAATCTACCTTTACGATAAGTACCCCACAAAGGATTATTCCTTTGTCCTATTGTGGCATTAAATAATTTGTCAATTTGAGATTTATTTAGTTTTAATTTATCAAGTAAAAAACCCCTTTTATCTCCACTGGCTAAGAAATCAACATTTTTTTAAATTTCCTCAAATGACATGATGTCATGAAGAGGATGATTTATTATTGTAGGTTCAGGTGACATCAGCCAAAATAAAGCATTATCATTTGGAGAATTTGAAAAATAATTATAAAAAAAAGCTCTGTCATCTTCTGTTGGTTGCATTTTCAATGCAACAACATCCTTCATGCCAAACAGCTCTTGACAGGTTTTTTCCTTATTGGGAGCCTTTGCAGATCGCCACTGACATGGTACATCAGTCGAACTGATATGTTTGGCAGCATATAACAAAACTGCTGCCATGTGGTGACATTTGTTGTTACCTTTTGCGCATTCACAATAGTAATCCTTGATTTTTCCATTGTCCAATGAAATCTGTAAAATAATAACTTAAATAAGAAATTTAAAAGTGTTTGACACTCTAATAGAAATATTAATATCCTGTAAACAAAAATTTCTTTAGAATATCTAAACAAATAAAATACTTCTAATTAAACAACAAAATCATTAATATTTATTATAAAAGTTTCTATAAAATAACAGTTACTCACTTATTGCCTAAATCATCTTAATTACTACCATAAAATATAAATATTAAAGAAAACAAATATTGCTACATGTACAACTTACTGTCACATTATATAATTTGTCTCTCATAGAGGCTTGCACTTTAGAAACAATCAAGCTGTTTGCAGGATTGTAATCAAACAGCTGAATGTCACTAGCAGCCATGGATTTTTCACCTCTGTCTATCAAACTTTTTTGATCTTCAAAAAAGGTGACAATTTCAAATAAGGATATCATACTGAATATTGTATGAACTTATAAGTTCCTTGAATGATCTAATGAAATAAAGAAGAAAAAACATGACTATGAATTTGAACAAAAAATGTGACAATTGAAGTAAATTCTGAACTGTTAAAAATAAACACTACTTCATTTTTAAAAAAAATTTAAATGAGAATATTCAGCAATCAGTTTAGTTTTAAAAGTCTAATATTAATGTAAAGTTACTGTTTATGAAGCATAAATAGTTCAGGACGTGCAGGGAGATAATATTCATTAGTTTAAGAGATATTAATATTTGTTTTCCGTCCTATGGGAGAATAACATAGGCCGCCATTGCGGAGGTGCCCTAATGGCGGACGTGACGCCACACTTCGACCGCGTATATGTAAGGCACTGAAATCGAGCATATGGAGCTAAAGCTCTCAGCATTAGTTACTTATTCTATGAGACTGCCAGTGACTTAGGTACCACATAACAGTTATTTATCACAGGTAACTGACACCCATTATTTGTCGTATTTGTGGCAACGATATCGCCTATAAGCACCTGTAAGCACAAGCACGTAGTTTATGTTGTTTATTGCATTCCAGTCTGTCAAAATTACAAATGATGTTCGAAAAATAAACATCTATTCAAGTGAGTTTAATTCACATGTATTGTTTTATGTATTGTATTACAGAACTATTTTGTTTAGATGCTGAAAGTGTTATACATGACATTTATATTTTACGCTATTTTATTGTGAGTGAAGCTACATGATGCTAATATAATACATATAACTATTAAATGGTTAAAGACTGCATATTCAGGCATTGTATGTTGTTTTCAGAAAATAGGAAAATTAATACTTTCTGGTCGATGTTGGTGTGCTACTAAAATTTACATTCCACTATTTCTAAAGATTGCTAAACTTTGTCTATCTGATAATTTTATTTACAATTTTTATACTAAATTTAAAAATATGAGTTATGCAAATGTTTTCTAGCAGTTGATAATTGAAGTAAAAGATAAAATATTTGGGGAAGAGTTTCATATCCTGTGCCGTTCGGCGAAAAGTTGTCAAACTCCACTAAGTGGAGTTCCCCTAATTAGAGATTGAGGAAAGTACCATTCACACTGTTTTGAAACTTTTAGCCTTACGATCAATACTTTGTATAAAAATTCAACAATAAGTAGCTAATAAACAACTTTAGAATGTTTTAATAAAAAGTTATTGAATATAGTAGCATTTATCTAGAATGAATAATCCACATAACCTAAATATTTGCAAAATATCAATTGATTTAAAAAAGTATATCAAAATTTAAATTTTTAAAAAATGTCATAGGATATGTTGTAAGGAAACAATATATTGTAAATACAATAGTACCTCGGTACTCATTCTTAATTAATGAGTACTGAACAAATTTTTCTCATAAGAAGTAATGTAAATTGAATTATTTTGTTCTTGTAAACCATAAATTTCACATTTTACTGGGGAATTTTTTTATTCAAAATCTTTAAATTTGACAGACATAATTTAATACAATGATTAGACAAGATTAAATTAAATGTATATTCACTGAACCTGTACTGAAATGAGTTGATGGGATAATGGCAAAATAGAGGAGGAATGGAGTTATTTCATCGAAAGGGAGTCTCAGACTGATAAAATATCAGCCTCTTGCACAGGGATTCTTTCTCTTTCCTGTCTCTTAACACCACCGATCCCTGTTGTACACTCAAACTGAGAAAGTTTGACTATGAACATATCAAGAGAGACTTGCTTCTGCCTACATTTCAAAATGTTCCGTAGAATGAAACATTGTTTGATCTATAAACAAGCCCACATTTTGGCTTGTTAAAGCTTTATCAGGATGATACTTTTGAACAAAATTTTTTAAATTAACCCATTTAAAATCATTTCAGCATGTGTAATGAGTATACGTTGAGGACCAAAGTACTTTTTCCTTTCTAAATGTGACGAGTACAGAAATAATATTTTCACATTGAAATGCGACGAGTACCGAGGTACGACTGTCCAAGAATATTATTTTTAAAAAAAATTCTTATAATCTTGAAAATAAACATGTAAATACTTCCAGAAAATGACACATAAAAATACAAAAATACTGAAAAATTTAATTTAAAAGGTTGTAGCAAGATAATTTCAACATATATACAAGAATCAGGAAAAAAAATGACACTATTACCAGTGAATTTATAGAAAAAAATTTTCATTTTAAAAATTTCCAAAGTATAAAACTCAATTTATAACACTAATAACAAAATTAGGAAAAAATTACGAAATTAACTTATGAATATTCATTGGAAAAAATTAGAATTCAAAAACACTGACCATGGTGAATTGTTGTACCAGATGCACTCATGCTTGGAGTAAGACCTATAATCTAGATATGAATAACCAAGGGTAAGCATCAATCTTCCGGATTGTATTTCTTGAAAGGAAAAAAAAATAAAATTAACAGCATTTAAATTTTTTCCATTGACTGAATGTATAATTCATTAGCTAAATTAAACATCTAAATGATTATCATTATAATTCAATTCATTGAAACTGAAAAAAAAAAAAAAATCAAGTTGACATTTCTGAAGTATAATCACTAACCTTTGGGGATGTAAGAGTGAAGCTTAGCTGGATGACGATTGAAGCCAATTAATCACCAATTTTAAGTCCCTAAACTATCCAGCACTTTTCACAACATTTATCTGCTTGGTGTCTTTTTAATTTGATTCTGTGCTTGAAATATAATAATATTGTTAAAACATCTAAAGCTTATTGAAGTTAATAAACCATCATTTATATGCATTAAATTTAAAAAAATTGCAAGGAAATTGTAATACACTGCTAATTTCAAGCAAATTTTATAGATAGAACTAATTAATCAATTAGATTTTCCACATAAATGGAGTGGCACCAAATTTGATAAGTTTTTAGAGGTTGGCACAGTTTAGCTGTTGCTTTCTTATATCATTCTTCTATCAGAGAATTCTTTTCTGTGATTACATTAGAAATCTTTTTTTCAATGTCAATTGTTTCTGTAGTCATTCCGTGTTAAAAATTTTGTACACAAGATTTAATAAGTAACATCCATGCTAAACCTTCATTGCAACAAAGATACAGAATTAAATGCAATACTCCTAAATATTCATCATTTTCGGACTATCATTAGTTATAATATGGTTGTTTAAAGTTTTAAATAAAAGTTTTACAGATAGGATGATTTAAAAGTAATACTGGATATATAAAATTGAAATTCTAATTAAAGCAAGAATATATTATTTAATACTTCAAACTGTATGCAGTTATAACTATATTATGTATAAATATGTTTAATTTACCCAACCATTTATTCTAAAGATTTCTTTGTTATAGACATTTGAAGATTTACAAAATCTTTATTAACTGATATTTATGACTGCTTTGATATGATATTTTAACATTTTTTATTGTAAAAATTAAACTTGGGTCAGGTTAAATCTAGATTTAAATAATCTGCTGTCTAATCTGCATATTCTCTGTACTCAAAACATTATTTTGTACAGGCAAAATTTATAAGTGCTTTCTGGCTGTTCATATCTTGGATAATTTTTTTTATTTATGAAGTTTTTGTCCATAAGATGTGTTAGTGAAATTGATGTTTGTTATTTTGGGATTTATGTATCTTACCCCGCCTCCTAGGGGTAAAAATATTTATCGAATATAAAGTAACTATAGTAAAAGTTTCCAAAGTACAGTTTTGAAAATTCTTACGCTCTTTCTTTTCCTCACTGCTTTAGAAATGTGTTGTATAATTATGCTATGATGAAATGTGCATAAATTGAATGTATTTCTAGATAGTAAAGAGTTAAAAGTGGTGTTAGAGGATTATATTAACCTCTTTATGTAAAAGATATCTATTGCCCTAAACATGAATATATACACTAGCTATTTTTCATTTTGCATAAGGAAAATATGCATAAACATTTTATATAAAGTTCTTGGTACTTCATTTTTATAGTGGCCTTGGCAAGACAGGGGAATTTGCGAGTTTCTGCATTAGCAAGAACCAAATGGTTTCCGATAAACAGAAGCAATTAATTTAATATCCATACTGCACAATCTATTTTATACTGAGGCTGTTCACACATTTTTTAGACGATTTTGGTAAGCGGTAATAAAAAATCGTTTGCTGCAAAAGAAATAATTGCAATTGTACTATGTTTTTAAAAGTCAAAATTATCGTCTGCGGCTTGAAAGTTTTGTTTTTATTCAAAATGGCGTTTTTAACAAAGCAGTGGTTCGAAGGCTACATTTATGCTCTTTCCGAAGAGAAATATGCATACTCCGTTATCCAAAAACGATGTGAGAGTCATTTTTGTGATATGTAAAGCGTCGATAGGTAATATCATCAACAAGAAAGGGAAAAACGTCAAATTGGAGCCTCAAGTGGGAAAAAATTCCAAACAAGTATCCAGGGAAAAAACGGACATCTTCGACTATTGCAAAGGTATGTTGTTTAATGTTAAAAGAAAATCCCCCTAGTCAAAGGACAGTTGCAAAATCATTAAAATGCTCAGTGTCCACTGTAAACAAAATGATAAACGTTGATTTAAATTTTAAGAAAGCGAAAAAACGCAATGTGCATCGTCTTCTTCCAAATTATATCGCTGAACGCAGGACACGCTGCAGAATTCTATATGAGAAACACTTATCCCAAGAAAAATAGAAAACAATTGTCACAATAGATGAATCACGGGTGTATTTAACTGAGTGCAACAAAAAAAGAGCCATTTATTATCATAAAAGGGGAAAAAAAAATTTAAGTACATGGTTCAAAGAATCGAAAGAAAGTTTTTCTAAGGGATTCAGGATTGTTGCTGGTTTTTCTTATAATGGCAAGTTAAAAATAAAGAGAGTGGAAAAGATTAACTCCAAATACTATCAGGAACATATTTTATCGCCAATTGTTCTGAATGACATACCATCGCTTTACCCACAGTGCCATCAATCTGTGAGACTCCATCAGGGCAAAGCTAGCAGTCACACATCAAAATCCACTGTAAATTTCCTAATAGAAATAGAACAAAAAACTGGTATCAAGGCCATACCCTTCACTGATATCCCTACTAAATCTCCCGATGGATTTTTGTTCTTTCGGATTTTTAAAATATGCATTATTCAAACGTTGTCCCAAAACCTTTACAGGACTCTGGAAAGTTGTTCATTAGGAATGGGATAGAATATCTCTTCTGACACTTCAAAAGGCATTATTATCCTGGAAAATGGTGTGTCGAAAGATAGTTCAGAATATGGGATGTCAAATAGAACATTTAAAACACAAGAATTTTATGTAATTTAGTTTTGTGAATACAATATACATCGTCTAAAAAATGTGTGAACAGCCTCTGTATATACATACAGAATGAATTTAATATAAATTTATATTTATTGTTTTATCTATTATAATTTAGTTAGCAGTTTATTTAAAATAAACAATATATACAACAAATGGTTACAGATGTAATGGTTACATAAAATATAACAAATGGTAAACATTTGTTTCTCACCAAGGCAGAAATGTGCCAATTTTCCTTTCTCACCAAGGCCGCTATAAAAAGGGAGTACCAAGTTCTTTTATGAAATTGGTTTGTAAATATTTTCTAAATAGAAGTGAATCATTTATCAGAAGGTATTTCACTCCTTTGAAGTCATTTTGAAAGCTTGTCATTTCATGTTGAACTTTCTTACACCTATCTGTTTTGTTGACAGTTAGTTACACATAATTTTGTTTTAAACATAATTTATATAAATCTAATAAATAAAAGATTTTATGTGAATTCTACTTTTTAATATTTAAAAATTTGAAAATTTCTACATTAACAATACATGAATTTTAAGGTAACAGAGTATAACAGTTAATTACTTTATACTGAAAAATTTGACATCCGAGATTTTGTCATTCATGTCTTTAATCAGGGCAGCCTGAGTTATTGTGGGGTCCAATTGCAGAATTTTTGGCAGGAGTTCCTTCAAAATTCTAATGTACAGTAAATAATAAAAATTTAATGCGAAGCATAATAGAGAAAAATTAGGAAGTTAATCATATTTCTTTTTTATTTACATTTATAAAAAAAAGAAAACTGAAAAGCAGCTAGACATTTTATTCTTAGAACAAAATTATAATCTAACAAAATCAAATTTTGCTAGATTGGCAAAATCCTCAATGACAGAATCAAAGTCTTCTTCTGCAAATTTATGATATTCTATTGAAAGGAAACCTAAACTTTTAAGTTGATTTTGGTTCAGATTTGATCTTAAATTATTCTTTATAATTTTGATTTTACTAAAACTCCTTTCACAAGTAGCAATTGTTACTGGTCAGCAAAGAAGTATCCAGAAGAAAGTCATGATAAATCGATAAGATTCTCACAAATCCCATTTAACCATTCCTTCTCAAGTATTGAGGTTATGAAAATATTTTAAATTTTTATAAATAGTTTTTGCTTGGTCTTTGAAATATTCTATTTCATTTTGCAGCTGAATACAATTTAATTCATCTTCGTATCCCCTGCATAAGTCTGCTTCAGATTTTTTAAAATCCAGAAGTGGCATTTGATCTAAACATTCAAATAACAAAGTTATACAATGCATATTTTCAAATTGATTTATGATTACATCATTTACCTCGTTAAATAGATATTCTAATTGATCTTTACCTGGAAAATTTGTTCTCTCATCTGTGGCTTTTTCACCTGATAACAATTTTCTTTTGGCACTTTCTTTTATTTTCTAGAAAACGATGGATATCAGGAATTGCACGTGTTTCTTCGTATTCAACTATTATGCTATTAAATCCTTCGTTTCTCAATTGTTCGAAGATGTGTAATAAACTTTTTAGTAATTCTGAAGATTGTATTATATTGCTTTGTTTTGTAACTGATTATTTGTAATGTTTATTTTTCCTAAATTTTTATGCCACATTATCAAAGCAAAAATAAAATTAAAAGATGTCTCAGACCCTGATTTTCCATTCGGCCTGGGAATAGAGCCCCCCCCCCCCAAATTTTTATTTTAAAAGAAAAAAAATGCTGAATTGAATTTTTTTTTTAAATTTTACATTTTTGAAAAGCAATTTTTTTTATATATTCTTTCAAATTTAATTGATTGGTTAATCATATGGATTAATAAGTTTTTCTGGTTGCATTGTATTGGTGTTTTAATGTTGAAGTTAATATGTTGTATTGCATTTTGTTTTTTGATAATGTTCTAGGCTTCTATTCTTCAAATAGACAATTCTTGGTAAAATGGTACTTTCGCAATGAATCAGGATTTTTTTTTTTTTTGGTGCATCAATTTTATGCCCACATCAGTATTAGGGACCCCACCCCGAGTTTTGCCTATAGTCAAGAATTTTCTAAATCGTGCCCTGAGATGTCATGCTGTTATGTAACAATTTCGTGGTAGCTACAGCATGACCATAAGAAATATCTTAAGATATTTTCTGTAACAAAATGCAAATATTAACAATTTCTGAATATAATGCAGTAATTGCCTTTTCTCTGGAAGACCACCTAGTATGACTATTCCCGCCTGAGTTATTTTTAGTACTTCTGTTAATTTCTGGGAACAGATGTGGCAGACGCACCTCTCTTGGCGACAAGTTAGCGCCAAAAGTTTTTGTTGCCAAGGGGATTACCGCACACATGTTAGGCTTAAAGTGCGAAATGTAAACAAAATATGGAACAAATGTAGTAAACATAATAAATTGGAAAACAAACTTACTGTTGGCTTTAATAAACTCTTAGGCGCACACGGGATCTTAAAAACACATAAATACAAAAAATAAAAGTTTAAAAATAATTTGAAATTTGTTAGGAGGGGGAGCTCCCCCCCCCCCCCCCCGCTAAAAAACTTCAGTATTATGCAACTAATAACTCATTTAAATAAACATTAAATACACCTTGGTTAAATATATATTTCTTCATTAAACATAAATTACAGCACAAATTCAATGGAAAAAAAAACGTGTTGACAATCTATACTAATATATAAAGAGAGAGAGCAGATTTTGTATGTGGAGGGTAATCTCAGGAACCACTGCACCTATTTGAAAAATTCTTTTGCTATTTGAAAGGTACGTTATTCCAGATGGACATAGGCTATATATTATGCATATCTGATCAGTAGAAAGAAAGTTAGGGGCCTAAATGTTGAGCTGATGCTTCACCTTTACAACTTTTCCTTTGTCAACCATAGTCAAGTAACCATAGCAACACATTAAACGATGTTTTCATTTATTATCAGTAAAACATTTAATATTTTAAAGATTCAAGCGAAGGAGGTATTGATAAATACAAAAAGGATTTTTGAAATTGGCAGCGTTTAAGAATTTATTGAAGAAAATTACATTTGGAACTACGTTTCTTATTGGATATTTAAGGTAAACAAAGATTTACAATTTATTGGATATCAACTGGAAATTTATTGGCATAATATAACAGAACTTTATTTAACGTATAAACTTTTTGTTTTTGAATTTATGTACAATTTTAATCACAATTTGCGTTAATCGAACTTGAATTATTGAATTTTATTTAAAAATCAGTGTGTTTCATTGAAACTGTGAAATTTATTGATTATTTCGAATAGGCCTATGTTTCTTCCTTTATAAGTGAAAAAGTGTTGCTTCAATTGAGCTGAAATTTTGTATAGATATTGTTGATAGTTCAGATTAAAACATAGGCATATTCAATTTTGAAAATCGGTCCCCGGAGTTTTTTTAGTTAATGTTTTAATGATTTTGTCCCTAAAAGTTGCTTATTTCGACAGCTTCCGCGGCTGTCCTCCCTGACAGCGAGATTATGGGGCCGAATCGTACCAAAATCGGCACGCGGTTGGCCCCGGACACGATTCAGAGATATCCGCTACGATGTTTTATAAATATTTTTTTGGCATTATTTGCATACATTGGCCGTTGTATTTATTATCAATGTTTTTTGGCATTAATTGCATACATTGACCATTGTATTTAATTTGTACTTCGTAGCGAAGCACGGGTATTCAGCTAGTAGAATATAAAAAAGGATCTATTTGCATTATATCGCCTCTATGTTAGACACAAAAATCCCCTGATATTTCTCAATTACACTAAATGCTGCAGGCATAATGAATAAAAAGAAAAATCATTTGGAATTTACAACCGGTTGTATCCACGATGCTTGCTAGCGATTAAATGCTAAATTCAAACTTAGAACGCAAAATTCAAAAACTGTTGCCACAACATATTACTACACTAAAGAACGTAAAAGAACCATTCACGGCGTCTATAAATGACGCAAAACACAAGACAAATCAAAATCTGGCAACAACAAAATCCTAAAAGCAACAAAAGCACAAATTGGCAACAACAAAGTAAAAACCGGCATCCCTAAAAAACCCGCCAAACAACCAACAGATTTAGCGAAAATCGCCCCTTGGCGTTTGTTGCGTATACTACATCTGTACCTCGCCGCATTTTAAATCAACCACGACGTTTTCAAAAACTCAAACGTTGAAACGCATAACACAACCAACATGTAAGTCCATCAAACCACATCTAAATTAACAGTTAATTTTAAAAAAAACCTCATTTAGCCTCCCACTTTATACCCCTAACAATCCTCCAAAAATACGCCTATCTCAAAAATCTACATCTATTACTATCCAAAATACGTCATTAATATTTCGCAACAACATGGCCGCCATATTATATCACGTATACAAACTCACACAACTAGTCATTCAAACTGGGTTGCCACAAAATAAATAAATCTCGCCAAACTTGGCAGGGAGGTGCGTCTAACACATCTGTACCATTTAGGAAGGATAGGATAAAATGGTTTTTTGTGTTTTTTCAATGAATATTTATTTATGGTATTAGTTATAATAACTTATGAAGGTCGTAAAGATATAATTTTATTATAATTAAACTATACATAGTGCAATTTTGACATAGACGTATACGGCGGCAGTACTAGGCCTAACTGGCGTAGGGAGACTCTCACAGCGGTAATGGAAGCCTGGCTTTTCGGCAGGAGAAGAGGTATACTGTGGATATATTGTTTACAAGCTTCAGAGATAAAAAGTTTCGACATACAGCGGGAAAATTGCAGGAAAACTGCAGGCCGTAAACAGAAAAAGATAAGGATTTAGCTGAAGTTATATCACGAACCAGTTGTTGGTGAATTGTTTTGATTTTGAATAGCGGCCAAGGTAGGCTTGTTGTTTGTCTTCTGTGTCTCTGATTAACGTATTTATAGAATTTTGTGTCATGGTAGCTTTATGTGTATACATAAAAACTGTGCTAAGTATAGTGTGCTATGCGAGATATAGGGAGACTCTATAATAATAATAATAGGGTTGATATTGAATAAAGTTTGCCGTAGAGATAAGCTTTAGCAATGTATAGAAGGTCGGAAAGGACATCAAAACCAGCTTCGAAGAAAGGGCAGAGAGGCCCTGAATTGAAAACGCTTAAGAAAATGGAAGAGAAAACGCCAGAGGATAGTAAAGGTGATACACCAGTGATAAGTAAAGAGGATATGACAGGAGTGAGTAAAGATGAGACGCCGCGATTAAGGAAAGAAGTTATGCCGAGTACTAGTAAAGAAGAAATATGTAGTGCAAGTGGATTAGAAGATTTAGGAAAAGAGGGAGGGGAAGAAAGAGAAAGAGATGGCGAAGTTGAAAAGAAGGTATATGATGCAGCGTATACATATGGTGACTTGACAGTCAAAGAGATACATGAAAGAATGATTTTAACAGTAGCGAAAAGCAGCTGCACGGCAGAAGAAAAGGAGAGCTTATTAGAAGATATCGGCACTATAGTGGCGCTATTTAGGAAGCAGCAAGCGCACACGCAATTTGTAAGAGGAATGTTACATGAAAGGAAGAAGGAAAAGGATCTTATAAGTGAAACATACGCAGATGGACCCAGAGCGGGGTCTAGAAGCAGGTCGAGATCGGCGAAAAGAGATGAAAAAGGCTTACACGTGATCACGATAGTACCAAGGGAGGAACAGAATGCTGAAGTAACTAAAACGGACATACAGAATGAAATCAGTCCAACAAAGATGAAAGTGGGAATAAAGGCAGTTAGAAAAATAAGTAAAGGAGGAATGTTAATTGGCACGGAAACAGTTGAAGATATAGATAAGATAATTGAGGAAGTTAGAAGTAATGATAAGTTAATGGAAAAGTATAAAGTAGAGAAACCAAGGAAGAGGAGACCTCAAATTATAATATACGGAGTGACTGAGGAGTTAGAGATGGAGGAATTGAAAAGTATGATAAAAGAACAAACTGTTGAGTTAGAAGAGGTAGAAATACAGATGATCACGAAATTTAAAGTTAGAGGAGGTGAAAATGTCATTCTAAGCTTGAATGGTGAATCGCTTAAAAAGATAATGAAAATAAAAAATAAATAAAAATAGGTTGGAATAGATATAGTATTAAGGAATATCTGAGACCCAAAATTTGTTTTAACTGCTTCAGAATTGGTCATATAGCAAAAGTCTGTTTGAATAATAGAATATGCAGAGATTGTGGAGAAGATTATCATGAAGGTGACTGTGTAAAAGAGATTACTTGCGTTAATTGTAAATTCTTTAATAGTAAGAATGAAAATAAAGTAGAAATAAGACATGCGCCTACCGCTATGACATGTCCTAGATATAGCACGGAGGTAAGCAGATTAATTAGCAGAACTGATTAAGGCCCACAATGCCGTGTTATCATTTAAATGCGTTCATTTTAATTTTAATAGATCTATTAACGCGGTACGAGAATTTGTATGCAGTATGAGTTTTGATATAATATCGGCAAATGAAGAATATCTTGAGCCGAAAATATGTTATAAATGTTGGAGGATGGGACACATTGCGAAATTTTGCAGGAACGAACAAATTTGTCGAACATGTGGACAAAAAAAGCACGGAGAGTGTGATTTAGAGCACTGTTGCAACAAATGTAAACTTTTAAATGAAAGAGACAATTTAAATTTAGAAACAAACCATTTACCCACCGCTTACACGTGTAGTTGTTATAGCACGGAGGTAGAGAAGATTATTAAAAGAACTCTTTATGGATAGTCCATTAAATGTTTTTAGATTCGCCCATTTAAATTTAAATAGATCTTTTCTTGCTGCCATACAATTCACTGAGGATATTATTCATCAGCGAATTGAATTTGTTTCCATAAATGAGCCCCATGTTGTAAGAGGGGATAGAGATCATATTATAAATTTACCTAGTACGCACCAGCATGTGTAATAGCGCGTACAGATTGGTACAGCGTTCTCTGCATCTGCCAGTGATTTATGTCTCTCTGTACTCTCTACTATGCGCTGGATCGCCTCTGGCGGTCCATCAAAGAAAGGGAGTGGGGTCATCGGGTCAAATGGTGTGGAGCGGGGTCGGGGGACACACCACATCAAAAGAAATCTTGCGGCGGGAATGGGGGTGGTTCTAAATACCGTGTCTAATGTTACCGTGACTAATGTGATGTGACAGGAGTCGGAGAGAGAACTTTGTCCAATGTGTATGCACCATATAATGAAAAAGAACCAAAAGTTGCCCTCTTGGTCAATAGGAAATTTAAATATGTGAATGTTTTCATATCAGATTGCCTTGTTGCAGTCAAAGTGTTTTTAGCCAATATAGAACTTGTTATTATTTCCTTGTATCTGCCGCCATCTCCAAACGAAGATATGGAGCGAACAGAACCACAATTGTCACAATTGCATATGATTATTGCTAAGCATCAGGAAAGCAGAATACTAATACTCGGTGACTTTAATGCAAAATCTACGTTATGGGGGTCAAAGAAGAACAAATACAAGAGGAAAGGCTATTGTGGATCTGATATTACAATATAATGCAGTGATACATAATACTCCTAATAGTAAACCTACCTATAACGGACCTTTCGGGCAAAGCTGGATTGATCTTCACATAACCATAGGGATTTCAGAAGAGGAAATTAAGAAATGGAGGGTTAGTGATGGTTTCACATTAACGGATCATAATGCTATTATGCTTGAACTAGAAATAGGAAGGAATATACAGTAGGGTGGAACGAAAAAAACTTTTTTTTTTTAATTTCAATATGCTCTAGTTTTCAAAAGTTGCCTTTTGACAAAATAAAGACGGAAATTAAATATTAGCGTAATTGGTGCATGTTTTCAGTTGGCGCAAGAAGGGCAAACTTTTGGTTTTTATGAAATTTTTGACAAATATCGCAATTTTTTTGAAATTGAATACACTTGTAGTACAAAAAAGTAGCAAAATATGTAATTTAAACATTCCTTTTAGTCAGGAGACCTGCTAAACTGATTATATAATACGTTTTACTTCATAAACATAGTACACTTAAAGGCAGTTAAGGACGAGGCACTTAAAAGACACTACGACATCACGGTGGAACGAAAAAATTTTTTTTCGGAATTTCAATATGCTCTAGTTTACAAAAGTTGTCTTTTAAAATTAAAATTAAGAATATAAAATCTTTTTGCCCTACTAAAATATTTTCAAGTGCCGCAAAGGTCTTCAAAATGGATATTTTTATGAAAAAGTGATTGTATTTGTATTTTTTGTTAATTTCTTTTATAGTATATTAAAATGTATATTTTCTGTAAATAAAATATTCAAAATATGATATTTTGACAGAAAACTTGCATATTCTAAGTATTTCTAATTTTTAGATGCTATAACAGAACAACTGATTTTGTGGAATTTTGCGATTTTCATCATATTAATTTTACAGTAGCATATTCTTAAAATACACATTGGAATGAAAGAAAAACAATTTTTAATTGACGGACCTTAGTTAAAATAAACAAATCCCACTTATTTAGAAAAATATTAATGTAATGTCTATAAAGGCAAAACGTTATTTTGAAAAAAATATTCATGCTTTTCAAAAGTCTATAGTAATCACACATGGTTTCCATTGCTTATTTCACTGACACATTGAATTGTTTTATTGTTTCAAATTTTGGCATTATCTTTTGAGAATGTATTTTTGTTTTTATCAATGCATCTCTTGCAGAAGTACCACGAACGGACAAAGCTACTTCCAAAAACATACAAATATTCACTTGAGTTGTGGAACCTCAAGATGGCAACATTTTGAGCTGAAATTTGGAGAAAATTTGTTTCAGCCAGTTTCACACCAAATAATGACTCGGGCAATGTGAATTTCAAGAAAAAGTTTTTTCGCTCCACCCTAATGTACGCCAATTAAATCAAAGAATGACTTGTTTAGGGAATGAATTTAGCAATATTACTTATTTGTATGATGTAGGCTTTCACACTGTTGTATTTTCCAGCCAAATTGGTTGCATTGTCATATCCTCGTCCTCTTATATTTTTATTTCTCCCACGCTGCAAAGCTGGGCGATGCCTGAATGGTTAGAGCGTTGGTAACCTTTAACATAGTCTATGGGTTTGAGTCCCACTCTTGGCATGGACGTTTGTAGCCATTCGGAATGGGCTGTAAGCAGTAGGTACCGGTTTTAATGAGCCGTCGTATAACAAAAGACCGTAGAGTTCTGAACCAATCAGTCCCCCGCCCTCCCCCCTACAGAGAATTGCGAAAATTCGGATATACCAATATTTTTTAATCTATTAATTTTCTTGAAATACCAGTTTTTATAAAAATTACTGTAATCATTTTTTTAATTATAAGCAATCACTCAGCACTCCTTCTTGAGAATTTTTTACGTTCTAAAAAGTAAAGATTTACAATAGGAAAATGTCTTTGAAATATATAAATAAAACTTTAAAACAATTGTTATCAATTCATCAATCATTTGTTACAAAGCGGTAATGGTGACATTTCATTGCGAAAATATCCCCTTCTCAAACAAACACCTTCCTACACGTCATGAAACAAACGACTACGGTTACGTTATATTCGGAGGTTACCGTAGGGAAATTTTTATTGCTCCAATTCTCGCATCGATAGGAGTATCATACTGCAACCAAATTTTAATGAGACAGATATGCAATGTTATCATTTTTCTGCTCAAGATTATACCGGGTGGGCAAAAAGTCCGTAAAAACTTTAAAAATTCATAAAAACTGGAAAAGTAACCAAAATAAAAAATGTTTGCAGGGTTAGCATCGCTAGGTCACGGGAATTTTTTTTAGACAGGAAGAAAAATAACTCAAAAAACAGCCGACAGGTGGCGCTGACGTACACAAGTCAAAGGGGTGTCTCATCCAGGCTGTATCTATCTGGTCCATCCAATCCGTTAGAGCTAAAATATGCGCTCCGCCGAGAGGTGTCATGTATATATTCGGACCTGCTGCACTCTGCCGTTGCTGGATTTGTGACTTGATTTGCAATGCCTTATCCCCTGTGTTGGGGGTCACGTGAAACACCTACTTCTGTAATAAATGATTTAGAAGCATTCTTTTCGTTATTTGCATATCTTTTTTTGACTTGTGTACGTCAGCACCACATATCAGCTGTTTTTTGAGTTGTTTTTTTCCTATCTTAAAATATTCCCTTGATCTAGCGATGCTAACCCTGCAAACTTTTTTTTTATTTGGTTATTTTTTCGGTATGAATTTTTAAAGTTTCTACGGACATTTGCCTACCTGGTATGTGTAATTTTTTTTAAATACTGAGAAATTGTTTATTTACTATAATTCCATGTTGTGTCAAATCCGTATGTGACACGTTGTGTATTACTGACATATATTTCACAGACTGTGAGAGGTCCACAGATAAGCGTTTAGAAGGTTTTAATTCGGGATATTTCAAGAATCACATAAAATCAATTATTGTAGAATAGATGAACGGAAAGATATTGGAAGAATTTTTACTATTGTCCATTATGTGTAGCCACCAAACTACGATGCAAACAAACATGGTTAAATAAACCCATAAATCACATATTCTTTATTATTTCCTGTAATAATTTTATATATTTTGTTACACTTCTGAACTTTTTCATCTGATGGTTACCAAGTTTTAAATCGGAGATTAATCTCGGAGCATTAATAATTAATGTGCTATATTAATACTATTACAATTATTTATTAATAAATGCTACAGTTATAATATTTCTCATTCAGTTTCTTTCTCCTCTCTTTGCAGGTTGTCGGTACAGATTGTTAGATGAATTTCTTGTGTCCACAAATTTAGAAGATCAACGTATTGCTGGCAGTCAGTTTTCTGATCATTGTGGTATGAAACGTCGGGTGGCGAGGAGAGCAAATGTCGTGTATTTCCTGTGAAATGGGATCATCTAACGAAAGATCTTCCTTTGATAAGAATCGTATTGAAGCTGAAGTTGAATGCACTCCATCTGAAACACGCAGAATTAGTCTAAAAAGTTCTAATTTACAGAATCCCCCTCGCACCGAAGAAGAAATTTTCGAATGTAATTTATGTGACGAAACATTTTCGCAGTTGGTCGGCTTAAATACACATCAATCGTCGCACATTATTGATAATCATTTCTCAGACAATCGTAACGCTTGTGATGTATGCGAGAAAACATTTTCTGATAAGAAGAAATTAAAAAGACATCTCCGCATCCATACAAGAGAGAAACCTTACGCTTGCACTGTATGTCCGATAAGGTTTTTTCAACAGGGTCATTTGAAAATACATCTCCGTAGTCATACAGGAGAGAAACCTTTCGCCTGCACTGTATGCGGGGAAAGATTTTCCCGACAGGATGGTTTGAAAAAACATCTCCATACTCATACAGGCGAGAAACCTTTCGCCTGCAGTGTATGCCAGAAAAGGTTTACTCGACAGGAGCATTTTAAAAGCCATCTCCGTACTCATACGGGGGAGAAACCATACGCTTGCACTGTGTGTGAGAAAAGGTTTCCTGTACAGCTGTCTTTACAAAGACACATTCGTACCCATACAGGGGAGAAACCTTACGCTTGTAGTGTATGCCAGAAAAGGTTTTCTCAACAGGATAGTTTAAAAAAACATCTCCGTACTCATACAGGAGAGAAACCTTTCGCCTGCACTGTTTGCGAGAAAAGTTTTCATGTAAATAGTGATTTCGTAAAACATCTCCGTACCCATACAGGAGAAAAACCTTATGCTTGCACTGTATGCGAGAAAAAGTTTTCTGAACAGGCTAGTTTAAAAACGCATCGCCGCATTCATACAGGAGAGAAACCTTTCGTCTGCACTGTATGCCAGAAGAGTTTTTCCGTACGGAAGGCTTTACAACGACACTTTCGTACCCATACAGGAGAGAAACCTTATGCTTGTTCTGTGTGTGAGAAAAGGTTTTATGTTCGGCAGGCTTTAGAACAACACTTTCGTACCCATACAGGAGAGAAACCTTACACTTGCACTGTATGTCAGATAAAGTTTTCTCACCAGGGTAATTTGAAAAAACATCTCCGTACTCATACAGGAGAGAAACCTTTCGTCTGTACTGTATGCGAGAAAAGATTTTCTGAACAGGGTGAGTTAAAAAGACATCTCCGTTCCCATACAGGAGAGAAACCTTACGCCTGTACTGTGTGTCAGAAAAGGTTTTCTCAACAGCATAGTTTTAAAAGACATCTCCGTACTCATGCAGGAGAGAAACCTTTCGCCTGCACTGTTTGCGAGAAAAGTTTTCCTGTACAGGGTGATTTAATAAAGCATCTCCGCACCCATACAGGAGAAAATCCTTAGGCTTGCACTGTATGCGAGAAAAGGTTTTCTGAACAGGTTAGTTTGAAAACACATCTCCGCATTCATACAGAAGAGTAACCTTTCGCCTGTACTGTATGTGAGAAAAGAATTTCTTTGCAGGGTTATTTGAAAACGCTTGTCCGTATCCATCGAGGTAAGACTTTTAACCTGCAGTATATCTGAGAAAATGTTTTCTGAACTCGGTCACTTAATCGTACCCGCACAAGAGAGAAACCTTTAGTTGTCACTGTGTGTGAGGAAAGATTTTCTTTTCATTGTGCTTTAGAAACTAATCTCCTTACCGATAGAGAAGGGTAACCTTTACCTTCCACTGTATGTGAGAAAAGATTTTCCAAAGAGGGTGATTAAAAAAAACCTTGCGTTTGCAGTTTCTGAGAAACTAGCTGAAAACCCGCGCTTCGCTGCGGAGTACATTCAAATTAAATACAATGGTCAATGTATGCAATTAATGCCAAAAAAAATAAATATATATATTTATAATAAATGCGACGATCAATGTATACAATTGATGTAAATATATATATTTATAAAAAAATCGTAAGGTATATTTTTTTTGATAATATCCTATCGTCTGCTGCATTAGAAAGAAAAAAATATTTTTTTGTCTATTTAGTTGTTATGCACGTGACGATAAATTTATTTAAAGTACCAGAAAAAGAAATCACATGATCAGCATTTTATAAATTAAATTCTAAAAATGAATCTTTAAAAATGCACCAAAAATCAGAAAATTGAGGTTAAGGTTCGAAAAAGATTTCATTTTAAAGGAATTTGTATGATCTTTCTCGTGATATAAATTTTATAACCCTCAAATTATTATTTTAAATGCAAACATAAAAAAAAGTTTCAAAAACAGCTTAAAAATTTAATTTTAAAAAATCGAAGAAGAATTTTTCAAAAATCTTTCTTAGTGCACCTCTACACTATAAGAAGAATCGCCGTACAAAATTTCAGTCCTTTAGGTCCAGCGGTTTGGTCTGTGCGTTGTATGTCAGTCAGTCAGTGACTCAGTTGCGGACCTGTTTTATATATATAGACTAGCTGAAAACCCGCGCTTCGCTACGGAGTACATTCAAATTAAATACAACGGTCAACGTATGCAATTTATGCCAAAAAATAAATAGATATATTTATAATAAATGCGATGATCAATGTATACAATTGATGTAAAATATATATCTATCTATATATATATATATTTATAAAAAAATCGTAAGGGATATGCATTTTTTACTGCATATCCCTTACGATTTTTAGACGATTGGATAATATCCAATCGTCTGCTGCAATAGAAAGAGAAAAAAAATATTTTTTTGTCTATTTAGTTGTTACGCACGTGACGATAAATTTATTGAAAGTACCAGAAAAAGAAATCACGTGATCAGCATTTAATAAATTAAATTCTAAAAATTAATCTTTAAAAATTCACCAAAAATCAGGAAATGGAGGTAAAAATTCGAAAAAAATTCCATTTTGAAAGAATTTTTATGATCTTTCTCGTGATATAAATTTTATAACCCTCAATGTATTATTTTTTTGTCCCTCGCTGGGGATAACAGCTTTGAATTTCGAATTCGAACCCAGATTTCACGTAGTAGTTTTTTAGAGGGGATATCGTATATGATTATGTTTTAGACTTTGTTTACTGTTTTATAACTATTTCTTCTTTTGAAATTTTTTGAAATGCATAAACGCGATATTGGTCATGGTGTACGATCCTTGGTGGGATGCTTGAAGCACCAATGTGGCTGGAGTAATAAATAAATAAAGTTATAAGTATTTTTAGTATTTTATAATGTTCCTCCAAGAAATATGAGTGTTTCATTACACGTGTTAACATTAAAGGAAAGAGTGTCATGAGATATCACTTGTGCAATACTTCTGTTGCTTGTTTTTCCTTAATATGTAATTATAAATTTTAACATTCAACTGCTATTTTCTACGTCTTCCATGATCAGTAAATAAGGAAATTAAAATAAATATTTTATGGCTTTATATCGAGAATGAATAAATTTTCACTGTAGCCTTTTATTTTTTATTATTTTAAATTAATTTAGTTTTTCGTATACATTTGACTACATTGTATACATTTCACTAAAAATGTTTCTTGTATTGTAATATCTGATGCATGAAGAATAAAAGATTTACAGAAGGTCGTTCGCACTTTATGGAAACGATTTTGTAATTTATTTTTGCTTTCATTTTGAGATAAAAATTTGGCAACTTCAGAATAATAGTGTGCTTTTGTTTTGATTGGAATGTAAAATAAATTATTCATTTTGAAAATGGCTCCTAAAATTGATAGATTGCTCGAAGGTTACGTAACTGCACTTCCCGAGGAGAAATATTCGTATCAATAAATTATAAAGCTGTGTAAAAATCGTGGCTATGGCATTTCAAATAAAGGTATTTATAATACATTAAATTTTAAAGAAAAAAATCTAACTGAAAGTAAAAATCAAAACTTGATCGCAAAATCTCATCCTAAGACTGTTCGAACGCAGGTAAATATCAAGAAAGTGAAGTCTCTGTTCCTAAAAGAAAATCCGCCGACTCGAAGATCCATTGCATGGAAACTAGGAATGTCTTTTGGCACTGTAAGTAAAATTATTCATACAGATTTGACGTTAAAAAAGATGTTTAAACCTAAAGCTCCTCTGCTCTTGCCAAAGCATATTGCTGAAAGAAAAACAAATTGTAGAAAATTATATTAAAAACACCTAGCTGCTGAAAAATGGAAATTTGTGGTAACTTTAGATGAGGCATGGGTGTATTTAAGTGACTAATAAAAAAAGATCAATTTTCTATTGCTCAACTGACGGGAATGACCGCATGAAATGGCTCCGTCAGTGTACAGAAAAGTTCCCAGAGGGAATCAAGATAGTTGCAGGATTTTCTTACAACGGTAGATTAAAAATCAAAAAAGTCTCAAGTAAAGTCAAAATTAATTCCCTCATCTATCAGAAGAATATTTTAGAACCAATTTTGAAGAAAAAATTCCAGCCTTATACGGAAAGGACATTGATAAAGTTGAGCTTTATATGGACAAAGCCTCTACTCACACGTCTAAATCAACTGCCGCTTATTTAGCAAAGAAGGAATCAAAGACAGAAATAAAGTGTATCCCATTTAATGAAATACCTGTAAAATCACCTGACGCTTCTCCAGTAGATTTTAGCGCTTTCGGTTTTTTAAAACGAGCCTTAGGAAAATGGCATCCAAGAACACGGAACGGATTTTCGAAAACGATCTAAGAGGAATGGGGTAAAATTGACATGACACTACTAAGACAAAGTTTACTTTCGTGGAAAATTCGAGCTAGAGCTATTGACAAGAACCATGGCTATCAGACAGAAGCAAATTGCCGCAAAAAATACGGTATACAGAGGCTGTTCACACATTTTTTAGACGATGTATATTGTATTTACAAAACTAAATTACTTAAAATTCTTGTGTTTTAAATGTTCTATTTGACATCCCTTATTCTGAACTATCTTTCGACACCGCAATTTCCAGGATAATAATGCCTTTTGAAGTGTCAGAAGAGATATTGTATCCCATTCCTCCTGAACAGCTTTCAAGAGTCCTGTAAAGGTTTTGGGACGACGTTTGAATAATGCATATTTTAAGAATCCGAAAGAACAAAAATCCATCGGGAGATTTAGTAGGGATATCAATGAAGGGTTATAGCCTTGATACCAGTTTTTTGTTCCATTTCTTTTAGGAAATTTACAGTGGATTTTGATGTGTGACTGCTAGCTTTGTCCTGATGGAGTCTCACAGATTGATGGCACTGTGGGTAAACGATGGTATTTCATTCAGAAAAATTGTCGATAAAATACCGGGTGGCCATAATTAAACTGACAGTGCTCACAGTGTTCTGTAGCGCGATCTATTTGCGAGAATGACGCTACATTTTGTAGGAAGATTAAACAAGACGGGGGACGAAGGATTCCGCGAAAAAATAAATTAGTTCCAAAAGTCACCGCTAGGGGAATATTTGGCGCTGTGTAATAGAAAATAGAGTGTTAACAAATGCAAATCAATACGGAAATTACCTTTTTGCATTCAAATGAGGTTCAATGTGGCTGCCGTTGTTGTGGACCACATATTGCATTCTGTGCACAGTATGCACAACAGCAGAAAGTAACATGTCTGCAGGAATCTCCCGCACAGTCCGTGATATGTTATCCTTCAACGTAGCCAGGTCCTGGACCACTCCTTGATAGACCTTGGACTTAAGGTAACCCCATAGCCAGAAGTCGCATGGGGTAAGATCAGGCGACCGAGGTGGCCATGCAGTTGGAAAGTAGCGGCTAATGACTCTTTCTGTTGTGAATTTCTGTCGTAGCAGCTGTTGCACCCGTACAGCAACGTGTGGAGGGGCTCCATCTTGCATGAAAAGGATTTCCCCCAGGCATTGTCTTTGCTGAAGTGCCGGAATGACAAAGCTGTTCAACATGTGGCGATATTTCTCTCCGGTAACAGAACAGGTTTCCGGTCCTGTCGGGGTAATGTTCTCATAGAAGAATGGACCTACGATAAATTCCGCTGTGAACCCACACCAAACAGTTACCTTTGGTGAATGTAAGGGAATTTCTGTGACTGCATGTGGTGATTTGTCATCCCAAATTCGGCAGTTCTGGGTATTCACAGTTCCATGCAGGTAAAAGTAGGCCTCGTCTCCCCATCAGATTTTCCACGGCCAAGCATCATCCACCTCCATTCTGGCAAGAAAGGTGAGAGCAAAAGTCAATCGCTTATCATGGTCGGGGTACAGTAACTCCTGTACACGGCTGATCTTGTACGGATAGAAGTTGATAATCTTTCGTAAGATTTTCCATACCGTACTGTAAGGTATATCCATATTCCGAGCTAATCCACGAGCGCTAGAGGTAGCAGCAATATTGTCTGGTCCTCTGTCGACAATCGCCGTGGCAACTGCTTCGATTGTATCCTGTGGTACAGGTTTTCGTCCTCTGCCTGACTGAACCTTCAGAGAACCTGTTTTCTCAAACGTCGCAACCATTGCTTTTAGCCCATTAACTGACACAGGACTGTTACCTTTACGCATTTTTTGTGCGTTCTAAAAGCACGAAGAGCGGCTGACGCGTTGCACTGGTTGAGGTAAAAGAATTTGACCAGTAACGCACGCTCGACTAAAGAAGGAGACATTGCACATAAACTTTCAATCCGATTGATTCGAAACGTAACACATTGCCTTTTAAAACCCAAGCAGCTGGCACTGTGCCAATGGATGTAACGTGAAATTTGAATAAAGAACTTCTTCTGCTGAGCGTACGTGATATTGCAGATCATGAGACTTTATCGGTGTTTATGTAGATTTTACGCTTTTTTAAAAGTGTTGCCATATTGCACTTGAACTAAATAAGAAAATGTGCATAATAAAAGGTAATTTTATTCCGTATTAATTTGCATTTGTTAACACTCTATTTTCTATTACACAGCGCCAAATATTCCCCTAGCGGTGACTTTTGGAACTAATTTATTTTTTCGCGGAATCCTTCGTCCCCCGTCTAGTTTAATCTTCCTACAAAATGTGGCGTCATTCTCGCAAATAGATCGCGCTACAGAACACTGTGAGCACTGTCAGTTTAATTATGGCCACCCGGTATGTTCCTGATAGTATTTGGAGTTAATCTTGACATTTTTTTCCACTCTCTTTATTTTTAACTTGCCATTATAAGAAAAACCAGAAACAATCATGAATCCCTTAGAAAAACTTTCTTTCGATTCTTTGAACCATGTACTTAAATTTTTTTCTCCCTGTTTATGATAATAAATGGCTCTTTTTTTGTTGCAATCATTTAAATACACTCATGATTCATCTATTGTGACAATTGATTTCCATTTTTCTTGGGATAAGTGTTTCTCATATAGAATTCTGCAGCGTATCCTGCGTTCAGCGATATGATTTGGAAGAAGACGATGCACATTGCGTTTTTTCGCTTTCTTAAATAATCAACGTTTATCATTTTATTTACACTGGACACCGAGCATTTTAATAATTTTGCAACTGTCCTTTGACTAGGGGGATTTTCTTTTAACATTAAACAACGTACCTTTGCAATAGTCGAAGATGTCCGTTTTTTCCCTGGATACTTGTTTGGAATTTTTTCCCACTTGAGGCTCCAATTTGACGTTTTTTTCCTTTTTTGTTGACGATATTACCTATCGACGCTTTAGATATCACAAAACCATGACTCTCACATCGTTGTTGGATAACGGAGTGTGCATATTTCTCTTCGGAAAGAGCATAAATGTAGCCTTCGAAACACTGCTTTGTTAAAAACGCCATTTTGAATAAAAACAAAACTTTCAAGCCGCAGACGATAATTTTGACTTTTAAAAACATATTACAATTGCAATTATTTCTTTTGCAGCAAACGATTTTTTATTACCGCTTACCAAAATCGTGTAAAAAATGTGCGAACAGCCTCTGTATATACATAAAACTTAATTATCAAAATCGTTTCCATAAAGTGCGAACGACCTTGTGTAAATGAATGTTTTTGAAACAACCTATGTAAACAGAATGCGAATAAGTGGTGAGGGGCTGGATTCACGATTGATTTCTTCATCTCGCCGGAACGATCTGATAAAGACGAGAGTTCGATCTTCTGTCCTCATAGACGGCCATAAAATCTCGTACTTGAAAATTTTCGCAACTTTAAACAAAATTAAAACTTTAAACAAAATTAACTTGACGGATTTATTTTATAGAATTACAAAGCGCTTTCGAATATCTGCTGAAAATTATCGGCATGAAGTAACAGCATATGTAAACAGCATAGATGTTTGTTTCAAATTTCTTAAAGACTAAAATAATTTCGATTACTTCTTGAACCCATCGGAGTTCTTTCGCTAACAGTATTTTATTATAATATACTCTTATAAACGTATTTGTATTTAACTAAAATCAAGTAAGAAACTTTAAAATTTGTATTTTCTCGCATTCAGCAACATGACAGCGAGGTAAAACTGTAACATGGGTTTCCAAATAAGAAAGACATAGTTTACACTCAGTGGCCAATTCTTATGAGGGACTGATAGATTTATGTAAATCAGCTATGACGTCACGCTTTTGCTGCTAGTGGTTGAGTCTGGTATAAAAGGGAATTGCTAGGTGACTATGAAGACTGTTGAAGTGTAACGCCTGTTAAGGAATGCGTAGAAAACGTAATTTAACGGCCTGTGAACGGTTGTGGGTCCTAGAATGAGTGGGACGAGTATCGTCGAAACTGCTTGGCTTTTTAGTGTGCATGATAGCGCAAGATCGAATGCCTCCAGTTCGCCCGGGATCGCAAGGATTGGACAGTAAATAAATGGAGAGGGGTAATGTGGTCTGATAAATCACGTTTCTTTCTACACCATGCAGATGGCAGGGTGCGGAAATGGAAAACTGAGTGAGAAATCGTTGACTCTGTAAGCCCTTATTTTCCCCATCCGTACGAAGACAGAAGCACCAAATTTTGCGCTACGTTAAGGGAGAGAGCAGTGTGACTAGGCATTATACAACAAGCAGTCACGTGACCCGCACGCTTGTTGGTATGGGTTGCTACCGATGTGGGTGGCGGTCACTCCCTCCACGTACTGGTATAAAACTCGGTGGTCTGTCGTCCCGCTGGCTCCTGGTGGGCAATAGGACGCAGTGTCCTTGATACTGATTCGTGGAAAAAGAACTATAGAAACAGGATGCGGTCCGTTTTCCTCGTGGAACTCTGTTATTTTCCATCTGCGGGGGTGTAGTCATTTAAGCAATATAAGCACCTCCAGCGTACCTAGCGGTCTTCGACCCAGGTTTAGAGCTTACTCCATTCAGCCTCCTTTGTACAAGACAGGGCACGACATAGCGACCGAGGTTGAGATCCCAGCCTGTGGGAAACGGTCCGCGCTCTAGCCTAGTCACAGAGGAAAGCTTGAAGTGAGCGGGAGTCAGCACACTGAGAGACAGCAGATCGGATGTTGCCTTGCTAAAGGAAACCATACTTAAAATATTGGAAACCTAGATCCACGACCGCTGGAGGCGTATTCTTTTGCAGGAGTGTCCCTTCCACGAGGGCTTGTTCCATGCATTTTTCCATCGTTTCCATGCCAATTTTAGTAATACGCGCGTTTAACAATATGTAGGCTTCGTCACTCCTTTACTCAAAAGTTGAGACGTGACGAGCCACGTGCAGCTACCTCAGGGCCTGTTCACATAGAATACGTCAGCGTCAGTGTGAAATTTTTTAAACCAATCATGTCAGTCACTGACCCATTTAACCAATCAGCGCCAACGAAAACTTTAACGCTGACGCTGACGAATTCTGAGTGAACAAGCCCATATTCCTACCAAAATGTTTGCTAGTACGTAGCACATGCCACTGAAGACGTTCTCACATAATCCGTGAGAACTGTAGGTTGATTTCAATGGGGACACATCGACATCTCGAGAGCTCGTACCTTTGGCCACCCTCTCTGACATCATAGGCTTTTCCGGTCTAGGGATTTAACGTGCCCATATCTGGCTTTGACGCGAAGGTAATAAATGGCGTTTTCCTCGGGATTTGAACCGAGCAACCCCAGTTCCAAGCCCGACGCGCTTCTACTAGGCTACCACGGGCCCATTCATACCACAATAGTCCTTAAATTAATGAAGAGCGGTTTCGGTGATATGAAGGCACACCAGCAGTCGTCACGTTGTCTTGGGCGCCAACGTTGCCGAAAATATTTTATTACAATGATGAACGTGCGTTACAAAGAAGTGATCGGCTCATAATTATACGTCTCTTTGGCGGTTCGTCACTCGGATATTCCAGTATCACAAATGAAAACGGCGTGTCTCCTGAGGCATGCCCGCACGGAGTCGTTCATCAGTGTGTCGTTCGGCCTCAACCTAGGCACAGAAAAGAGATTTTGAGATACAATTACACGACGAAAAATCTTTCGATTTTAGTTTCGCTGCATCACGTCTTGGTTTATCTATATCTATAAAGGAAGAAGTCCTGACTTATATATACATACACGTATCAACGTCCAGCAAAAACTATTGGAGATACAGATATCAAATTTTAGGAGCTTATTACTTTTGTGCTGAAGACGTCATTTAAGAAGCGATTTTTCAAAATTCGCCCCCCAAGGGGGGGAGGGGGGCAAAACGTGTTTTTTACATATTCCTTCATATCTCAAAGAAGGATATTGATATCCATAACATTCTTGCTTTAAAATGTAAGTAACATGAATACCTAAAAACCAATTTCAGGATTTTTCTAAATTAGGCCCCCAAGGGGGGGAGGGAGGAAAAACGTGTTTTTACGTGTTTTATCACATTTTCCTTCATATCTCGAAGAAGAAAACAGATATCCATAAGATTCTTGCTTTAAAATGTAAGGAACATAAATACCTAAAAACAAATTTCAGGATTTTTCGAAATTCGGCCCCCATGGGGGGGGGGGGAGGGGAAAAACGTATTTTCCCATATTCCCTCATATCTCAAAGAAGGAAATTGATATCCAAAAGATTCTTGCTTTAAAATGTAAGGAACTTGATTACCTAAAATCAGTTTCAGGATTTTTTTTCAAAATTCGGCCCCAAGGGGGGGAGGGGGGCTAAACGTGATTTTACGTGTTTTTCACATGAAACGGATATCCATAAGATTCTTACCTTAAAATAAAAGGAAGCCGAATACCTAAAAATCAGTTCCAGGATTTTTCAAAATTCGCCCCCCCCAAGGGGGGAGGGGGGGCAAAACGTGTTTTCCTTCATATCTCAAAGAAGGAAATTGATATATTAAAGATTCTTGCTTTAAAATGTAAGGAACATGAATACCTAAAAACCAATTTCAGGATTTTTCAAAATTTGGCCCAAAAGGGGGGGGAGGGGGCAAAACGCATTTTTCCCATATTCCCTCATATCTGAAAGAAAAAAAAAACAGATATCCTTAAGATTCTTGCTTTAAAATGTAATTAACTTGATTACCTAAAATCAGTTTCACGATTTTTTTTCAAAATTCGTCTCCCAAGGGGGAGAGGGGGGCTAAACGTGTTCTTACGTGTTTTATCTATATATATAAAGGAATCAACACCCAGCAAAAACTATTGGAGATACAGATATCAAATTTTAAGAGCTTATTACTTTTGTGCTGAAGGCGTCATTTAAGAAGCGATTTTTCAAAAATCGCCCCCCAAGGGGAGAGGGGGGCAAAACGCGTTTTTTACATATTCTTTCGTATTAAGGGTTCACCCGTGCAACGCCGGGTATATAAAGCTAGTCAGGTATAAAAGAAGGGCTTATCCTCCCCCAACATTTTTAAAGCTATACGAGTCTGAAGATCACGCAAGAAATTAGATGTACAAATTTATTTGCAGACAGTCCGTGCTGCTCCAAACGTTGTCGCATTGTCTGTGCGGATATTTGTCGTGCTGCAAACAAGCCCATTTCCTGACTCAAGGTCCGTGATGTGGCTGTACGATCCTGCAAGGTCGACCTGACAACATGTCTGTCCTCTCGGGCGTTAGCGGCGGGAGGCCGCGGAAATCCTGCATGGCGTTCAGTATGACCCTCCTGGACCCATCGATTCCATATTCGCATGACAGTCGTTGGGTTCCGACCAATGCGAGTGGCAATATCGTGGAACGTTAAACCTCATTCTCGATAGCCAACTATCCTGCCGCTGTCGAATTCCGACACGTGTTGGTAGTCGTTTTTCCTTATACGAGGCATAACACGATCTTCTCACTAACAACCAACCAACATTCAAATGCGAATTCCTAATGAGAAACTTGTTGCGTAACTTTCCTTTTATACGGAAAGTTGAGGTGCCGTTTGTCCCTCCTGCGTCGTTCAATATCGCTTAAATGCTAATCATTTGCATATCCCAGCATCTTCTTCCTTTCATGCGAATTTCATGTTTCTGTCTTCCTTCCTTCATGGTGTTGCAATTTTAATTGCCAGCAGCGTATCTCGCAAAAAAAAAAAAAAAAAAAAAAAAAATTGGTGGACGGAAACGAATTTAGTATCAAACAAATTTGGAATCAAACAGGTTTTAATAGTAAATGAAAATTGATATTTCGATTTTTCAACCCATTTTGAGTGGACTGTCCCCTAAACGGCATCGGGAGTGTCACTGTTCATCTCAGCGACCCCGAAAACTATGGATTTTACACTAATATCAGTCTTTTCGATTATTTTTGCATGCCAACCTCTTCCCACCCCCTAAGAGTATTAGGGGTGTCTTACCCTCATAGTAATTTTTTCCCAGATTGTAAGTCATATGTGAACTAAGTTTGAAATTGCTCCACGTGTTCCGGACTTATTCTGGAACATACATATATGCATTTATATATATCTATATTCATAAAACAGTTCCGTAACTGACTGACTGACTGACATATAATGCACAGACCAAAGCGCTGGATATAAAAGGCTGAAATTTTGCATGGCGATTCTTCTAATTGTGTAGAGGTGCACTCAGAGAGATTTTTGAAATATTCTTCTTAGATTTTTTTAAATTAACTTTTTAAGCTGTTTTTGTAACTTTTTTTAAGTTTGCATTTAAAATAATTTGAGGGTTATAAAATTTACATCACGAGAAAGATCCTAAAAATTCCTTTAAAATGAAATCGTTTTCGAATCTTTACCTCCCTTTTCTGATGTTTTGTGAATTTTTAAAGATTGATTTTTAGAATTTAATTTAATAAATGTTGATCACGTGGTTTCTTTTTTTTTGTGATACTTTAAATGTGCATTACCACGAAATAGACAAAATAAATTTTTTCTTCTTGCTAATGCGGCAGACGATTGGACATTATCCAAAAAAAATATTAATGTACAGTAAAAGATATGTCCCTCAAACTGTACTATATTTTTTGTATGTTCTATTAGATTTAATTGGAATATTTTCTTCTACATTATTTTGTCTATAAAAATATCCCTTACCATTTTATAATACATATATATATATATATATATATATATATATATATATATATATATATATATATATATATATATATATATATATATATATATATATATATATATATATATATATATATAAAGACAAAGTTGAAAGTGAAAAAACAGTATAAGCTCTACTACTACTAGAAGCCAGGAACTAAAAACATGAAATGATAAGTACTTAAAAGGTTTTAGACAGCATCTCGTCATCAGCGGTGTCGATACTATCTAAAAACTAGTGGATTGTTTCTGATAAGTATGATATAACCAATAGACATACTTAGACACCGAACAATCCACAAGAAACAGAAGAATTGAATAAAAAGTTGCTCAATCTAAGAACACCAAGCCTGGCGCTAGACAAAGTTGAAGTTAAGAGTAAGAAACCGCAAGGAGACTGACGTCACTAACCTCGCAACCATGGAGTTAATGGAAACACAGATGCAGACTTACAATGGAGACTGTGTTATAGGACATATAAACCAAAATTAAATTTGTCTTTTTCTGAGAGTGAAATATTATTATTTATTATTTATTATTATTATTATTTTTACTTAAGAATAGAATTATTATTCATTAATGTTAATTTATAGTAGTTATTTTTACAAAATAAACTATTATATTTCTTATGATATTTTATTACTAATTAATTGCAATAGAACAAGCAATTCATTAAATCTAAAACAACCAATTATGTGCTTGGAAAGACAATCAGTGTAATGATTACGTTTTAGCACAACTAACAAGTCTTTAATATGCTTATTCCTTTTGTCCTTAGAACAAAGCCTATTTATACGTACTAGCTGATTTACAATAACGTTATTGAAAATAGATTTATGTAAAAAAGTTAGGTAATTTTGAAATTTAACAATATTAAATTCATAGTCTGATCTTTTATCATATAATTCAAAAGTAAAATTGCTA
The DNA here is from genome assembly GCA_907164885.2 of Dolomedes plantarius. NCBI lineage: Eukaryota > Metazoa > Arthropoda > Arachnida > Araneae > Dolomedidae > Dolomedes > Dolomedes plantarius. The sequence goes on along the minus strand of OU015499.1, from coordinate 129,364,723 downwards.
TGAGAATTTACTTTGATGTTAATATCTAAAAATTTACATTATTATTATTTTGGCTTCTTTTTATTAGTTCCAGATTATGAGGGTAAAAATTTAAGGCTATATTATTACTATTTTTATTAATTAATATTATATCATCAATATATTATATACTTTGTAATTGCTATTGGTAAGTATAAATTGGCAAGCATACTAGAAGCATTTCCACCTTGTGATACACCTTTTGTCTATAAGTATATACTATTATTGTGTATTATGTAATTATGTTTAGTAACAAAATCTAATAGCCTATTGAAATGAGTAAGATTAAAATCTTTGCTTAAGTATTGAATATTATTATTTGCTAACTTTATAATTACTCTATTTAAATCATTTATATTGATATTATTGAATAAATCTATAAAATCAAAAGTAACTATTGATTTACAATTATTTAATGCTTGTAGTTTTCTAATAAGACTAAACCTATTATCAATGATACTACAAACACTAGAAGTGATTATTTTATAAATTAATTTGAGGTAATTTAATAATATAACACTTGCTTTAGTAGCATAAGTGTTGTGACCACAGGTTACAGCTCTAAAAGCAATAGTAGTTTTATGAAATTTATAAACTAAAGTGATATAAGGAAAGAGATAGTTTTCTGCTGTTATACCTAGAAGTTTATATTTAGCTATAATTTTCTTAATAATAATACAGGTAGTATCTTTTAATGGTTGAAATAGATCACTATTGTCTAGGTGTTTTTTTTAAACAAATAGCAAAATATTTTTTACAAATAATTGCATAATTATTGGCTGCTTTATCTACATAAGTTTTAATAAAATATTCTTGTAAGTTTTTTATAGCTTCTTTTATGTGTTTATGTGAATTATTAAAGAAATAACTATTATTAGGAAGTTTAGACCGTACAAGCTTAATTAAATTAATTTTCCATTGATTGAAGGCTACTGTTGGGATAGAATAATTAATAGCTATTTTATATATAAATTTATCCATATCATCTTTTAAGAAAGTTATGATGTTTTTATTATTTAAAGAACTAGGTAAACTATATTTTGTTCCCAAATTCATCAACTCACGTAGGGCTAAATCTTCAACTAGTTCCAAATTGCCTGGTATAACATGTCCATGTGCTGTGTCTACATAACTATAGTATTTGGGTAGATGGCATAAACAATTTATATTGATAGACTGTGAAAATGTTTTTGGTAACTGTATAGTTAAATATACGTCTACCCATAGGCAGTGTATATTTAAACCTTTCTTGAAAATTTAATAAAGCATTTTTATAAATATTACAATCAAAAGTCTTGCTCTTATTATTATTTTTACCTCTTTTAGTTCTTATATATATATATATATATATATATATATATATATATATATATATATATATATATATATATATATATATATATATGTATATATATATATATATGTATATATATATGTATATATATGTATATATATATATATATATATATATATATATATATATATATATAGATAGATATTGTGCCCTGTAGGGATTAAGTTAAATACTGTGATTTAAATTCAGTCGATTTCGGTTTAATCGGACCACATCGAGACGCGATCACTTTGGTCCTAATAACCGACTGGTTCGATTACACGAACATGCCCTACTAGGCTTATGCAATAGGATTTGTTTCGGTTCTTTAGGATGCGGTCCGAATAAGCGGCTAGTCCAATTAACCGGATTCCACTGTATACCAAGTTATTGGCTTTTATACCAATCGCAGAACAATAATTTCGACTTGAGTCTTTTATACAAAGAAATGTACTTTTGTATACAAAATTGATAGAATTAAGCCTTTTATACAAGTCATATGAAAGGGGAAAACTTGTCTTGTGCTGTGATCCTCACATGGTGTAGAAATAAAAAAGATCTCAATATAAGTAAAATTAGTTTTTATTATAAATTAATTTTTCATCATATAAAATAAATTATACTTACTAAATATACATACTTTCTCTTAAAATATTTTAGCACTGCAGATCTAAGATCATCTTCCTATCATAAGTCAGAATTGAATTGATATGTGAGATTTAGTTGCATTTAAATACTGAAAAATGTACTGCCATTATTTATATCTAGATTTAAGATTTATGATTTACAACTGAATGGTAACTTTCGGAGATTTGCATTTAGTGCACTTCTCTAAATTTGACTTTTCAGTGTAAGAAATATTAATTTTCTATATTTATGATCTGATTTGGTCAAAGTTATATGAATTTGAATTTTGGTTTTATTTAATTGCATTGTTTATCGGTAAAAGAATTGCCAATGCTTTGACAACTTATCAAACAGCTGAATTATAAACATAGATGAATTATAAATGTTAGATTAATGTTCTAATTATGTTTACAATAAGAATGTGTCTGTAATTATTAAATCCATCTAATAAAAAGAAATTGTTCATTAAAGTATAGTTATTTTAGGATTTTTCTCTATAATATCCAAAATTGCTTAGATACCTGAAAAGAAACATGTTGTTGTTTATGTCCCTGGGACTTCAGTATAAGGTCCCAAGCCCAGAGTACATATTGTAAGAATCCGTTACGACCTGTCAAGGTGTCTGGAAGCAGAGAATACTGTTGTGCCTAGCCGCCGCCCCTGGGAGGACTTGAACTAATGGCTATTCCGACATGTACAAATGATTTTCTGATCAGCTGATTTATAAGAGCCGACCACATGGCTTCGTCGTCAAGCGAATCACATCCAACGAACATGACGTCACAAATTGGGCCTGCCAACCTAAAAATTTGCAGTCACGTGACCGGAAGCGCGAGTGCCAACGCCGGGAGAAGAAATCCAGTTTTTTCTAACAGACTTGGTCGAGACTCTCATCTAGAGAGCACCTTTCGTCTCAGAGGTCCTGGCGACTGACTTCATCCTGAACTTTATTTTTCAGAGCAGCCCGCTCTAAGCTTCTCGTCAACTAATACTTCACCCTGAAGTATAGCTATCTCAGAGAATCCTGCTCTACAGGCTTCTGTTAGCACGTTACTTCATCAAGAAGTTATTTTTATATTTCAGAGCAGCCCGCTCTATAAGCTTCTCGTTAGCTAGAACTTCCTTACGAAGTTACTCTATTTTCAGAGCTGTATGCTCTAGAGGCTGTGTACCGACCTTATAGTTCAGTTGTGACTGTACTTGCATCTTCTCATCGAAATTATTCGGCTATTACGAAGGCCAGTTCCCTCTATGTCTAGAGGTAGATCAACAAATTTGTAAAAAGTTGTAAAAAGTTTCCGACTTAAATTTAATAAAATTTTATTTTAATGTAGTAGACTGACTCTGAACATTTTTAGCTACCCGGAGTCTTAAGTTATCACAATATAAAGAGAGCGAAGACAATATACAGAAAGAAATACACAGAAACATAAATTATTTTTTTACACCGATGATGAATCTGGTGGTAGATACTGGTGTTAAGCATCCTAGTACTAATAAACAATTAAAAATATATAATTACAATTTTAATTCACATATCAGTATAACAAGATAATTAAAGCTTTAAAATAATCCTTGAATTTATAACAAAACACTTAATGGATTAAATAACTGCATAATAAAAGTACTAACTGAGATAAGTGAAAATTTCAAATGACAGTAAAATGTAAAATACTCAAGGACTGAAAAGTAAGTAATGCAAGCAGAATGCATTTTTGCAAACATTAAAGCATCCATACTTGACAAACCATTAAGTCATATTATTTGTGCCATATATAATTAAAAAACTGTTTAAAAGAGTAGCAACTGTTTACAAAAGATCTTTATGAATGACTGATGTTTTGGAAGGCTTCCAAGCATCTCTTCTCATAGCATTAATTCAAAATTCTCACCTTAGCATTTAGATTTTTAAGTGGAAACTTAAAAACTCCTAAAGTACTTCCCTTTTGGAAACAATTTGTGTAATCAGTACCACATCTCTCCATTTCATATAAAGCTTTAAACAAATTAAGCAGAGTAAATGACAGATCAACTACGAAACAAATATTTAGAAAATAAAGAAATGTTTTGATAGTTGGATCAATGGCAAATTTTAGTTGTAAAGGTGAAGTAAATAATGCTGTTAGGAATACACGATAAAGGTATAGCATATTAAAAATCAGAAAAGAAAAAATTGAATGCATTTACACAACTTAATATATCAACAAAAGAATTTTCAGTAAAGGTGTAAACAAAGTATCATTCATGGATAAACAACTTTAGCATTAATCTGAAATGTACATCTTTTCATATTTGTTGTGTCATAAACATTGCATCTAAGTAAAACGATTACGAAAAACTTATATCTATAATCTTCGTTCTGTGAATTATGTTACTTCATTTTGCAACTAAATGCAATTCAAGTTTTAAAGTTGATATCATACAAATATAATGTTTATTTATTTATTCTTTTTATTTTTAGTTTTGTACAACAAACTTATTTTATTCAATAAAGCATATACATTTTAATAGTAATTTAAAGAGTATAACAAAATATACTTTTAATGTCAAAGCTATTAAAAAAACAGGCAAAATGAGTAAGGGTAGTTACTTAAATTTCAATTCTACCATAGCTAAGTATATATATTAGTATTAAGCTTAGAAAATTCTCTATCAATTTCTGTCTGGAATAAATTGGTACAAGTTACACATCGCCCTTTAAAATATTTCACACGGCTTTGAAGAAAATACCTTATATTTATATACAAAAGTCAACTACAATATATTTATTACGCTATATCAGAAATTAAAAACATTTGAATAAGTATATCAGAAGATGTTTTAGTGAAGTGTAAATGTCGTTGGATAGATTACACAAAGTTATAATTAAAAAAAATAAACTTTAATCATAACATAATTGTAATGCCGTTCATACAAGGTCTGACAATAAAGTTCGGTGAATAGTCCTGTAACATTAACGTAGATGAAATATTAACGAAAGTTACCTTACTGTCCTTCGAAATAGTCACCTCCCATAACTATGCACCGTTGACATCTGCTATACATGTTCTGGAAACTTTGCAAGAAGTCTTCTTTTGGGATGGAGTTCAAAAGCCTCGTCACGTTTCGTTGGATGTCAGGAATATCGTCAAATCTCTTTCCTTTCAAAGCGAGTTTGAGTTGTGGGAATAGGAAGTCTGGAGGATTGAGATCTGGCGAGTATGGTGGATGTTCAATTTGCACCACCCCCTTTTTTACCAGGAACTGTTTGACGATATTGGCTGTGTGAGGGCGAGCATTGTCGTGAACAAAAAACCATGAACCTTGTTGTGCGTACTCGGTCGTACCCTGCGTAGACATTTCATGGAACGTGTCAAAATTTCAATGTAACCTTCAGCATTCATCGTCGTTCCCTCAGGTAGAAATTCCTTGTGGATAATGCCTTGTGATCGTCATCCAAGTGCTGTGGCACAAGACGGCAACACGTTTTTCTCATCCCTAAATTCTGGGTAACGATTTGTCGCACGGAACAAACGCACTGAACAAGCACTTTGAAAAACAAGTCTTACACGGAACACAAACGACGCTCAACTGAACAACGGTGGGGGCAGATGGTCAACACCTGCCGCTACGCAGGTGCAGAGTTTTGTTTCGCCAGTGTTGTCAGATCGGCCGTTCTGACTTCATTCACCGAACTTTACTGTCAGAGGTTGTATTACACTTCCACATAGAAAATACTCGGATACAGGCACCGTAGCGTCACATTGAATTAACAGAATGTTCGCTCGGAACTAACACGTGCATCAAGTACAGGAGTTGTACCACGAGTGTACTAGTCGAGTGTCCTACTAGACTCTAGTTCGAAGTTCTGGTCATGACTGGCATTTCCTCAACTGCTCGTGCACGCGAGGGCTGTTCTGATTGGCTGAGCAGGTCATGCCACAGTATCCCCTCCCCCAAGTACCAAAGGTACGAGACTTAAAGAAACCTGGGGTTGAATCTGACCCTTTTCCCGGCACGCATCACAGTAACTGTTGTAGGCATAGGCGTAGCGTGCTTCTAACTTTTTTACGAATTAAGGGGCACGAATTAGGGATGGGATATCGAAAGCAAAATATCGATATGAGTATCGATAATAATATTGGCTATTAATATCGATATCAATAATATATCGGTACAAAAATATCGATATTTTAAAATATTGACGATATTTTAATATCGATAACACGTTTTCCTTTCACTATGCAGTCAATCGTATTCGGAGGAATGATTGAATAGTGAAATCATATATATATATACAGTGGCTCCCAAAAGTGTTCGTACACTTACGAATTTCAATGAAATAGGGATCTATCCATTCATTAAAATGAATATTTCAGAATGGGTTGTTAATAATAAGATGTATAATCTATTCTTAACAAAACTACATGAAATATTTTTAAAACATAGTAAAATCTTATTTTTAAGAAACCAGTAATCAAAAAGTAACAAAAACTTTATTTCACAAAGTCGTCGTACACAGAAATATTTTCCGATTAATTCATAGTTAAAATTATCGTCTGGCGCTTTATTTTTATTTTTGAATTGTGGTGGCATCTTACTATTAACAGCTGAAGGTAAACAAATGTTAGCTAGTCAGTCAGCAGACACGGGGATGGGCTAATCTCGCTAACCGAGCATAGCAGGATATCGCAACTGGTACCGATATACGCGGACGGACGAGGCCCGTGCGCTGATGCTATCTCAACTTTCAAAACTTTAAACTTTTTTAATTATTCAATTAAAACCGCCGAACTCAATAGAAGCGGAGAGCAGAAACAGCTGACATTCCGGGTGGGCCAGCTCCTTTCCGTTTCGCAAATTTCCACTATTTTCATGCATGCAAAATTCAACTTTTCCGTCCTCCAATCGACAAATTTTTTATTTCTATGTGTTTTACAACTCTTCATCTTTAAGGATATACACATTTTTATAAATTTAAAAATGTTTTTCACTGCTTTTTCCCCAAAGTAGTTTTCCGAATTTCACGAAATCGACAATTTTGGTGGACAAATATTTCGGTTTTCTGCACCTATTAATGTCAATTTTACCATTTATCGGCAATTGCTAGATGTTCAGCTTCCAAAATATACCAAATACATTCAATAAAAAAAAGTTTTCATTCTAAAAGAGCGTACTTTCAAAACTCACTTTTAACTGAATGCCGAGTTCGTAATTTTTCGTCGTATTATTTTACTCACTAATAATTCCAGCAAGTTCGTGAAATTTGTTTCTAATTAATTAGCAACTTATAGGATTCTTCCACCACCAATTCTGAATTCACCAGAACTGTCTTTCTTTTTTTTAAGCACTTTTTCCACCCGAGATTAATATTTACATTCGGCCTTACCGCGATACACTTCCCATCTTGCTCAACTGCCTGTGTGCTGTCGTGGCACAGTGCTATGGAGCTTATCTGGTAAACCCTACGTTGTGGGTTCGGTCCTAGGTTGTGCCGTATTTTCCAATTTTCCCTATCTTGGTGTTTTTTGTTTTCCCCCCGTGGAAATCTGCAATCATCTTATTACGAATTGTTTGACCCTGCACAGGGCCTTTTTTTCTTTTATTATGCGAACTTTCCATCTTGTTTGCTGAGGGCCATTTTTTCCGTAACTTTATAATTAATATCAACTTGCTTTCTTTAAATTTTTTAATTCTTCATTTTAATCTTAATTTATTTAATCTTAATATACACTGGTGAAATAAATTAAGAGAATTTGCATATTTTACCGAATTTCATGAAAAGAACTGAACTGAATGTAAAACCACTGCTTCTAGACAAAAATGCAAATCTTGTACGTCAAATTCGTAAGCGTACACGTGTGTGTAGGCGGAGCCAGTAGAGAAACAGGCTTTATAAGCGCGCGTAAGTTAAGACGCATTTCGTTCGCTAGCACACCTCGGCGAATTTCTTGGTGTTACTTTGCAGCAACCGGTAAATTTCAAAATGTAACAGTAAAAATGAGTAACCACCAACGTTTAGATGATGGTATAAGGTGGCGAATTGTGGGGAGGCTAGAAGTAGGCCATTCTCAAGCCCAAATTTGTAGAGAGTTCAATTTAACGCCCAGCGTCGTGTGTAACTTATGGATACAGTTCCAGGATACCGGATCCATCGAGAGAAAGCCTGGGCAAAGTCATCCAAGAGCCACGACGGCCAGAGAAGATCGCCATTTGTCGATTATAGCGAGGCGTAACAGGAGTGCTACAGCTTCTCAGCTCTCTCGTGACTTGTATGCAGCCACAGGAACCCGTGTATCAAGGGTGACTGTTTCCAAAAGACTTCATGAGAGAGGGTTGTTTGCAAGAAGACCTGCTGTTTGCGTCCCGCTCACTTCTACGAACAGGAGAATCCGTTTATCATGGTGCAGAGAGCATAGAGATTGGAGTATGGATCAATGGGTGACCGTTCTCTTCACTGATGAGTCCCGGTTCAGCCTAAAAACCGATTCTCGCCGTACGTTCATCTGGAGAAAACCAGGGACCCGCAACCTACCCTCCAGTGTCCGCGAAATCGAACCTTATGGCGGAGGAGGTTTAATGGTCTGGGCAGGCATCATGTTGGATGGCCGCACACCTCTCCATGTCTTTGAAAGAGCCACTGTTACTGGTGTGAGGTATACCGATGAGGTCTTGGAGCCCTATGTTCGCCTTTTCAGGGGTGCAGTTGGCCCTGAGTTCATTTTAATGGACTATAACGCGAGGCCACATAGACCTCTTCTGATCGACGAATTTCTAGAGAGTGAGGATATTCGCTGGATGGATTGGCCAGCAAGATCTCCAGACCTTAACCCTATAGAGCATGCCTGGGACGCTCTGGGGAGGGCAATTGCAACTCGCAACCCCCCTCCGAGAACCATTCAGGGAATGAAAACAGCGTTGCTGAACGAGTGGGACCAATTGCCACGGGAAATGATAAACTGCCTTATTTCAAGTATGAACTTACGCTGCGAAACCTGTATATCTGTAAAAGGGGACCATACCACCTATTAACCAATCTATTAACCCATTTTTTTTTATTCTGCAACCGCTGTTTCACACCTTCCGACTCCAACGAGTGTTACGCACGATCATGCGTGTGTATTACAATTTTTGAATGGGTATTTGTTTTGTATTGTATCAATGTATGTACATATCAAATTTCAGTAAAATCGGTACAGTAGTTCTTGTGATAATCGACCAAGTCTTCAAATTCTTTTAATTTCTTACACCAGTGTATTTCTAATTTTTAAATTTATCTTACCCTTCTACTTTCTGAAGGTTTTAAACTTATCTTTTATATTAATGTAACTTGTAACTTTAAATTTAATTTAACTTAATAATTTTTTCTATTGAGCACATATACATTGATAATAAGCATCTTGCGACAGGAGTTGAAGTCAATAGACCCAGGAACTCTACTCTTCAAAAGAAATTCTGCTCAGTTGCCAAAAGGAAAAATTATTAGTTGAGAATGAGTCATTTAATAATTGAAATCCAGAAATAATGTTAAAGTACCAGAAATAATTTTAGTTTTAGGAAATGAGAAGTTTAAACCTTTAGAATTTTTTCTAATTGAAAGAATTTCTTTTTTGTCTAAAAAGCAAAATTTGAAAACTGAGATTTGAAAGAATTATTTGAAAAGCCAAAAACCGAAATTTGAGAAAGAAAATTTTAAATTATTATTTCGTTTTTTAAAAATTCTAATATATTTTTAAAAGTGATTAAACGGTTTTTAATCTTTAAGAAATGAAACTATTTCATTTTAAATCGAAAAAGGAACACATCGGGTTGCCACTCAGCTAGTTAAAAATATCGTTTGGCTTTAACATTTGCTTGCTTACTCTATTTATTATTTAAAAATGGCTCGTAGTCGTAAAGAAACAACAAACAGCATTCGAAAATGGATTATTTTTCATCATAGTACTGGTAAATCAGTTCGGAATATTGCTAAATTACTTAATTTATCCCATTCTACAGTGCAGTATGTGATAAAACGCTTTAAAGAAGAAAATCGGATCGAAAACAAGGTAGGAAAAGGCCGTCCGGCAAAGTTAACAAAACGTGATCAGAGATTTATAATTAGAAAATTTGTGAAAAATCCACGTTTGAGTGCCGTAAAAGTTTCTGCCGAATTTAATGAAACATTTTCTACTTCAATTTCACCTGAAACTGTTAAACGAGTTCAAAGAACAGCTGGATTACATGAGCGTTCTGCCCGTAGAAATTTTTTTGTGAGTGAGAAAAACAGAAAGCTTAGGCTTTCCTTCGTACTATCACTGATAAATAAGCTACAAACGTATTGGAATAATGCTTTATTTGCCCATGAAAGCAAGTTTAACATTTTTGGTTCCGATGGGCGTATAATTGTATGGAGAAGAAAAAATGAGGAACTGAATCCCAAGAACTTGGTAGGAACAGTTAAGCATGGCGGTGGAGGTGTTCTTGTGTGGGGGTGCAAGTCAGCATTAGGAAAAGGTAATTTGGTATTTATTGATGGCATAATGAATATGCTGTTTATATAAATATTTTTAGAGACAAATTATAATTATCAGCCCAAAATTTGGGTATTGGAAACAACTTTGTTTTTCTATCAAGTAAACGATCCTAAGCACACGGCTCTCAAAGTTCGCCTCTGGTGTCTCTATAGTTGTCCACAAGTTTTGAAAACACCACCTCAATTACCTGAGTTAAACCCAATAGAACATATTTGGAGAGAACTGGAGGTTCGAGTACGAATACACGACATTCACCTGAAAAGCGAACTAAAAACAATTATGATGGAAGAATGGATGAACATTGATGCCAAAATTACAAAAGAACTAAAGCAATCTATTCCAAGACGTTTAAAAGCTGTTGTGGATGCTAAAGGATATCCTACTAAATATTAATTTAACGAAAAATTAGAATATTTACTAATATGTAGAGATATTTTACAAGTGTACGATGACTTTTGTGAGATAAAGTTTTTGTTACTTTTGGATTATTGGTTTCTTAAAAATAAAGTTTTATTATGTTTTCAAAATATTTCATGTAGTTTTGTTAAGAACAGATTATAAATCTTATTATTAAATACCCATTCTGAAATATTCATTTTAATTAATTGATAGACCTCTATTTCATTGAAAATCGTAAGTGTACGAACACTTTTGGGAGCCACTGTATATATATATATATATATATATATATATATATATATATATATATATATATATATATATATATATATATATATATATATATATATATATATATATATATATATATATACATGGTAATAGTACGATAAAAAATGATCGTAATTAAATTCGATAAGGAAATAACATTTCAATAAACAATATTTTATCAAATTGAAAAGTTTTTATTTAGAGAAAGAATGAAATTCTAGTTTGGTTAAAGCAATAGCAACACTGAGTGTATGCAAACATATTGGAAGGAGATATTGGATATAACCGGTTTCTGGACCGAAACCCTTCAGACAAGAAGTTTTTGTATATCACAGTTCATTATTTGGAAAATGAAAATGTAGCTTCCTGCACCACTGGAGTCGTTAAAATGGACCAGAGCCATTCTGGAGATTACATTTCTTCAAGAATCCTTCATATCCTGCAGTAGTGGGGTTTGCAGAAAAAGAACAACTAAATTCAGTGGTCACTGATGGAGGATCGAATACGATTACAGCCGTGGAAATTCCTTGTGGTAGAAAATAACATGTAATATGTTTTGCCCATCTCCTCAATTTGGTCGCTTACCGTTCATTTCAAGTCGTACCAGAGCTCGTGCCACTAAATGGAGAGGTGAGGAAAGTTGTGACCTGGTTCAAACACAGTGTTCGGGCTTCATATGAATTGAGAGATCTGAAACTCATGCAGAATATGGAAACACGGGGGAATTCTACATACCAAATGATCAAGCGTTTTCTAAGCCTCAGCTCAACACTCAACAACATCATCCACCGACACACATCGGCACCAAGCATGACAACAGCTGCAGAAAACCAAGATTTGCAGGAAATCACCCAGCTTCTTTTGCCTCTCCCAAAAGCCAAAAAACAGTTATCAGGAGATAAATACCCCACAATCAGTATCGCGATTCCAATAGCAACCATGGTAGAAAATAAAATTTCCAAGATGTCGCCTACTTCTAGTGTTGGCCTTGTGCAAACTGATGGAAGGAATCTTAGAAGCGGCAAAAAACGGCTCAAGGTTGAGAATGTAATAGCACTGGCCGTAAGTACGTCAATTGACCCCTGATGGAAGACATAATACTTCAGCGACCCTGAGACTATTATCAAAGCAATTCGAGAACTGAAAGGAATTTTGAAAAGCGCCCATTCACCGAAAAGTGGACACAACTCCTATCCTCACAATGGAGAAGGATCTGAATCATCTTTCTATGGTGAACACTCCAAAACTGTTCAGAAAACTTGGAAGCATCGGAGTTCTTTAGGTAGCTCAGATTTTCCTGATGAGCTTGCCTTTTAGTTGCGATCCCCTGCAGAAGCTGACATCAACAAGTTTCCGCTTTCTTTTTGGACTAAATCAATTGGATTGTACCCGGAACTGTGAGGGGTCGCCAAGCGATATTTGGCAGCGACTTCATCATCAGTGCCATCTGAAAGATTTTTTTCTCAAGCCAGCAATATAATTAACTCATCCAGAAATCGTCTCACATTGAATAAACTTCTTTCCTCCATTCAATGAGAGAAGAATTCTTTTTTTAATTAATGGACAATAATTTTTTTCATTTTTTGTTCTTTCTAGAACTAATTTTTATATGTTGAACAATTTTTGATTTTTTCACACATTTTTTGATTGCTTACATTAAAAATCACTTTGTATATATTAGAAATTATTTGTATTTAAAGAAATAAATAATAATGTTTTTAAGTTTAATTCTTCTGCCTGATTTACTGATGTATCTTTTTTAAATTAAATTTTTTAGATAAGCTATTCACAATTTAAATCACTTCTAGGCTTTCATAAATTAAAATATTTAATGATAATATTTTAAGTTAGTAATTTTTTTATTTTATATTTGGATACAATAATTCACCTGTCTTGAACTCTATACTTCTAATAACTTCCAAACTCAAGATATTTCAAAATATTTAGCCTTGTTTACTTGATTGATATGAAACTTTCTGACAGGTTTTATAGTGGAACTGACTTTCAAACACCTTAGTGAGATGGAATGATGTGATATATAATTCTTACTGAATAAAAGTTATAGGCCAATTCCACCATCAATTTTTATTCTTACTGGATTAATTTGCTCAATTTTGGCACGTTTTCAGGAAGTCCTCAGAGAACTTTATTTAAAATAAAAAAAGTTTTATCCTTTAAATTTAAAAATCTCCAACTGAAAACAACATAAACCAAAAGCTTCAAAAGATGAAAAAGTCTTTTAAGATTAAACTATCAGGAAGAAAACTTCATGGGGGAATTGGCCTATAACTTTTATTTAACATTGTACAGTGTAGTCTCGATAATCCGAACTTCGGTAATCCGAAAGTCCGTTTAATCCGGATCCAAAAGTCAAAAATAACGAATGTTACAATAAAACTACAGTGATACTAAGTAATATAAAGTATATTTCTGAAAACTACCAAAAAAAAATCAAGTTAGACAACAGTAGTATAATAAAGTAGGGACACAGTAGAATAAACAACACACGTTTATACTAATGTTAAACTGACAATAAAAGTAACGACGCACCTCTCCAACTGTCGAGCACTGTGACGTATTGTTAGAACAACTTACACTCTACTGTACTATACTAGGCAGCGTTCCGCTCTCTTATCCCCCATTTCGTCCGGAGATTTGGTATTATTTAGACAGACCTTACAAAATAAACTGTATTATCACACGTAATATGTAATATATATGTAATCACACGTTATTATGTAATTTAAGTTTATTTTAAGAATGATTTCGCTTAATCCGAAAAATTCGTTAATCCGAAAAGGGTCTGGTCCCAATCGTTTCGGATTATCCGGACTCCACTTTATTATAGTTTTTTTTTATCATCCATTTGTTTCAACGGTTGAATATCGATCCTCTTATTAATTAATTAATTTTACAAATTTTTCTGTATAATTTTTTTAATCTCATTTATTTTTTCCCTTTGATTTTCAGATTTTCAACCCAAATTTTTATAAATTATAATTATTTCAAATAAATTATTTGAAAATGTGTAATCGATAATATCGGGAATATCATATCGATATTACGATAGTATCGGAAATCAAATATCGATATTATAATACCTAATATCGACGGGAAAATATCGATATTTCGATAATATCGATATAAATATCCCATCCCTAGCACGAATTGAATTTAGTTAGGGTCCTCTGCGCATTGACTGCCGGACGGTCCTTAAAATATGAAATATTATGTTTTTTGAAATTAAATAACAATAGAATTGATGTTTGAGTAGTATTCTAAAGTTATACAATGAGGAAAATAAAAATAATATAAATAAAATGAGGAAAAAATATAGCATCGAATTTTTGTTATGGATCATATTATTGTTAAAAACAATGTTAAGGCTAAAAACTTAATCGGAATCTTCAGTTTCACAGTTTGAAAAAGCGGTAAAAAGCCAACTTTCTTAATAGTTTTCTACAATTTTCTGATTTTAACTGAACTTCTATTAAGTTATAATTTATTTCAAGTTAAGTTGGGGGGGGCAGTCGCTACGCCTATGGGTGTAAGCGTAGCCACAAGGTTGGAAGGAGATTCTTCGTGCGGCTGTCTCGAATCCGATGAAGGTGTAACTTCACCTGTCGAAATGGGTACAGTTTCGAGTTCTGCGAACGCCGGATTTAGACGATCGATGCCGATGACCGTCTTTTTTCCGTTCACAATTGAGCTGAAAAATTTTGTGGTACGTTCAAGAATGTGGTATGGTCCGCCGTATGGCGGCTGAAGAGGCATCCGAATCGCATCAGGACGGACGAACACATGTGTGCAAGTCGCCAAAGCAGGGTGCACAAAGGGTTTCGAGCTGGCGTGTGCCGATGTCTGCACTGGCGAAAGGTCTTGCATTTGTTTCCTGAGTCGTTGCAAAAATTCTGCAGTACCAGTATCGGTTTCTGTAGATGGCACAAAAAATTCGGCTGGCATACGAATTGTCGACCCGCATACCAGTTCGGCAGTGGAGGTCTGGCTTGAATGCGGATCTTATTCCTAGAAGAACCAAGGGTAATGATTCAGTCCAGCGGTTGTTTCCTTTACATCGTAGAGCTTGTTTTATCGAGCGATGGAAACGTTTTACGAGATCGTTACTAGCAGGGTGGTATGGTATTGTTCGGATTAGCTTGATGCCTAGCAAGGTCGACAGACAGGAGAACAGGGAAGATTGGAACTGTCTTCCTTGGTCTGTTATGTTGATGGAGTGGACTCCAAAACGTGCAATCCAGCCTGAGAGAAACGTGCGAGCCACAGTTTACGCGGGCATATCTGGAGTGGGAAACTCTTCAGGCCAACGGGTAAATCTATCAATGCAGGTCAACAGATAGGACGAACCTCCATATGGAGGCAAGGGACCGACCAGGTCGAGGTGGACGTGATCGATCGTTTTTCTGGCACTGAGAAAGGTTGGGGCGGGCTCTTAGTAAATCTCAGCACTTTCGATCTTTGACATGGAAGGCATGTACGGATCCATTCGGTGATGTCGGTGAGCATTGCAGGCCATACGTACCGCTTCTGGATGGGCTTCTTCGTGGAGCGGATTCTAGGATGTGCCAAATTGTGGAGTTTCTGGAACACTCGCTTCCTAAAGGATTTTGGCAAATACGGGCGAATTGTTCCCTGCGAGGTACCGCAAATTATGAGCGACTGTTCATCAACATTCAGGGGCTGTAGTTTGAGGCCAATGACTTTTGTGTTCTCCAAGATTGTCTGCAATTCTTCGTCTATTTTCTGTTCTTCTACCAGAGAAGAGAATTCGATGTCGGAAGGTGCGGTGATGTCGTTGATGCGTGACAAGCTGTCAGCAACAACGTTGCACGATATCCGTCGAGAATTGAGCAATCAGGTCCAAAATTCTGAGTTGTCTAGGAGAGCGGTTGGAGTTTTTCTTAAATGCGAAGGTCAGTGGTTTGTGATCTGTTAAGATTTTAAATTCTCTGCCCTCGAGAAAAGGTCGAAAATGTTTGACGGCAGCGTAGACGGCTAAGAGTTCGCGATCATACGTGCTGTATCGAATTTTTGGTGGGGCTAGCTTTCGTGAGAAGATGGTGAGAGGTCTGATGCCTTCGAGAGTCTCAGCCTGCAGGATAGCCTTAATTTCTGTGTCTGAGGCGTCGGCAATGAGAGAAAGCTTGTCTTGCTCTGCATGATATGATAAGGTGGCAGTGTGAGTCAGGTCGTCCTTGCATTTCTGGAAAGCTTGGATGGCGTCATTCGACCAGGAAATTAATCGCTTGTAGTTTTTTCACTGTCCTCGAGATAGTGAGTCAAAGGGGCTTGGTGTAGCGCTGATGATGGCAAGAAACATCGGTAAAAATTTAGCATTGCTAGAAAACGTCTGAGTTCTGCTACAGTTTTAGGCTGAGGGAAAAAAGTGATGGCTTCCACTTTCTCTGGAAGTGGGCGGACGCCGTCTGCTGTGATAAGGCATCCAAGGAACTACACCTTTTTCATTCCGAAGACGCACTTTGAGGGATTCAGAGTAAGGCGGAAATGCTGCAATCTGGAGAACACTTCCTTCAGGTAGATTATATGCTCTGCTTAGTCGACCGAACATAACAGGATGTCGTTGAGGTAGGCGATGCAGAAATCGAGGTCTTGGATGCTATTTATGTATCGCTGGAAAGTCTGCCCGGTTTTTCTCAGACCGAACGGCATGTAAACAAATTCCCAAAGGGCAAAGGGCGTAGTCACAGCTGTCTTCCGGAAAGACAGGAATCTGATTGTAAGCATTGATAATAATTGAGAAAATTCTCTTTCCAGCCAGCATTTGCGTGCGATCCTGGATATGTGGGACCGGATACCGATCTGGCACAGTCGAAGCGTTCAGCCGGCGATAATCGCCACAGGGTCTCCAATCACCACACTTTTTTAGGACCATATGGAGAGGGCTCGCCCATGGACTTTTAAAGGGGCGAACGATGCCCTGCTGCAACATAAACTGGAATTCTTTCGCAGATTTAAGAAGCGACGGACTGAGGCGTCTCGGCTTGGAGAATATTGGATTGCCAGTTGTCTGTATATGATGATAAATCTCAACTTTAGATTTGGCCTGAGTCAAGCTCGACATGTCTATGAGCTCAGGAAAGTCCGACAAAAGTTTGTGGTAAACGGAAGTGTGTGTGAGCAATAAAACGTTCGATGGGTTCTTTAGAGATCTTCCCCGGAGTTGAAATGTTCATAGCAAGATCGAGGAGTCTGCGACGTCGGACGGCTACCAAGAGGTTGAAGTGATTTAGGAAATCTACACCGATAATAGCAGTGGAAACATCAGCAACAATGAATGACCAAGCAAACGGTCTTCAAAGACCTAAGTATAAAGTGAGAATTTTTGTGACATACGTCGCTATCGGAGAGTTGTTGGCTGCGTATAAGGTGAGTTTTCCTTTTTCAGACTTAGGATTTTTGGGACAGGGGATTGACGGAAACATTGGCGCCCTTATCTATGAGGAATCTGATATTGTTCGTGTTGTCGGCCACATAAATACGAAAATTGTTGCGGTCGGTCATGGTGGCCACCTGGGACCACGCAGTTAGTTTCCCTGACTTTTGTAGTATCATGGCTGTCTACACTTAAGGGCTTCGTCATCAAATTTCGAGTGATAGAAACAGATTTGGGACTTGTTTTGCTGCCTATGGCGCGAAGTGCTACGAGAGCGAGAACGCCAGTGTCTGCCATAAAGTAGCTTGTGTTGATGGGATTTTTGCGTAGACAGATGGGCAATCTGTTGAGTTAAGGCGTCAATCTGTTGCTGTAGATATAAGTTAATATTCGTTTCTTGATTTACAGTCTGAACTTGGAAAGCGGGTAAGGACAGCTGATGAATTTTATCGGCCACCTTGGCCAAATTAGGTAGTGGCTCCTAGTTGACAACCAGAATCGTCTGCGTTTGGCTGGGCAATCGACTAAGCCAATGAAATTTTAGTGTCGTGTCATCGAAGTTGGAATCAGCTAAGTCCTACATCTTAGCGAGTAACTGTGAGGGTCGCAAATCACCTATCTGAGTGTCTTGCAACAAATGGTTAGGACGAGCGGTTTCAGATTCGGAAAAATGTGAAATTAGTCTCTGCTTTAATGCGTCGTATTTGTTTTCAGACAGGGGATGTCGGGTAAGATCTCGGTACGATGGCAGGATAGTCGTATCAATTGCCGAAATAGCTGCATAGAATCTAATTTCATCGTTAGTGATCGCGCGCCTAGCTTAAATTGAGCTTCAAGCTGAAGAAACCAGGTTTCGGGGTCTTTCTGCCAGAATGGGACAAGTTTAACCGCGACGCGTGCCAGTTCGGAGGGGTCAGCCATGTTTTCAGGTAGTGCCATGCCAGATGTGAACAATACAAGATAGTATATTCAAAATAAAAATGAAAATAGAATTGAAATTGGCTATACACAATACTTTAAAATATGAGCAAAATAATATAAAAAATGAAAATATAGCTGAAAATGGCAATTCACAATACTTTAAAATATGAGTAAAATATGATACTATAATGAATTATCAGGAAAATACTTAAATGATACACAATATTTAAATAATTATGAAAAATGACACTTTGCAACAGTAATGGCTATGCGGCTAATATTTAGAAATAAACGGCAAGTTTTAAAAAAATTGTCATTAAAAAATCACAAATGTTCAGTTCGTTGCGAGTTTCAATTTTTTTTGGCAGGAAAACATTCTTTGGAGATCGAAATATATGAAAAGGGCTTACCATGAGGGGCGATGAGAAGACGTGATCATAGGGTATATCTAAATAATTACCGAGAATCGATGAAGCACACAACACAATAAAATTAGAATGAATATACACAAATTCTTCGTGCCATAAAGCACCACAAGCGTGACTTCGTGCTATGTAACACCACACAGAATATTAGGCTTGCTTCGTTGTCACGTGCTCTGGGGAAAATCACTCGTCGTCGGAAAGCAAAGGACACGGGGGTCGAGAATTTTCAGAAATTCCGCGTGGAAAAAAGTATTTCAGCGAAATAAGCCTGTAGAATGCACAAGTCGTATACATACGTTGCTTCTTCACATCCAAATTAGAATATTCTCTGGGCACTGCGAGGATGTGAGTAGATTCCTGTTCGCACGTGGGATGTAACATTAAGATGCCGGAAAATACGAAGTTCTTCACAAAGGTCACCCTTTTTGTGAAGTGTAAATGTCGTTGGATAGATTACACAAAGTTATAATTAACAAAAAACTACTTTAATCATAACACAGTCGTAATGCCGTTGATATTACACTTCCCCATATAAAAACTCGGATACAGGCAACGTAGCGTCACATTGATTTAACAGAATGTTCGCTCGGAACTAACACACGCGTCAAGTACGAGATTTGTACCACGAGTGTACTAGTCGAGTGTCCTACTAGACTCTAGTTCGAAGTTCTGGTCATGACTGGCATTACCTCAACTGCTCGTGAGCGCGCTGGTTGTTCTGATTGGCTGAGCAGGTGATGCCATATTGTTTCAGATGCTAAGTTTTGGTAAACAATACTACAGTTCATACAGTACTTCAACGCATCGTATCATTTATACAGACGCAAATTAAGTAAAAAAGATGATATGATATTGATCAATGAAAATAATTTAAGGAAAACACCTTGAACATCTGTGACAAAACGAGTTTATTTTAAAAATTTAAGTGGAAATACACGCTTGAACAACACTCTGTCAAAAAAAGATGTACTCACTTCGAATGACAAAATTCTCAACGAAAGAGTGATTATATTCTCATAAACTTTACGCTATATTGAAAAAAAAGGTTCAAATATATGTTACGTAAAGTTGATATGAGGAATTTTATAAAAAAACTTAAATTATTTAACTTTATAATTTTACGGTATCGTCCAAAAACACATACAAACACATTGGAACGGTTTCTGCTTTCTGCCTTTCAATAATCACATGATCTATAGCAGACGAACAGTGACGTACCTGTGACGTTAAGATGCTCCGCCTTATGTAAGCCTCTGAAATTGAGGATATGGAGCTAAAGCTCCCAGGTGCTTCATCAGTTATTCATGCCAATGCCAATGACTTTGGTGGCAGATAACAGTTATTTATCACAGGTACCTGACATTCATTATTTGTCGGATATATGGCAACGATACCGCATAAGCACGTAGTTTATGTTGTTTATTGCATTCCAGTCTGTAGAAATTTGAAATGATGTTCGAAAAATAAACAGATTTTCAAGTAAGTTTTATTGACATTGTTTTCTGTATTGTTTGATAGAACTATTTTGTTTAGGTGCTGAAATTGATAAATATGAAACTTATATTTTACGCTATTTTATTGTGAGTGAAGCTAAATGCTAATACAATACGTATAACTATTAAACGGTTAAGTACTGCATGTTCAGGCATTGTATGTTGTTTTCAGCAGATAAGTAGATTAATACTCTCTGGTCGATGTTAGTGTGCTATTAAAATTTACATTCCACGATTTCAAGAGATTGCTAAAATTCGTCTATATGATAATTTTATTTGCAATTTTTATACTAAATTTAATATGAGTTATACAAATGTTTTCTAACAGTTGATAATTGAAGGTTTAGATAAAATATATGGGAAAGAGTTCCATATCCTGTGCCGTTCGACGAAAAGTTGTCAAACTCCACGAAGTGGAGTTCCCCTAATGAAAAATTTTGGAAAATCCCATTCACACTGTTTTAAAACTGTTAGCCTTACAATGAACAATTTGTATGAAAATTCAAGGAACAGCTTCTTTATATGTGTTCCAAGCTCGCCAAGCCAATTTTCACACCGACCTTGGTGCCATGTTTGTTTACCCCAGTTCAAGTGGGTAGGACTGGTTCTTAAACCCCGCCCTTAGCGCTACTCATCGCTTATCGCAACATAGCTTATTTAATTACCCGTTTTCAATAAAATATGAGTATAAAGAAATTTATAAATAAATAAAACTTGCTTGTAAAATATCCAGTGATGATTTTTAAATGTAAAGTCCACACTTATTATTGAAGTAAAAAAAGCTGGAAATTTTTCCTTTTTATGTAGTTATGGTCTCAGATACATCTCGGAAAAAAGGCGAGTATTCCTAGAAATATCAACTGCAAATAAGGTGTTGGGGACACGTCCGAACCGAAAGAATGCTTACCGCCGATTTTGCTTTCTGACTTGGACAGTCTAACCAATGCAGCCTGATATTTAGAAACAATATTGCTAATGGACAACATATCTATTAATTTTAATGTATTAAAGTTACATTAAATAAAATAATATCCAATTGACAAACCTAATCACTTCAAATAAATTTTTAAAAAATTCAAATTTAACAATCTAATTCGGTCTATTTCAATTTAATATAAATATATTATATATTACTATATTACTATGTATAAATATGCTATGTATAAATATATGCTAAGTAAAATAAAATATACAAACTAAAGATAATCAGATAAAAAAAATCATACAATTACCAAGAACACGTGCAATAACTCGGAAAAAAAAAAATTGGTGAACATTTGACCCTTCTGAACTGGCTGGCTTACTTTTATGGCAACCCTTGTGACATGGCTCATTGAGGCGGCTCTCCCGAGAAGAGTAGAACGAGCTGTGCTGCAAGGATTGGCACAAAATCATTTTGATGACAATGAAACACATATCTAGAATCTTTGCCTAATTCAATGAAAAGTAGCTAATAAACATTAGAATATTGTAATAAAAAATTATTGAATATAGCATTTATCTAGACTAAATAATCAACACAGCCTAAATATTTGCATATTATCAAATGGTTTCAAAGAGTAGGTCAAAATTTGAATTTTAAAAAAATGTGATATGATTTGTTGTAAGGAAACAATATATTGTAAATACAATGGTACCTTGGTACTCATTCTTAATTAATAAATACTGAACAAATTTTTCTCATAAGAAGTAATGTAAATTTAATTATTGTGTTCTTGAAAACCATAAATTTCACATTTTACTGGGCAATTTATAAATTTGTGGGGAATTTTTTTATTCAAAATCTTTAAATTTGACAAACATAATTTAATACAATGATTATACAAAATTAAATTAAATGTATCTTTACTGAATCTGTACTGAAATGAGTTGATGGCCTAAAGGGATATTGGCAAAATAAAGGAAGAATGGAGTTATTTCATCGAAAGGGAGTCTTAGACTGATAAAATATCAGGCTCTTGCACAGGGATTCTCTCTCTTTCCTGTCTCTTAACACAACCGATCCCTGTTGTAGACTCAAACTGAGAAAGTTTCACTATGTACATATCAAGTGAAACTTGTTTCTGCCTACGTTTCAAAATGTTCCTATAATGAAACATTGTTTGAACTATAAACAAGCCCACATTTTTGCTTGTTAAAACTTTATCAGGGTGATGCTTTTGAACAGAATTTTGTAAATCAACCCATTTAAAAACATTTCAGCATGTGTAACGAGTATACGTCAAGTACTGAAGCATTTTCTCCTATCGAAATGTGACGAGTACAGAAGTTATATTTTCGCATTGAAATGCTACGAGTACCAAGATATGACTGTCCAAGAATATTATTTTAAAAAAAAATTCTTATAAACTAGAAAATAAACTTGTAAATACTTCAAGATAATGACACACAAAAATACTGAAAAATTTAATAATGGACATGAAATTTAAAAGTTTGTAGCAAGATAATTTCAATGTATATATAAGAATGAAAAAAAGAAAAATGACAGTGTTACCAGTGAATTTATAGAAAAAAAATTTAAATTTTAAATATTTTGAAAGTATAAAACTCAATTTATAATACTACTAACAAATTTAGGAAAAAAGTACAAAATTAACTTATGAATATTCATTTGAAAAAAATTAGAATTGTAAAACACTGACCATGGTGAAGTGTTGTACCAGATACACTCAGGCCTGGAGTAAGACCTATAATCTAGATATGAAAAACCAAAGGTAAGCTTTCATCTTCCTGATTGTATTTCTTGAAAGGAAAAAAAAATAAAATTAACAGAATTCAAAATTTTTCCATTGACTGAAAGTATAATTCATTAGCAAAGCTAATTCCGAATTTTCAGTGGCTGAAAACATCTAAATTATCATCATTACAATTCAATTCGTTGAAACTGAAAAAAACAAAAACAAACCAAGTTGACATTTCTGAAGTATAATCACTAACGTTTGGTGATGTAAGAGTGAAGCTTAGCTGGATAATGCTTGAAGCCTATGAAACCATTAAACTGAATAATAAAATCATTTATTATAAAGATTTCAACCCAAGAGCAGTAGAACATAAACAAAGAAGCCACTTATATAATCACCAATTTTAAGGCCCTAAAATATCCAGCACTTTTCACAACATTTATGTGCTTGGTGTTTTTTAAATTTAATTCTATGCTTAAAATATAATAATATTGTTAAAACATCTAAAGCTTATTGAAGTTAATAAACCATCATTTATATGCATTAAATTTTAAAAAAATTACAAGGAAATTGTAATACACTGTTAATTTCAAGCAAATTTTATAGATAGAACTAATTAATCAATTAGATTTTCCACATAAATGGAGTGGCACCAAATTTGGTAAGTTTTTAGAGCTTGGCACAGTTTAGCTGTTGCTTTCTTGTATCATTCTTCTATCAGAGAATTTTTTTTCTGTGATTACATTAGAACTCTTTTTTTTTTTATATTAATTGTTTCTGTATTCATTCAGTGTTAAAAATTTTGTACACAAGATTTAATAAATTCCATTCATGCTCAACCTTCATTGCAACAAAGATAACAATTAAATGCAATACTCCTAAATATTCATTATTTTAGGAATATCATTCGTTATAATATGCTTGTTTAAAGTTTTAAATAAATGTTTTTCAGACAGGACGATTTAAAAGTAATACTGGATATTTAAAATTAAAATTCTAATTGAAGCAAAAATATATTATTTACTACTTCAAACTGTATACAGTTATAACTATATTATATATAAAAATGTTTAATTTACCCAGCCATTTATTCTAAAGATTTCTTTGTTATAGACATTTCAAGATTTACAAAATCCTTATTAACTGATATTTATGACTGCTTTGATATGATATTTTAACATTTTTTATTGTAAAAATTAAACTTGGGTCAGGTTAAATCTAGATTTAAATAATCTGCTGTCTAATCTGCATATTCTCTGTACTCAAAACATTATTTTGTACAGGCAAAATTTATAAGTGCTTTCTGGCTGTTCATATCTTGGATAATTTTTTTTATTTATGAAGTTTTTGTCCATAAGATGTGTTAGTGAAATTGATGTTTGTTGTTTTGGGATTTATGTATCTTACCCCGCCTCCTAGGGGTAAAAATATTTATCGAATATAAAGTAACTATAGTAAAGGTATCCAAAGTACAGTTTTAAAAATTCTCACACGCTTTCTTTTCCCCACTGCTTTAGAAATGTGTTGTATAATTATGCTATGGTGAAATGTGCAAAAATGGAATGTATTTCTAGATAGTTAAAAGTTAAAACAGGTGTGATAGGATTATATCAAACAATTTATATAAAAGATAACTATTGCCCTAAACATGAATATATACACTAGTTATTGTACATTTTGCATAAGGAAAATATGCATAAACATTTTATGTAAAGTTCTTGATACTTCCTTTTTATAGTGGCCTCGTCGAGACAGGGGAATTAGCGAGCTTTTGTCTTAACAAGAACCAAAATGTTTCCGATAAACACAAGCAATTCATTTAATATCCATACTACACAATCTATTTAATATATACATACAGAATGAATTTAATATAAATTTGTATTTATTGTTTT
Organism: Dolomedes plantarius; assembly: GCA_907164885.2. Lineage (NCBI taxonomy): Eukaryota > Metazoa > Arthropoda > Arachnida > Araneae > Dolomedidae > Dolomedes > Dolomedes plantarius. The sequence goes on along the minus strand of OU015499.1, from coordinate 129,339,754 downwards.
ATTTAATACAATTTAGAAAGCAGTTTATTTAAAATAAACATATACAATGAATGGTTACGGATGTAATGGTTACATAATATATAACAAATGGTAACCATTTGCTTTTCGCCAAAGCAGAAATGTGCCAATTTTCCTTTTCTCACCAAGGCCGCTATAAAAAGGGAGTACCAAGTTCTTTTATGGAATTTATTTGTAAATATTTTCTAAATAAAAGTGAATCATTTATCAGAAGGTATTTCACTCCTTTGAAGTCATTTTGAAAGCTTTGTATTTAATGTTGAACTTTCTTACCCCCTATCTGTTTTGTTGACAGTTAGTTGCACATAATTTTGCTTGAACATAATTTATATAAATCTAATAAATAAAAGATTTTATGTGAGTTCTTTTTTTTAATATTTAAAGTTTGGAAATTTCTACATTAACAATATTTTAAGGTAACAGAGTATAACAGCTAATTACTTTATACTGAAAAATTTGACATCCGAGTTCTTGTCATTCGTGTCTTTTATCAGAGCTGGCCTTAGTTATTGTGGGGCCAATTGCAGAATTTTCGCAGGAGTCCCTTCAAAATTCTAATATACAGTAAATGATAAAAATTTAATGCGAAGCATAATAGAGAAAAATTCGGAAGTTAATCATATTTCTTTTTTATGGACATTTATAAAAAAAAATGAAAACTGAAAAGCAACTAGATATTTTATTTTTAGAACAAAATAATCTAACAAAATCAAATTTAGCTAGATTGGGAAAATCCTCAATGTCAGAATCAAAGTCTGCTTCTGCAAATTTATGATATTCTATTGAAAGTAAACCTAAACTATTAAGTTGATTTTGGTTCAGATTTGATCTTAAATAATTCTTTATAATTTTGATTTTACTAAAACTCCTTTCACGAGTTGCAATTTTTACTGGTAGGCAAAGAAGTATCCACAAGGAAGTCATGATAAATGGATAAGATTCGCACAAATCCCATTTAACCATTCCTTCTCAAATATCGAGATTATGAATATCTTTTAAATTTTTAAAAATAGTTTTTGCTTGTTCTTTAAAATATTCTATTTCATTTTGTAGCTGAATACAATTTAATTCATCTTCGTATCCCCTGCTTAAGTCTGCTGCTGATTTTTTTAAATCCAGAAGCGGCATTTGATCCAAACATTCAAATAAAAAGTTATACAATGCATATTTTCAAATTGATTTATGATTACATAATTAACGTCGCTAAATAGATATTCTAATTGATCTTTACCATGAAAATTTGTTCCCTTATCTGTGGTTTTTTCACCTGATAATGTTTTCTTATGGCACTTTCTTTTATTTTCTGGAAAAGGATGTATATGAGGAATTGCACGTGCTTCTTCGCATTCAACTATTATGCTATTAAATCCTTCGTGTCCTAATTGTTTGAAGATGACTAATAAAATTTTTAGTAATTCTGAAGATTGTATTATATTGCTTTGTTTTGTAACTGATTATTTGGAATGTTTATTTTTCGTAAAATTGTATGCCACATTATCAAAGCAAAAATAAAATTGAAAGATGTCATGCTGTTATGCAATAATTTCACGGTAGCTACACCTTCACCATAAGAAATATGTTAAGATATTTTCTGTAGCAAAATGAAAATATTAACAATTTCTGAATATAATGCAGTAATTGCCTTTTCTTTGGAAAACCACCTAGTATGACCGTGTCCCGCCTGAGATATTTTTAGTACTTCTGTTAATTTCTAATATTGTTTCATGGAAAAAAAGAAAAAATGAAATAGTTTTTGAACTATACCAAAAAACTAACCATTTCTACATGATTATTGGTGGCATTTACGCCAATTAAATCCAAACAATGACTAGTGCACGGAATGAATTTAGCAAGATTATCTATTTGTATGTTGTAGGCTTTCATACTGTTGTATTTTCCAGCCATATTGGTTGCATTGTCATATCCTCTTCCTCTTATATTTTTATTTCTCCCACCCTCGAAAGCCGGGCGATGCGTGAATGGTTAGAGCGTTTGTAACCGGTACCAGAGTCTGTGGGTCCGAGTCCCACTCTTGGCAAGGACGTTTGTAGCCGTTCGGTAACGGCTGTAAGCAGTAGGTACCGGTTTTAATGAGCCGTCGTATAGCAAAAGACCGTAGAGTTCTGAACCAATCTGCCCCCCCCCCCCCGAAGAATTGCGAAAATTAGGATATACCAATATTTTTTAATATATTAAGTTTCTTGAAATAAAGAGGCTGTTCGCACATTTTTTAGACGATTTTGGTAAGCGGTAATAAAAAATCGTTTGCTGCAAAAGAAATAATTGCAATTGTACTATGTTTTTAAAAGTCAAAATTATCGTCTGCGGCTTGAAAGTTTTGTTTTTATTCAAAATGGCGTTTTTAACAAAGCAGTGGTCCGAAGGCTACATTTATGCTCTTTCCGAAGAGATATATGCATACTCCGTTATCCAAAAACGATGTGAGAGTCATGGTTTTGTGATATCTAAAGCGTTGATAGGTAATATCGTCAACAAGAAAGGAAAAAACGTCAAATTGGAGCCTCAAGTGGGAAAAAATTTCCAAACAAGTATCCAAGGAAAAAACGGACATCTTCGACTATTGCAAAGGTACGTTGTTTAATGTTAAAAGAAAATCCCCCTAGTCAAAGGACAGTTGCAAAATCATTAAAATGATCGGCGTCCACTGAAAACAAAATGATAAACGTTGATTTAAAGCTTAAGAAAGCGAAAAAACGCAATGTGCATCGTCTTCTTCCAAATCATATCGCTGAACGCAGGACACGCTGCAGAATTCTATATGAGGAACACTTATCCAAAGAAAAATGGAAAACAATTGTCACAATAGATGAATCATGGGTGTATTTAAATGATTGCAACAAAAAAAGAGCCATTTATTATCATAAGAGGGGAGAAAAAAATTTAAGTACATGGTTCAAAGAATCGAAAGAAAGTTTTTCTAAGGGATTCATGATTGTTGCTGGTTTTTCTTATAATGGCAAGTTAAAAATAAAGAGAGTGGAAAAAAATGTCAAGATTAACTCCAAATACTATCAGGAACATATTTTATCGCTAATTGTTCTGAATGACATACCATCGCTTTACCCACAGTGCCATCAATCTGTGAAACTCCATCAGGACAAAGCTAGCAGTCACACATCAAAATCCATTGTAAATTTTCCTAAAAGAAATGGAACAAAAAACTGGTATCAAGGCCATACCTTTCATTGATATCCCTACTAAATCTCCCGATGTATCACCTATGGATTTTTGTGCTTTCGGACTTTTAAAATCTGCATTATCCAAACGTCGTCCCAAAACCCTTACAGGACTCTGGAAAGCTGTTCAGGATTAATGGGATAGAATACCTCTTCTGACACTTCAAAAGGCATTATTATCCTGGAAATTGCGGTGTCGAAAGATAGTTCAGAATTTGGGATGTCAAATAGAACATTTAAAACACAAGAATGTTATGTAATTTAGTTTTGTGAATACAATATACATCGTCTAAAAAATGTGTGAACAGCCTCTGTACAAGTTTTTATAAAAATTACTGTGATCATATTAAACATTAATTACCAGCAATCACCCAGCATTCCTTGAGAACATTTTACGTTCTAAAAAGTAGAGATTTACAATAGGAAAATTGCTTTGAAATATACGAATAAAGCTTTAAAACAATTGTTACCAATTCATTAATAATTTTTTACGAAGTGGTAAAGGCGACATTTCATTATGAAAAAATCCCGTTCTGAAACAAACACCTTCCTACACGTCACGATACAAAAGAGTACCTTTACATATAATTCGGAGGTTGACGCAGGAAAATTTTCATTGCCCCAATTCGCGCATTGATGTGAGTATCATACTGCGACTAAAATTTTAGTTAGACTGATATGTAATGTTACCATTTTTATATTGAAAAGTATTTATGTAATTTTCTTTTTTTTTTAATATTGTGAAATTGTTCTCTAATATAATTCCCTGTTATGTCGAATCAGTATGCGACACGTTGTGCATTCCTGACATATATTTGATGGACTGCGAGAGGTCCACAGATAACAGTTTAGAAGATTCTAATTCGGGCTATTTGAAGAATCACATAAAATCACTTATTATACAGTAGATGAACGGAAAGATATTGGAAAAATTTATACTATTGTCCATTCTAATAGATTATATACACAACATTCAGATTAAAATGTGGAGAGAGCGTGGGGAAAATTAAGTGTAGGCACCAAACTACAATGCAAAAAATTCGTTATATAAACCCATAAACCACATATTCTTTGTTTTACCTATAATAATTTTATATATTTTGTTACATTTCTGAACTTTATTATATGATGGTAACCAAGTTTTTAAATCACAGGTTAATCTCGGACCATTAATAATTAATGTGCTATATTAATACTGTTATATTTATTTATTAATGAATGATATAGTTATAATATTTCTCATTCAATTTCTTTCTCCTCTTTTTGCAGGTTGTCGATACAGATTGTTAGATGTATTTCTTGTGTCCACAAATTTAGAAGGTCAACGTATTGCTGGCGGTCACAGTTTTCTGATCATTGTGGTATGATACGTCGGGTGGCGAGAAGAGCAAATGTCGTGTATTTCCTGTGAAATGGGATCATCTAACGAAAGATCTTCCTTTGAGAAGAACCCTATTGAAGCTGAAGATGAATGCACTCCATCTGACACACGCAGAATTAGTCTAAAAAGTTCTAATGCCCACATTCCCCCTCGCACTGAAGAATTTTTCAAATGTAATTCATGTGAAGAAACATGTTCGCAGTTGACCACCTTAAATACACATCAATCGTTCCAAATTATTGATAATCATCTCTTAGACAATCCTAATACTTGTGATGTATGCAAGAAAACGTTTTCTGATAAGAATTTAAAAAGACATCTCCGCATCCATACAGGAGAGAAACCTTGCGCTCGCATTCTATGTGAGAGAAAGTTTTCTGAACAGGGTAATTTGAAAACACATCTCCGTACTCATACAGGAGACAAACCTTTCGCCTGCACTTTATGCGAGAAAAGATTTTCTGCACAGGGTGATTTAAAGAAACATCTCCGTACTCATACAGGAGAGAAACCTTTCGCCTGCACTTTATGTGAGAAAAGATTTTCTGTACAGAGTGATTTAAAAAGACATCTCCGTACTCATACAGGAGAGAAACCGTACTCTTGCACTGTGTGTGAGAAAGGGTTTTCTGTTCGGCAGGCTTTACAACGACACTTTCGTACCCATACAAGAGAGAAGCCTTACCCTTGCACTGTATGTCAGATAAGGTTTTCTCAACAGGGTAATTTGAAAACACATCTCCGTACTCATACAGGAGATAAACCTTTCGCCTGCACTGTATGCGAGAAAAGATTTTCTGTACAGGGTGATTTAAAAAGACATCTGTACAATCATACAGGAGAGAAACCTTTCCCCTGCACTGTATGCGAGAAAAGATTTTCTGCACAGGGTGATTTAAAAAAACATCTCCGTACTCATACAGGAGAGAAACCTTTCGCCTGCATTGTTTGCGAGAAAAGATTTTCTGCACAGGGTTATTTAAAAAAACATCTCCGTACTCATACAGGAGAGAAACCTTTCGCCTGCACTGTATGTGATAAAAGATTTTCTGCACAGGGTGATTTAAAAAAACATCTCCGTACTCATACAGGAGAGAAACCTTTCGCCTGCATTGTTTGCGAGAAAAGATTTTCTGCACAGGGTTATTTAAAAAAACATCTCCGTACTCATACAGGAGAGAAATATTTCGCCTGCACTGTATGTGATAAAAGATTTTCTGCACAGGGTGATTTAAAAAAACATCTCCGTACTCATACAGGAGAGAAACCGCACGCTTGCACCGTGTGTGAGAAAAGGTTTTCTTTACAGGAGTCTTTACAACTACACTTTCGTAGCCATACAGAAGGGAAACCTTTCGCTTGCACTGTATGTCAGATAAGGTTTTCTCAACAGGGTAATTTGATACAACATCTCCGTACTCATACAGGAGAGAAACCTTTCGCCTGCACTGTATGTCAGATAAAGTTTTCACAACAGGGTAATTTGAAACGACATCTCCGTACTCATACAGGAGAGAAACCTTTCGCATGCACTGAATGTGAGAAAAAATTTTCTGTACAGGGTGATTTAAAAAGACATCTCCGTACTCATACAGGAGAGAAACCTTTCGCATGCACTAAATGTGAGAAAAGATTTTCTGGACAGGGTGATTTAAAAAAACATCTCCTTACTCATACAACAGAGAAAACGTAAGCTTGCTCTGTGTGTGAGAAAGGGTTTTCTGTACGGCAGGCTTTAGAACGACACTTTCAAACCCATATAGAAGAGTAACCTTTCACCTGTGCTGTATGTGAGGAAAGAATTTCTTTGCAGGGTTATTTGAAAACGCTTGATCGTATCCAACAATGTGAGACTTTTGGCGTACAGTTTATCTGAGAAAAGGTTTTCTGATCTCGGTCACTTAATCGTACCCACGCAACAGAAATCTTTTGTTGTCACTGTGTGTGAAGAAAGATTTTCTCGCCATTGTGCTTTAGAAACTAATCTCTTTACCGATAGAGTAGTGGAACCTTTACCTTCCACAGTATGTGAGAAAAGATTTTCCGAAGAGGATGATTTAAAAAAATCCTTACATTTGCAGTTATGAGAAATGACTGGAGAACATACAAAAGTGACATCTCCTACCCAGTCAGGGATGTTTCCAACTCTCTACGCCCGTATGAAAATGAATTTTCTGGCGGAAAGAAATTTTTTTATCCCTTGCTGGGGATAACGAATTTGAATGTCGAATTCGAACTCAGGTTTCACGTAGAAATTTTTTTAGAGGGGATATCTTATGTAATTGTGTTTTGGAATTAGTTTAGTGTTTTATAACTATTTTTTCTTTTGAAATTTTGTGAAATGCATAAACGTGATATTGGTCATCTTGTACGATCCTTGGTGGGATATTTGACGCACCAATGTGGCTGGAGTAATAAATAATTACAGAAATAAAAAGTTATTAACATTGATAAGTATTTTTAGTATTTTACAATGTTCCTCCATCAAATAGGAGTGCTTAATTCTTTATATATGTTAACATTAAAGGAAAGGGTGTCATGAAATATCACTTGTGCAATACTTCTGTTGCTTGTTTTTTCCCTTATATGAAATTATAAGTTTCATATCAACTGCTATTTTCTACGTCTGCCATGATCAGTAAATAAAGACATTAAAATAAATATTTTTTGACCTTATATCGTCACTGAATAAATTATCGCTGTAGCCTTTTATTTTTTTATTATTTTAAATTAACTTAGCTTTTTTTATTTTACTAAAAAGGTTTCTTGTATTGTAATATTTGATGTACGGAGAATAAAAGATTTAAATTAATGTGTTTGAAACAATCTATGCAAACAAAATGTGTTTTAGTGGTGAGGAGCTGGATTCACGACTATTGATTTCTTCATCTCGCCGGAATGAACTCACAAAGGCGAGAGTTCGATCTCCTGTCCTCATAGACGTCCATAAAATCTCGTAGTAGAAGATTTTCGCAACTTTAAACAAAATTAACTTGACGGATATATTTTATACAATTATAAAGAGCTTTCGAATATCTGCTGAAAATGATCAGCATGAAGTAACAGCATATGTAAACAGCATGGATGTTTGTTTCAAATTGCTGAAAGACAAATAATTATGATTACTACTTGAACCCATCGGGATTCTTTCGCTAAGATGAGTATTTTATCTCCTATAAACGTATTTGCATTTAACTACAGTAGCGTAAGAAACTTTAAAATTTCTATTTTCTCGCATTCAGCAACATTACAGCGAGGTAAAACTGTAACATGGGTTTCCAAATAAGAAAGACATCAGTGGCCAATTTTTGTGACGGCCTAACAGATTTATGTAAATCAGCTATAACGTCACGCCGTGGCTGCTAGATGTTGAGACTGATATAAGTGGGGATTGCTAGCTGACTGTGACGACATTTGAAGTGTATCGCCTGTTAAGGAATGGGTAGAAAACGCAATTTAACGGCCTTATGCAACGGTGGGTCCGAGAATCAGTGGGGTGAGTATCAGCAAAACTGCTTCGCTTTTTAGTGTGCTTGATAGCGCAAGACCAAATGCGACGAGTTCGCAAAGCATCGCCGGGATTGGACAGTAAAAGAATGTGTAAGGATAATGTGTCCGTTAAATCACATTTTCTACTACACCATGCAGATAGCAGGATGTGAAAATGGAAAAATTAGTACGAAATCGTTGACTCTGTAAGCCTGTAAGTATAACTTTAACTGCACGCATATTTACTCAATTTAATGACACTATTATTAGTATCAACACAAAAATTTAACACTGTTGACTTCGATTAAGCAGTCCTTAATTTTTTTTCAGTTATACATTTATATGTCTAAAACACAGTGAAAGGTTATTACAGATAATCTTTTGCTGATTTTAAATCTCTTATAAATAATTTATAAAAAAGAAAATATATGTGTTTACCTTCAAAACTACATTCCAATAACCCTGAACCTTTAAAACTTTCAAAAGAAAAAATCTTATAAAACTTGAGACACAAAACTTGTTGACTCTTTATGTATTATCAGTTGGATTTTTGCTGCTGCAGAACTGAAGTTCAGAGACTTTATATCGGGTTTATATTTAGTAACCTTGAGAGATATGCATGTACAGGGTAGTTATAATTAAAGTTCCAATTTGAAATGGTCATAAAAGGAAAACTACTGGACCAAATGTTAACAAATTTGGTAATAGTTTAAAGGATGTCATGGGAATTTCTTTTCCGCTAAAGAAAAAAGTTCAAAACTAACCACCTTAGGGGAAATGTATGAAATATTATTAAACGAAATAAGACGTGAAGACATCGGTTTAAAATGTGTTTAATCGTTTCTGAAACGTGTTACAAAGCATGTTCAATGTGGCGTCCACCATTTTCCGAAAGCAAGTTAAATCGCATTACTGCATTCTCAACAGTAGCTCTTAGCATATCAGGAGGAATGTTACGGACATGTCGGTGTATCGCATCTTTCAATTCCGCCAAATTCTTTAGATTATCACCATAAACAGTAGTTTTGAGATAACCTCATACTCAGAAGTCACAGGGATTGAGATCTGGTGACTGGGGGGCCATTTTGTGGGGAAGGTTCGGCCTATAATCCGTTCATTCGTGAAATGTTGCTTAAGTAACAGTGTGACACATGTTCCAATGTGCGGTGGGGGGGCCCTTCCTGCATAAAAATCGTCGTGTCTAAAATGCCACGTTGGTGTTCAGGTATCACGAAACATCTTAACATTGACTCTAAGCGAGCTGTAGTCACAGTGCACACCGCAGTCGACTGCTCTTCAAAGAAAAATGGTCCAATCATGAAACTAGCTGTCATTCCACACCAAGCGAAGACCTTTAAAAGAATGCGATGGAACTGGGCAGATTACATGGCGTGTTTGATTGGCACAAATCCTGCAGTTATGGGTGTTGCCATTTAGACATTTTTACATTGCTATTTAGGTAAAAATGGACCTCATCTGTCCACAAAATGTTTCATGGCCAATGTTGGTCCATTTCCATCCGTGCAAGGAATTCCAAACCGAAAGATTCTCTTGCTGCAGGTTCGTTACGTTTAAGTTCTTGAACATGTTTGATTTTGTATGGGTAGAACTGCAGCACTTTACGGACAATTTTGTACACCGTACTCCATGGTACGTCCATTCGATGTGCGACAGCACGTACCGTGTGTGCTTTCCATTGTTGCTTCCTCAACTGCTAATTCAACAGCCTCCTCGGTTTCCACAGAAGCAGGTTTCCTTCCTCTCCCAGGTGCAACAGATAACAAACCCGTGGCTTCAAACTTTGCCATCATTTTCCTCAAAACCTGCGGTGTCATCGGTCCTCGGCGTATTCCTTTTCCTGAACGATACCTTTGCAAAGCACGCCGTTTATTGTTATCGCATTTATAATAACATTTAGCGAGAAAAGCACGGTCTAGCATGGGTAGAGACATTTATTCGTAACAATGAGAACTCTGATAAACAGGCTCACTTTTATCTTGAAAATTAAATGACGTGTAAAGCACAGCTGCATAAATTATTTGCTTCTTCCTGCCGTAAGCCAATTAGAAGCCATAGCGGTTTTGCATAACCCCAGAAACAGTTTCGTTTTAGAAACCATTAAAAACGTTTTAACCCGATATCTTCATGTCTTAGGGCTCAATTCAGGCTTCAAAATTCACAAATTAGAGATCTGTAAGAAAACGATTTCCGGAATGGGCACACTTTAAATGGTAATTTTGTTTCTTAAGAGTATACAAAATGTTAAACCCGTGCAACAAAAGGTTAAGCTAGATTCCAACCCTTATTTCGTTTAACAATATTGCATACAGCGCCATTTCCCCCCTGGTATTGAGTTTTTGAATTTAATTTTTTTTTTTTGGCGAAAAATTAAATTCCCATGACCTCCTTTAAACTATTACCAAGTTTGATAACATTTGGTCCAGTAGTTTTCCTTTTATGACCATTTTAAAGTTGAACTTTAATTATAACCACCCTGTACTTCTAGTTTCATCCGTCAGCCACTCCTGTTACGTGACTTCACAAAGTTCATCACTGAGAACAAAGATTCGCAAGCATATGTAGACGAAAATAAGGATAGTAATGTTGCTGCAAGGTTTTTTAAACGGACATAATTTTCTAGAATATTATTCCTAGTCCTTAATACTTCCTTTTCCGCATTTTTCTCTGTTACTCCAGTCTAATTGCTCCTTTTCAATTTTTTCCAAGTCAGCTGAAAGGTCAACAAATTTCTGTTTACAGACTGAGCTACTCTGATATCCAATCAACCGTTTTTCAAAATCATCCATTATATCCATGAAAACATTTGCAAGTTAATGCATCCAGTTTGATGCTGTCTGGAAACTTGAATTTTGCTGTGTCTTCCAATTCTCTGAATTTAGAAAAGCTTGTAACGAACTGCCTAACAGTTGACTCTATAATGTTTACAAACAGCTTTTGACGAAATTGGCGGTCTGTTCTGATATCGTTTGGGAGACCATTGATGTATCTCTTCAGGTATGGAAAGTATCTAAATCTCTCATTCTCGACATCCCTCTTAAAAACTTCTAGTTTCATGTCAAAAGCTTTTATGTAACTAAACATAACATCTGGTGTCTTACCAGAGGCCCGTAACATAATATACAATTCATTTAAATGTTTACAAAAATCTTCAAAAACAGCAGTTTGCAAACCCTCATGATGTCAGACAATTCTTAGTAAGACACTTGTTGGTCATTAATCTTATGTAAGCATTCAACGAATGGTTTGAGAACGAAACCTCGGCTAAGCCAACGAACATTGTTATACATTTTCAGTCCTTTATACGCGGAATCTACCTCATTGAGTAGAATTTGAAACTGTCTTTTATTTAAAGTCGAAGCAGAAGTGTAATTAACAACCTTGGTAACTGTTTTCATCTAATCCCGAAATTCGTTTAGGCTAGTTTTTGCACATAAAGCACCTTCATGTGGGATGCAATGAAAACCTATCAGTGGATGACCAACATCTTTTGCAAAGAGATTTACAAATCCTGCATTCACACCAGTCATGCTGGGGTCGCCATCTGTTGTAGCGGATACTACTTTTGAAATGTCAATTTGTCGAGTAGATAATTCGTTCACAATTACTTTACACATTTCATGCCCGGTAGTACGCTCAGAGACTGTTACAAGGCCAACCATGTTTAATTAGCACTTGTCGGCTGTTGTTTCAGCCGATAGGTGCTAATTGAAAATAAATTTGGCAAGGACTTGTTTCGCGTGCCAGAAACAAGTCATCAGTGTACCACGTTACTCCTGATCTAGCAGGTATGATGGTTAAAAACAAACTTCTCCAGTGAGTTGACACAATTAAATATCTAGGAGTAACAATACATAGCTCACACAACTGGCTGGCCCACTGTAAAAAGCAAACACTTAAGGTCAGAGAGACATTTAACTTTTTAGGCAGACTTTCAATTAAGCGCTAGGGTTCCACACAAAATTTATTTAACTTTGGTACAAAACAATCGGGAAAAATTTTAACGCACGGAGCTTCAATCTGGGGACTCAAAGCGGAAAAGTGTGAGGAAGAGATAGGAAAATGTCAATCTCCACATCCCGAACCTCGGCACTGCAAGTCTTATCGGGCTTTCCTCCTATTCAGTGAAATATGAGGCCGTTCTCTTGTTACTAGACTAGTTTGGAAGCAGAATCTCTTCGGTGTAACTTGCGATGCAGACGATTATAGCAAAGCTATTAACAATTGGCAGACCCATCCAGCAAAATCAGTCCTAATAGCAGACTCCCCCCCCCTCCAGGCAATTAGAGATTTAACCGACGCGACGGTTCAAAGACGGATTTGGGCAACGGCGCACCCTTTGTAGCTTTCCGTAACGACCGAGAAGTTTACACTTGGTCAGTCCACCTGACCCACGGCAAAAGCGTCTACCAAGTTGAGCTCCACGCCTTTATCAATGCGTCCGCATGAGTTCAAACCGAAAATGTAGAATCCTGACGGACAGTCGCTTCTCGATTCAGTCGATAAATATGCCCTTTTCAAGGAACCCATAAACAGCAGAGCTCCACGAACTTAACCATAAATACACATGGACGATAGATTTAGCATTACGTGTGTTAAGGCACATATCGGCATCACGGTCAACGAACTGTCCGACGAACTGGCCAAACATTCGGCAAACATCCAGTCCGAGACAGCATCAAAATTACCCTGGACCGCGCTCGTATCTAGAGACCATTAAAAACTGCTCTTTCGGAAGAATGACAGTATATCTGGCTACAAAGCAGTACCGGAAGATAACCATACAAATTCTTCTCAACCATCCAGGTCGATAGGATAGTCTGCGACAGAGACCTAATCCAAATATATACTGCCCGTAGTAACTTCCAAGGCTACCTTTACCGATTCAAAATTTGGGAAACCGACCTCTCCGCATGTGGGGAATTGGGGTGGACTGGCTGAACTATTTATTTAAATTCCCTCTGCATAAGTGCCCACACCTGAGAACCCCCACAACTAATAATTACAGACTGGTGCGTTAGTTGCACTATATCAGGTACAATATTAAGGAATTTCATGAAGACAAAAGTAAAACCACAGAATCTCAAAACAATAACAAAACTGACATCAAAATACGCACCATCTGCCTCCCACTGCTCCCTCGCAGAATCTAACCGACTAACAAGTAACCCTGACAGGCACCTCTAGGTACTTTCTAACCTAATACTTGTTACATGAGTCGTAAATTCCTTCCTCTAAAAAAATGGGTGTAGCAAAGCTCAGGTGAGAACGGAAAATGAAGACCAGGCGAATGAAAATCTAACTCCTTTTATTTCAAAGTGGAGACAAGATTTGTTGCCTTTGACATAATTTACAGGCGCGTCGGTAGCTCCGGAACGTCGTCGAACTGCAATGGTCTCCCTGGAAAGTAGAAAAACTTCTTCCATATATACAATCAGTCGCTCCCTCGGAGCATGCGCCGCAGGTTACGCGTGCCCAGAAAAACGCATGCATAATTAATCACGTTTAACCTGCGGCGATTGCTTCGGGAAAGATTCGCAGATACGAGAACGCATGGTAAACAAAATAGCCAATGCCTCCGTCATTGCTAACACTAACTATATATATATATATATATATATATATATATATATATATATATATATATATATATATATATATATATATATATATATATATACAGGGTGTCCCTGATTAAAGTCCCACTTTCAAAAGGCTGCAAAAAAAGAACCACTGGTCGGAATGACTTCAAATTTGAGCTAAATATACTGGAAGAAGGAGGAAACGATTTGGCATAATAAAAAAAGTTCCAAAATGTATCGATAGATGGCGCTGTAAGCGGCATAACGAAAGTGGATTCGGCTACAAGTGACATTTTGAATCGAAATACGACGGCTTTGGCATGAGTTGCACAGTAAACCAACTGTAGTGTTCAATGTGCATGTGCGTTTGGATCGTTTGACGGAAAAAATGACTTCCAAGTCAGTCAACAGTTGTAGCACTGTTAGTGGAAAGCCCATCCACCACGGCAAGGTCGTACCACATTGGATGGGAAAAATTGGTTTTTAATTGTCCTTGGGCCAAAAACCGCATAAAAAGCACATAATGATTCGGTTTTTAATTGTCCTTGGGCCAAAAACCGCATAAAAAGCAAGAATGAAAACGCCTGTTAATTATCGCTAGACTTGCGGCAGACAGGTTCAATATGCTTTCCACCATTGTCGGCCACAAGCTGAAAGCGATAAACAGCATGTTCCACAACAGACCGGAGTGTATCAGGGGTGACGTTGCGAATGTGTTGCGTAATTCGTTCCTTCAATTCAGCTAAATTTGCAATCGGGCCACTGTACACAACATTTTTAATATAACCCCACAGCCAGAAGTCACAAGGATTGAGGTCTGGTGATCTTGGAGGCCAGGCTTTTGGACAATGACGGCTGATAAGTCGATTATTTCCGAAATGCCTCTTGAGCAGTTGCATGACTGGCTTTGCGATGTGCGGAGGAGCGCCATCTTGCATGAAAATGATTCTATCCAGACATGATCGCTGTTGAAGTGTTGGAATGACCTGGCTACGCAAAAGACTCGCATACCGTTTACCATTCACGGTAAAGGTAACAGGACCCACATGACCTATCTCCTCGAAAAAAAAAATGGCCCTACTATACACGATGCCGTCAACCCACACAACACACAGTTACCTTTGGCGAATGCATCGGTACTGGTTGAGTTGCGAATAAGTTTTCCTTTGCCCATATCCTGCAATTTTGTGTGTTGACAAACCCGTGGAGGTGAAAATGGGCTTCATCTGTCCACAAAATGTTCCATTCATTGTCCACTTCCATGCGAGTGAGAAATTCCAGAACAAACGGCTGTCTTCTTGGCAGGTCATCGGGAAGCAACTCCTGAATATGTGTAATCTTCTATGGATAGCAATGCAGGATATTGCGTATAATTTTGTGCACCGTACTCGCAGGCATGTCTAAACATCGGGCAATACCACGTGTACTGCACGTTTGCACAGCACTGCTCGTCCCTTCCTCTAATGCTGTGGCCACATCTTCTACTACCACTACTGTCGTCGAAGCAATTGATTTCCTCCCTCTGCCAGATTTCACTTCAAAAGAACCTGTTTCTTCAAATTTCTTAATCGGACCACAGCCTTTTTTTATTCTCTTTAACGACCGGAATTTCTTTAAAGCTGCAGGCACACAGTCGTCGTTCTTGTAGAAGAGCTTCGCCAGAAGAGCGCGATCCTTCATTGAGGGACTCATGACAAGCTACTCAGATACAATATGATGGGAACGCCACATATCCCGCGCTTTTATACCACATGCAATGTGTCGTGCGCATGAGTGTCTTTTAATTGGTTTGCATAGTATGCCGCTTACAGCGCCATCTATTGATACGTTTTGGAACTTTTTTTATTATGCCAAACAGTTTCCCACTTCTTCCAGTATATTCAGTTCAAATTTGAAGTCATTCTGACCAGTGGTTCTTTTTTTTTTTGCAGCCTTTTGAAAGTGGGACTTTAATTATGGACACCCTGTGTGTGTATATATATATATATATATATATATATATATAAACATTTGTAGGGATCCTTCCTCATTTCCCAGTGATTGTGTGTGTTCATCGTCTGTTCATCAGGCACAACTCAGAGCGAATTTGTTAGGGCATCGCCAACCAGGCATCAAGAGGATGACATCAAAGAGATCTAATCTCCAGTGTAGGCTACATCTGGCAAGGGGAAATTAAAGGTTATTCAGTAGACTAAGTACGCATCTCCCGGTAGATCTCACAACAGATGAAGGCGACATCAAGTTCTTCAAGTGTTTTCTTTTTTTCATGGTAACTCCAGTTTTTCTAACAATGGTTGATTCTCCATGCAAGTAGTCCTTTTTTTTTACCTCACCTGATTTTTATTTTTATATTAGGTAGTAGTTACCTTTGTCTCCCCCAGCTGTCCGAAAAATATGACTTATAAATTATCCCCACTCTTGTTCTGCCTGGTCTATAACGTTAATACGGCTGATAGAATTCCCCGTCTAAGTGAAAAGGTTATTCAAGTCTGCAACAAATCATGTTGCAGACACGCGTCTAACGTTAAGGGGACTCATGACTCTTTAAGTCCAGGAAATAAGGCATATTTTCATACTTTTTGACTCTTTGTAACTATTTCAATTTACTCCCAATTTTTCCAAATTTTATTTATATGATAAATTGATAAATTTATTTCAATAAACAAAGTTTCAACTCTCAAAATAATTTTAAATATTCTTTTAAATACTTTAGATATACCTTGTTTTTTAAGCATTTTTATTGTATACTGGCTTGCGCGCAGAACTATGAAATTAATTTTACACTTAAATGTATAATTGCTGTTTTATATTTAAAATGAATAATTCAAAATACAATTGAACATAAAACATTCAACATTAAAATGTATTAAATTTTTTTTTAAACTGCTAAAAATATAATTAAAATTTTCTTAAATTCTTACATTAATTTACCCCTGAAAAAATAACAAAATGTGCAGTGATTGCTATAATTCTAGTTCAGACACAATAAAATAACACGATTATGCAGTGATAAAAATTTCATGGCATTATATTTCATAGTTTTTGAGATATCAGTTGCGGAATGATGCAAAATTACATTTTGAGAAAAATGAGTTTAAAATTTTTCTTACCGTACACTTGATCAGTAATTAAATATTTATAATATCAATATCTCCGGAACTGAGCGGAATATTTTCACACGGTTTGCTTTATTTTGTTCAGAAATGATCAGGCTTTAACATATATTTTTTTTTTCAAAAAATCGAATGTTTTAAAGATTTAAGGGTAGTGAGTCCCCTTAAATGAAAGAGAAACCCTCCAAGTTTATGCGTGCGAAAGCTTAAGTGAAGACTCCAACAAACTCCGGGACTAGCACCAGAAAATTCCGGAGAATTCCATTTTCCAGTTAGACAGAGCTCTTCCACATTTTGCTACAATCGTGGGAGATTTTCTTAACGAAGCATATCCTCAGCGATGGTTCAGACGAGAAGGGTGGATTGTCTGGCTCCCACTGTCTCCAAACCTTAAACCCATGGATTTCTATTTTTGGGGGTATGTAAAAACACAAGTGTACTCCATTTATGTCCCAAATCTGGACCATTTAAAAGTGAGGATCACTGAAGGTGTTTCGTCTATCGCGCCGGATGCTCTCTTCCGTGGCTGGGAGGAGACTGAATATCGTCTTGACGTCTACAGGGCAACTAAGGGAGAACACATCGAAGTCAGCTGAGCAGATGAGAAACTTGGAGATTTTCTCTTATTTGACGTATATTTCATCTATCTACAACGCTTTGCTCCGAAGCTATAACCATATAAATCTCTAGTATTTTTGGTACACACTGTTTATACATTGTTACGAATTTTGTAAATGCTGCATTTTGTTTCGTTAAAATGGCTTCTATGGAAGAGCTCCTGTAGCCACGTATTTAACATGGGAGTCTATGGGAATCTCTCCAATTGTGAGAGTTACCGTCAAATTGGCGATGGATTTAGTGACTTATTTTGGTCGCCAAATTTGTCAATATGTCGCCAAATGGTTGCCAACTTGCCGACTAAATTTTTTATAAAGTTTCTAGAAATATCTAGCTGAGACTGACGTATAATAGATTTAGATTAAGTGACTTATATATATATATATATATATACATATATATATATCTATATATATATAATTTATCACTACGCGAAAAGTACCGATTGAAAAAAAAAATTCCTTTTATGACTTTTAATAATTTAAGGTGCACAACAATTTACCAAATTTAAAAATTCGTAGCATAAATAATTTTCGGATTATTAACACTTATACCTAGAACTGCGGAGCGGGTCCATTTGACCCGTAAGAAAAGTAATGCACATATGACGAAAAACAGATGCATTTTCTCGGAAGTAACTGTAAATTACTTCTACTCCACCCTGGAATTCCTGAAATGGATTGCACCAGAAAGGGGAATAGTGAAAGTTTTCAGTCAAGGTCATTATATTAGGTTTGAAGCGCGAACTACGTTCGAATGCAGTGAAAAATTATAGCGAATATTTAGAAGATTTTTTGAAGTTGCTTTTATTCTGTAATTAGTATATGTATAAAAAAGATGTCACGACGCCGTATTCTTACTGTTCAGGAAACTTTACAATATTTAAAACAGTTATCTGAAAATGATTAATAAGGTGAAGAAAATGATGAAAGTGTTTCGATTTTGAGTAGTGAGGATGAATACCTGCCTGCCAATAAAGAAAATTTTGATTCGGATTAAGAAAAGGAAAGTGAAGATGACTCTGGCAATGCTCTAACAATCGCTGGTCCTTCTCATCGCAATAATGATGATAATTTATCTGATAAAAAAATCAAACATTCCAAGAAAAGATACACACACGCAAAGAAATTTGAAAAAGAATTCGACAATAACATTCAAAGTTGGAAATAAGGAAGTTGGCAAAGATGGGACAGTTTGGAGTGTCGCTCAATTTAGAATCAAGTTCTGGTTAGCTGCAGATGTTGATACAAAATATCTGATAAATGGATTCCCGTATCTTGGTAAAGATAACCAAAGTGCATCCAACGTTTCTCTTTCTGAACATGTAGTGCTGCGACTAATAAGTCCATATGAGAACAAAGGTAGAAATGTCACTACGGACAACTTTTTCACAACACTGAAGCTTGCAGAGGCATTGTAATCCAAAAACACCAGCCTTGTAGGAACTGTAAAACACTCAAGAAGAGAAATACCAGTCTCTGTAAAAATGTCAAAATCCACATTGCATTTGACTACGGTACTAGCCCATAAAGATGCGAGTCTAACTTTTTATCAAGTTAAAAAAGATAAAAACGTTTTGTTGCTAAGTAGTCTCCATCGAGCCGTAGAAATTGCAGATAACCCCCAAAAACTACCTAATACAATCGTTTTCTACAACGCAACTAAATACGGTGTGGACGTAACTGACCAAATGACAAGAAAATATACAGTCAAGTCTGCTTCACTTAGGTGACCGGTGCAGGAGTTTTGTAATATTTTGGACCTTGCTGCAATCAAAACCTGGGTTTTATAAAGCTGTAAAGCAAAAGGTGGCAAAAGAGAGTGTGAAGCAACCAATGAAAACAAAGGACAACGAAAAATTAAGAGTCCGATGCCACAGTTCGAAATGTGAAAATAAAACTATAGATATCTGTTCAAAATGTAAAGCACCCATTTGTGGAAAATGTACAAAACTTATTACTCAGTTTTGTGCCCAATGCATACAGTAAATTGGATTTTATAATCTGTAAAATTAGTAAGTAATTCATAAAATTTTTAATTTTTTGAAATTATGGCTAAACTTATTTAAAAGAGATACTGTGTTTTTCCCACTGAAATTTGGAAATGTATGCCATATTTTGTTAAAGAGACATGTTATTATACTCAAGGATATAAAATTTTAAATAATAAGATTTTGTAAAAATTAAGTTAATTTCGCTTGATTTATATAAATTATTTAATCTAAATTGTGAGAAATATTGATTATTTAAAAAATAAAATGTTTTAGTTAACTAAATTAAGCGCTTGTGCATATTTTATAGCTTTACAATCTAGGGTCAAAATGACCCGCTCTGCGGTTCTAGATATATCGAAAGTCCCGCGGTTCTAGTGTTAAAATGGCTTCTATGGTAGAGCTCCTGTAGCCACGTATTTAACATGGGAGTCTATGGGAATCTCTCCAATTGTGAGAGTTACCGCCAAATTGGCGATGGATTCAGTGACTTATTTTGGTCGCCAAATTTGGCGATATGTCACCAAATGGTCGTCAACTTGCCAAACTAAATCGCCAACTAAATTTTTTATAAAGTTTCTAGAAATATCTAGCTGAGACTGACCTATAATAGATTTAGATTAAGTGGCTTTTTGATTATATATATATATATATATATATATATATATATATATATATATATATATTCCACCACACTGTATCTGCAGTTTGCCTGGCTGTCGAGAATTTCAATGACCTTTTGGATATTATTACGAAAATAGAACTCTGTCCCGTGCCCCCTTAAGTCCTTAAACCTCTTCAACTCAAGAAATAGTTCCATTTTCCACTGACGCCAATTCGATAATTATAGATATTCATAGAAGTGCCTAGAAATTTTTTAGATTAGTTGTTCCTAATACCCCGAGGTCGCGAAGTGCTTGAACGTAAATGTTATTTTGCGTCTTCTAGAGTACATATTGTGGCAAAATGAGTGACAATTGAATTGAGGTTGTTGTTTAAGATGGATTTTATGGGAAATGGGTGTGTAACCTATTTTGGTATGGAGAATTGCCGTTTACGTCTACTACTTCATACAGCCAGCGAAAGGTTTGTTTTACTGGCCGCTACATCCAGCAGAAGGTTTTTTTATTCACCGCTACTCGTGGTACAGCCAGCGGCTGGGGATTTCTGTGATGTTTTGACTGGTGCTTAATGGAGCGAAGCGGGGTGGAGCAAGGGTATCTGAGCGAAGCGAAGATCCCATGTGCGCCTACGAGTTTCATACAGCCAGCTGTAAGTTTGTTTTCTAACTTATTTGATCTTTCTTAGTCGCCATTGGTGTTTGTTTACATTTCGCACTTAGCCTATCAGGTCTAGGAAAACGGGATTTTGTCGCCATAAATTTTTGGCGCCAACTTTTCGCCAAGGGAAAGCGTTTGGCACAGCTGTTCCGGGCGCTTTCCCTTGCGAAATTCCGTTTGCAAAGAAACAATTGAAAACATCCATAATTTGCTAGGCTGTAAGCTACCCCTTCAGGATGCCGGTAAATTCAAAATTTTCCCGAAAAACATCAAACACTTTAGAATTATTCAAAATACTCTTAGCGTATACAACATTAAATTCTTCACTATAAATCCGAGAGTGGAGAGACCGCTTAAAATTGTTATCAAAGGAGTCCCTTCGGATATCTCCATTGAAGAGGTTAGGGATGAATTAATTAATTTAGGCTTCACCGTGCAAAGAGTTCATCATCTCAAAAGATTTAAAGATAAAATGAAACTACCAATATTTCTTTGTAATTTTCATTATAATAAAAAAACTGAAACTGTTTATTATATCCCTAATTTTCTTGGGTATCTTGTAAAAGTTCAGAGCTATAAATTTAAAGGATGTGTAAAGCGGTGCTATAAATTGCCAGAATTTCCACCACAGTAATAACAGCTGTAGAATGGATGCTAAATGTCTTTAAGTCTATTATGTCATAAGTGTGCAGATAATCATTATACCAGAAATTGCAAGATGCCAAAGACAGAAAAGCAAAGTGTGCTAACTGTGGCGGAGAGTATCTGGCTAATTTTTGTGTCTGTGCGAACCACCCTACCTTTATCAAAATACAAAAATTGTTTTGATACCAGAGAAACCAGCCGATCTGGTCAAATTGACAGTGAAATAGTGCAACCCATCTTAGGATATCCGATAGCTGCCAATGAAAACTCTGAAATCTTCAGTAAAAAGTTGAGCGATCTCTTCAAAAACCAAAAAGCAAATCCTATTCCGACCGAAACAGCTAATAGTTTCCCCAACTTAAGCGAAATTGATACTTACATCTCTAAACTTCAGGAAATTGAAATATTATTAAAATATATCACTGAAATATCTTCTAAACTAAAGTCTCCTGATATGCGAAACTTTCTAGGGCCTTAGTGAGGAAACTCACCAGTCGCGGCTGGCTCGTCTAGCACACCATAGTTCACTCTCATTCTCGCCACTTGCTCTTCACTTGGTTCTCGGGCCTGTCTCGCATACGCAGTTTTTTCCTTTAGAGCTCTTGCGTTAAAATTTTTCTAAAGTCTCAATTTTCTCTCTAATTACTTATTTTAATTCCCTTTTGTAACGTTCCTAGCACATAATGGAAGTTACTGGTAAGCAAGCAAATGAAGACAGGGCACGATTGCAATAGAACACAAACTTTATTGGCCGCCATTATATACTCAACTACGTTCTGGATCTAGCTGTTGCCACTTACATAAATGTACTACTCGATGATGACATGACATCTTCCCATTTAAAGAAAACACAAAATAACATAAATACAAAACAAGTAACAAATAGTTATAAGTCAAGACGTTTAGGTGGGCGGACAGTTCGGCCGGAACGGGTGGTAATCGTTTCAGCGATGTTAGACGATCTTTTAGCATTTCCCGTAGTCGAAGCTGCGGGAGGAGCAACAGGACAGGAATCGGGAGAGATTGAACTTGTAGACGAAGGGTTAATCACAATCTCTCTATCTGGAGGAATCACTGCCTTCGTGCGTCGAATCACTTCTGAATTTCGTCTATAAGTGTCGCCATCGGCAGTAGTCAATATATAAGACCGCGGAGCATCTGTAGTTCCAGATATTGTCGCAGGAACCTAGTTCCTATGAGACTTTAATTTAACCTTTTCTCCGTCCACAAAATATGAGGAGTTAGCTCTCGAAATTGTTGCACCAAGACGCTGCTTTTCCCTCACCAACTGTAGAGGAACAGAAGAGGATTCTCGTGGTAAGCGCAGAGATGGATGGATTGGTATTAGAGTTCGAGTAGGACGTCCAAACAGTCTTTGTACAGGCGATGACAAATTATTGCGAGGAGTATTTCTCGAATTCAAGAGTTCCGGTCTGTAATCTATGTTCAATTTTACATCTTTTCAACAACAATTTTGCTTCTTGAACATACCGTTCAGCTAACCAATTGGACTTTGGATAGTGTGGGATAGATGTCTGATGCCTAATTTCCCAGTTATGAGCAAACTTGCGGAAAGCTTCTGAACTGTATTGGGGCCCATTATCAGATTCTAAAATATCTGGTATACCATGTACTGCAAAACAGTCTTTCAGGAATTCAATTACAGAATACGATGTAGGATAATTCAACTGTTTGAAGTCAAAATAACCGGAATAGCTGTCAACTACAAGACAATAAGTTTTCCTTGCAAATTTAAATAAATCAGATGCAACTCTTTGCCAAGGAAAACAAGGAACCGGTTTCATTAATAACGGCTCAGTATTAGGAGCTCGAGATGTTTGCTGACACACCGGACACTGTTGTACATAAGCTTCAATATCACGTGACATTCCATGCCAAAATATGATTTCACGTGCACGACGAAGTGAAAGATTAGTTCCCAGATGTCCCTGATGGATAAGCCTTAAGTATTGATGTCGGATGCTTCGTGGAACAATAAATCGTTCAGCTTTGAATAGGAGGTTTTCATATACTGACAGTTCCTCTCTATAATTCCAATATTTACGAAGTTCTTTGGGAACCTCTTGGATAGTATCTGGCCATCCATTAACAATTATACACTTCAACTGTTGCAATTCTTCACCCTCAGTGATTTCAGACAAAATTTCAGGGTATATTGACATCGGAAAAGGGACATCTAAAGCAACTTCAAAAACTTCATTCTCTAAGCATTCTTCAAAAGTATCTGCTTCACAATCACGACTCGGAGCATCAGGTACAGGTATATCTACTCCACGTTTGTAAATTATCTTCGGAGAATACTGAAGCAGCTCAAATATCAGGCGTTTTAAACGCGGTGGTGCAGAATGCAGCGGTTTCCTAGAAATAGCCTCTAATGGTTTATGATCAGTTTAAATTATTACCGATTTTCCATAAATATAATCATGGAATTTCTTACAACCATGACGAATAGCTAAGGCTTCTTTTTCAATCTGCGGGTAACACTGTTGGGTAGGTGTCAAGGATTTAGTTGAATAAGCAATACGTGTACCTTCCTGTAATAGAACTGCCCCTATTGCATGCGAACTGGTATCAACCGAAACTACTACTGGTTTGTTGACATAGTAAGCTAATTTAGGAGCATTTTGTAGTGCTTCCTTAAGTTTAGAAAAAGAATTTTCTTGATCTGTAGACCATTCAAATAACACATCTTTTTGAAGGAGCTTACGTAATGGCTCAGATATCTCAGAGTAGTTTGGAATAAATTTAGAAACGTAGGTCATCAAACCCAAAAATCTTTGCAACTCGGCTAAACTAGTAGGAATTTAACTTTTCAATAGCTTTTACTTTTGAGGGATCAATTTCAATAGCACTAGAAGTAAACACATAGCCCAAAAATTTAATTTCCGTTTTTCCAAATTCACATTTTTCTTTATTCAAACGTACACCATAATCCAAGATTCTCTTAATAACTCTGTTAGTCAAATCAGACAAGTTTTCCTCAGTATTAGCCCATGACAATATATCATCCATTGAACATTCTACATTTTTAAAACCCTTCATTATATTCTGCATCACTTGTTGAAATATTTCAGGGGCTGAGGTAAGCCCGAATGGAACTCTCAGAAAAGAAAAACGACCCCATGGGGTCAGATTATTCATTGTTAAATAATCAGAAGTTCGCTTCGAAACTCTAAGTTGCCCAAAACCATTCTTTGCGTCCAGAAGAGTGAAAAATTTGGCTTTACCTATTCGTGCCACAATATCTTCTACTCTCTTAAGCGGAATATGCCTTCGCTTAATCACTTTGTTAATATCCGTAGGGTCTAAACATAGGCGAACACGATTCCTAGATTTAACACTTACAAATGGACTTACAGCAGGGGTAGGTTTCGTAACAGGTTTTAAAATGTTCATTTTAATCAATTAAATTTCTTTTTTAACAACATCACGTAAAGCATATGGTATTCTTCCGGGTGGATGAATAGAAAAGCATGCATCATTTTCAAATTCAATATCATATTCAAAATCTTTAATACATCCAATCCCTTCAAATATTTTGCTTGGAATTTTCTCAAAAACTGTATTTAATTTCATAACATCAACATTTCGTTTTACTAACCCCAAATTGTCACACGTTTTACACCCTAGTATGCAGTTATAATTGCCATCAACCACTAATAATTTTAGGTTTGTTGGCTTATTTTCAATACTACACTTCGCAATTACCTCACCTTGCACCGGAGTGTATTCATTATTAAATGACTTTAATCTTTGTACCGAAGATTTAACAAGTGGTAACGATAACTTTTTAAAAGCCTCTTTTGTAATTACATTTCCTTCTGCACCTGTATCGAGTTTGAATTTAACCTTAACCCCATTATCAAAAATTACTGAAGAAAACCAAGCATTTTTTTTTACATTGGTCTGCCAATTCACCATCAATTAAGGTTTCAAAATTTAAATCTTCATCAGAACATCCTTTAACCTCTTGCATTTTTCTACTATTAGAATAATTACTTGATTTCCCTTGTTTCCATTTTGCTTTACACTGACGAGCATAATGTCCTTTTTTTAAACAACTTTTGCAGATAACGTTAAAAGCAGGTCAATTTTTAAATTCATGCGCTAAACCACAACGCCAACATAATTTATTGAATTTCTTATAATCAATTTTTGATTTAGAATAATAGTTCGGATGTTTTGATTTTCAGTTAACTACAGCAAGAATTTCCTTCACATTCTTAACCGCTACATTATTCATTTCTTTTAATTGCGTAGTGGCTTGTTCACTAGCTCTGCAAATATCAATAGTTTTTTTTAAGGGTAAGTTCTCTTTCTGCTAATAATAATTCACGGACTTTATCAGAATTAATTCCTCTAACAATCTGATCCCGTAACAAGCTATCTTGTAAAGTTCCAAAAGAACAATCAACAATTTTAGTTTTCAATTTTGTGAAATATCAGTCAAAAGTTTCTTGCTTACCTTGCATTAAGTTGAAGAATAAGTAGCGAGTGTACGTTTCATTAGGTTTAGGTGAGAAAAAATTATCAAACCTCTCCTTTTTTTTCACCAAGTAATTTCTGTCAACGTCACTCAGATCAAATATATTATAGATAACTGTTGCTTCCGGTCCTATGGCAGACATAAATGTAGCGGCTTGCACCTCTGGCGATTTAGTTGATAGCTGTGTAGCTGTCGCATAAAATTCAAATGTCTGTTTCCATAGCTTCCATTTAATAGCCATTCCATCCTCCGTCACTTGTAATTCGCGGGGAAGGCGAGTATTCACAGCTTCTGAATCAACAGGCATTTTCTTCGTTCCAAAGAAATTTTATCAACAGATATCAACTATATTATCAAATATATCTTCTGACACACCATGTAACATTCCTAGCACATAATGGAAGTTACTGGTAAGCAAGTAAATGAAGACAGGGCACGATTGCAATAGAACACAAACTTTATTGGCCGCCATTATATACTCAACTACGTTCAGGATCTAGCTGTTGCCACTTACATAAATGTACTACTTGATGACGACATGACACCTTTTTTTAAACTTTCTTATTCTCAACACTATTTTTAACTTTGTGAACGTTAATTTCGCCATATGTAAGGCACTGAAATCGAGCATATGTAGCTAAAGCTCTCAGGTGCTCATCAGTTACTTATTCTATGCCAATGCAATGACTTAGGTAGCAAATAACAGTTATTTATCACAGGTAACTCATATCCATTATTTATCGGATATGTGGCAACGATACCCCATAAGCGCGTAATTTATGTTTGTTATTGCATTCAAGTCTGTAGAAAATACAAATGATGTTCGAAAAATAAACAGCTATTCAAGTAAGTTTAATTCACATGTATTGTTTTATGTATTGTTTGACAGAACTATTTTACTACCATAAGGAGATTAATACTTTCTGGTCGATGTTGGTGTGCAATTAAAATTTACATTCCACGATTTCAAGAGATTGCTAAAATTTGTCTGTGTGATAATTTTATTTACAATTTTTATACTAAATTTAAAAATATGAGTTATACAAATGTTTTCTAACAGTTGATAATTGAAGTAAAAGATAAAAATAATGGGGAAGAGTTCCATATCCTGTGCCTATCCTGAAAAGTTGTCAAACTCCACGAAGTGGAGTTCCCTTAATTAGAGATTTAGGAAAATACCATTCACACTGTTTTGAAACTTTTAGCCTTACGATCAACACTTTGTATAAAAATTCCCCAATAAGTAGCTAATAAACAACTTTAGAATATTTTAATAAACAGTTATTGAATATAGTAGCATTTATCTAGAATGAATAATCAACACAGCCTAAATATTTGCAAAATATCAATTGGTTTCAAAAGGTACGTCAAAATTTAAATTTTTTAAAAATGTCATAGGATATGTTGTAAAGAAACAATACATTGTAAATACAATGGTACCTTGGTACTCATTCTTAATTAATGAGTACTGAACACATTTTTCTCATAAGAAGTAATGTAAATTGAATTATTTTGTACTTGAAAACCATAAATTTCACATTTTACTAGGCAATTTATAAATTTTTGGGGAATTTTTTTATTCAAAATCTTTAAATTTGACAGACATAATTTAATACAATGATTAGACAAAATTAAATTAAATGTATCTTCACTGAATCTGTACTGAAATGAGTTGATGGCCTAAAGGGATATTGGCAAAATAAAGGAGGAATGGAGTTATTTCATCGAAAGGGAGTCTTAGACTGATAAAATATCAGGCTCTTGCACAGGGATTCTCTCTCTTTCCTGTCTCTTAATACCACTGATCCCTGTTGCAGACTCAAACTGAGAAAGTTTCACTATGACCATATCAAGAGAAACTTGCTTCTGCCTACATTTCAAAATGTTCCTAGAATAAAACATTGTTTGATCTATAAACAAGCCCACATTTTGTGATACTTGTGAACAAAATTTTTTTAATTAACCCACTTAGAATCATTTCAGCATGTGTGACGAGCATACGTCGAGAAACAAAGTACTTTTTCCTGTCTAAATGTGACGAGTACAGAAGTAATATTTTCACATTGAAATATGATGAGTACCGAGGTACGACTGTCCAAAAATATTATTTAAAAAAAAAATTCTTATAAACTAGAAAATAAACATGTAAATACTTCAAGATAATGACACATAAAAATACAGAAATACTGAAAAATTTACTAATGAACATGAAATTTAAAAGTTTGTAGCAAGATAATTTCAACGTATATGCAAGAATGAAAAAAAAAAATGACAGTATTACTAGTGAATTTATAAAAAAAAAATTTAATTTTTAAAATTTCCAAAGTATAAAACTCAATTTATAATACTAATAAGAAAATTAGGAAAAAAGTACAAAATTAACGTATGAATATTCATTAGAAAATATTAGAATTCAAAAACACTGACCATGGTGAAGTGTTGTACCAGGTGCACTCAGGCCTGGAGTAAGACCTATAATCTAGATATGAATAACCAAAGGTAAGCTTTCATCTTCTGGATTGTATTTCTTGAAAAGGAAAAAATTAAATGAACAGAATTCAAAATTTTTCCATTGACTGAAGGTATAATTCATTAGCAAAGCTAATTCCGAATTTCAGTTGCTGAAAACATCTAAATGATCATCATTACAATTCAATTCGTTGAAACTGAAAAAACAAACAAACAAACCAAGTTGACATTTCTGAAGTATAATCACTAATCTTTGGTGATGTAAGAGTGAAGCTTAGCTGGATAATGCTTGAAGCCTATGAATCCATTAAACTGAATAATAAAATCATTTATTATAAAGAGCAGTAGAACATAAACAAAGAAGCCACTTATATAATCACCAATTTTAAGGCCCTGAAATATCCAGCACTTTTCACTACATTTATCTGCTTGGTGTTTTTTTTATTTGATTCTATGCTTGAAATATAATAATATTGTTAAAACATATAAAGCTTATTGAAGTTAATAAACCATCATTTATGTGTATTAAATTTTAAAAAATTGCAAGGAAATTGTAATACACTGTTAATTTCAAGCAAATTTTATAGATAGAACTAATTAATCAATTAGATTTCCACATAAATGGAGTGGCACCAAATTTGGTAAGTTTTTAGAGCTTGGCACATTTTAGCTGTTGCTTTCTTGTATCATTCTTCTATCAGAGAATTATTTTCTGTGATTACATTAGATATCTTTTTTTTTAATGTTAATTGTTTCTGTATTCATTCAGTGTTAAAAATTTTGTACACAAGATTTAATAAGTAACATCCATGCTCAACCATCATTGCAACAAAGATAACAGAATTAAATGCAATACTTCTAAATATTCATCATTTTTAGACTATCATTCCTTATAATATTCTTGTTTAAAGTTTTAAATAAATATTTTTCAGACAGGATGATTTAAAAGTAATACTGGATATATAAAATTGAAATTCTAATTAAAGCAAGAGTATATTATTTAATACTTCAGTCTGTATACAGTTATAACTATATTATATATAAAGATGTTTAATTTACCCAACCGTTTATTCTAAAGATTTCTTTGTTATAGACATTTCAAGATTTACAAAATCTTTATTAACTGATATTTATGACTGCTTTGATATGATATTTTAACATTTTTTATTGTAAAAATTATACTTGGGTCAGTTTAGAACTAGATTTAAATTATCTGCTGTCTAATCTGCATATTCTCTGTACTCAATAGATTATTTTGTACAAGCAAAATTTTTAAGTGTTTTCTGGCTATTCGTATCTTGGATAATTTTTTATGTTTATATAGTTTTTGTCCATAAGATGTGTTACTGAAATTGATGTTTGTTGTTTTGGGATTTATTTTTCTTACCCCGCCTCCTAGGGGTACAAATATTTATCAAATATAAAGATACTATAGTAAAAGTATCCAAAGTACAGTTTTAAAAATTCTCATGCTCTGTCTTTTCCTCACTGGTTTAGAAATGTGTTGTATAATTATGCTACGATGAAATGTGCATAAATGGAATGTATTTTTAGATAGTACAGTAAAGAGTTAAAAGAAATGTTAGAGGATTATATTAAACTCTTTATATAAAAGATAACTATTGCCCTAAACATGAATATATACACTAGTTATTTTTCATTTTGCATAAGGAAAATATACATTAACATTTTATATAAATTCTTGGTACTTCCTTTTTATAATGGCCTTGGCGAGACTGGGTAATTAGCGAGTTTCTGCATTAGCAAGAACCAAATGGTTTCCGATAAACAGAAGTAATTCATTTAATATCCATACTGCACAATCTATTTAATATATACATACAGAATGAATTGAATATGAATTTTATTTTTTGTTTTATCTAGTACAATTTAGTAAGTAGTGTATTTAAAATAAACAACATATAAACCGAATGGCTATGGATGTAATGGTTACATAATATTTAACAAATGTAACCATTTGTTCCTCGTCAAGGCAGAAATGTGCCAATTTTCCTTTTCTCACCAAGGCAGCTATAAAAAGGGAGTACCAAGTTCTTTTATGGAATTGGTTTGTAAATATTTTCTAAATAAAAGTGAATCATTTATCAGAAGGTATTTCACTCCTTTGAAGTCATTTTGAAAGCTTTGCATTTCATGTTGAACTTTCTTACCCCTATCTGTTTTGTTGACAGTTAGTTACATATAATTTTGTTTTAAACATAATTTATATAAATCTAATAAGTAAAAGGTTTTATGTGAATTCTACTTTTAAAATTTGGAAATTTCTATAGCAGTTAATTACTTTATACTGAAAAATTTGACATCCGAGTTCTTGTCATTCATGTCTTTAATCAGGGCCGGCCTTAGTTATTGTGGGGTCCAATTGCAGAATTTTCGGTAGCAGTTCCTTCAAAATTCTAATGTACAGTAAATGATAAAAATTTAATGTGAAGCATAATAGAGAAAAATTAGGAAGTTAATCATATTTCTTTTTTATGGACATTTATAAAAAAAAACTGAAAACTGAAAAGCAGCTAGATATTTTATTTTTAGAACAAAATTTTAATCGAACAAAATCAAATTAAGCTAGATTGGGAAAATCCTCAATGTCAGAATCAAAGTCTGCTTCTGTAAATTTATGATATTCTATTGAAAGTAAACCTAAACTATTAAGTTGATTTTGGTTCAGATTTGATCTTAAATAATTCTTTATAATTTTGAGTTTACTAAAACTCCTTTCACGAGTTGCAATTTTTACTGATAGGCAAAGAAGTATCCACAAGGAGGTCATGTTAAATGGATAAGATTCGCACAAATCCCATTTAACCATTCCTTCTCAAATATCGAGATTATGAAAATCTTTAAAATTTTTAAAAATAGTTTTTGCTTGGGCTTTGAAATATTCTATTTCATTTTGCAGTTGAATACAATTTAATTCATCTTCTTATCCCCTGCATAAGTCTGCTGCTGATTTTTTTAAATCCAGAAGTGGCATTTGATCCAAACATTCAAATAAAAAGTTATACAATACATATTTTCAAATTGATTTATGATTACATAATTTACCTCACTAAATAGATATTCTAATTGATCTTTCCCTGGAAAATTCGTTCCCTCATCTGTGACTTTTTCACCTGATAACATTTTCTTTCGGCACTTTCTTTTATTTTCTGGAAAAGGATGGATATCAGAAATTGCATGTGCTTCTTCGCTTTCAACTATTATGGTATTAAATCCTTCGTTTCTCAATTGTTTGAAGATGTGTAATAAACTTTTTAGTAATTCTGAAGATTGTATTATATTGCTTTGTTTTGTAACTGATTATTTGCTATGGTTATTTTTCCTAAAATTTTATGCCACATTATCAAAGCAAAAATAAAATTAAAAGATGCTTCAGACCCTGATTTTCCATTAGGCCTGGGCCTAGCGCGCCCCCCCCCCCCCCCCGCCAAATTTTATTTTAAAAGAAAAAAATGCCCAATTCAATTTTTTTTAATTTTACCTTTTTGAAAAGCAATTTTTTTATATATCCTGTCAAATTTGATTGATTGGTTAATCATATGTATAGTTCATCATATGTATGTTATAGTGTATATAAGGGATTAATAAGTTTTTTTGGTTTCATTGTATTGGTGTTTTAATGATGAAGTTAATATGTTGTATTGCTTTTTGTTATTTGATTATGTTCTAGGCTTCTGCTCTTCAAATAGACAATTCTTGGTAAAATGGTACTTTTACAATGATTCAGGATTTTTTTTTTGTGCATCAACTTTACGCCCACATCAGTGTTAGAGGCCCCCATCCCGAGTTTTGCCTATAGTCAAGAATTTTCTAAATCGGTCCCTGAGATGTCATGCTGTTATGTAACAATTTTGTGGTAGCTCCAGCATGACCACAAGAAGTATCTTAAGATATTTGCTGTAGCAAAATGAAAATATTAACAATTTCTGAATATAATGCAGTAATTGCCTTTTCTTTGGAAGATCACCTAGTATGACTATTCCAGCCTGAGTTATTTTTAGTACTTCTGTTAATTTCTGGGAACAGATATGTCAGACGCACATCCCTTAGCGCCAAAAGTTTTTATCGACAACTTGTCTCCAGGGAGGTTTCCGCAGACATGTTTGGCTTAAAGTGCGAAATGTAAACATTATATGGAACAAATGTAGTAAACATAATAAATTGGAAAACAAACTTACTGCTGGCTTTAATAAACTCGTAGGCGCACACGGGATCTTAAAAATACAAATACAAAAAATAAAAGCTTAAAAATAATTAGAAATTTGTTAGGTGGGGGAATGCCGCCTCCAATCCCCCTGCTAAAAAAAGTCAGTATAATGCAACTAATAACTCATTTAAATAAACATAAAATACACCTTGGTTAAATATATATTTCTTAATTAAACATACATTACAGCACAAATTCAATTGAAAAAATACGTGTTGACAATAGAATATAAAAAAGAATCTATTTGCATTATATCGCCTCTATGTTAGACACAAAAATACCCTGATATTTCTCAATTACACTAAATATTGCAGGCATAATTAATAATAAAACAAAAATAATTTGGAATATACAACTGGATGTATCCACGATGCTTGCTAACGATTAAATGCCAAATTCAAACTTAGAACGCAAAATTCAAAAACTGTTGCCACAATATATATTACTACACTAAAGAACGTAAAAGAACCATTTACGGCGCCTATAAATGACGCAAAACACAAGACAAATCAAAATCTGGCAACAACAAAATCCTAAAATCAACAAAAACACAAATTTGCAATAACAAAGTAAAAACCGACATCCCTAAAAAACCCGCCAAACAACCAACAGATTTGGCGAAAATTGCCCCTTGGCGTTTGTTGCGTATACTACATCTGTACCTCGCCGCATTTTAAATCAACCACGACGTTTTCAAAAACTCAAACGTAGAAACTCATAACACAACCAACATGTAAGTCCATCAAACCACATCTAAATTAACAGTTAATTTCATATAAACCTAAAAAAACATCATTTAGCCTCCCACTTTATACCCCTAACGACCCCCAAAAGTACGCCTATTTCTCAAAAATCTACATGTAATACTATCCAAAATACGTTATTAATATTTCGCAACAACATGGCCGCCATATTATATCACGTAAACAAACGCACACAACTAGCCATTCAAACTGGGTTGCCACAAAATAACAAAATCTCGCCAAAATCGCATGGTTAGCACGCCAAACACAAAATCGCCAAACTTGGCAAGGAGGTGCGTCTAACACATCTGTACCAATTTCTGATATTGTTTCATAGAAAAAAGAAAAAATTAAATAGTTTTTGAACTATACCAAAACACGTAACCATTTCGACGTGATTGGTGGCATGTACGCTAGAGTGGAGTGAAAAAGGCAAAAACATTTATTTTTTTTTTATTTTAATATTTCCTGACTCAGCAAATCGTGCTGTTTGGCAAAAAAGACAATGCAAAAAAATCCCAGCGCAATCACTCATCGTCTTCAGGTTCGACACTAGGGGTCAAAGAAAGGAATATTAATGTCAAAAGTGGGCTTGTGGCGGCCCAGTGGTACAGCGCGCTGGTTTTCGGTGCTGAGGGTGCTCAGATCGAGTCCCAGCGTTGCGCCACGAAAAATGCCTCCGTTCGTGTCGTCCCTTCATAGGGGGTAATGCTGTCCGCCTATATGGTGCCCCCACAATAAAATGGACAGTAAAACTGCGGCGTAGTAAGGGCCAATGTTTGAATACAAGTGCCTCCGCATTGGATAAAAAAAAAAATGTCAAAAGTAAAAAAATCAATTTTTTTATTTAATTTTAATGTTTCCAATAGCTTTATTTTCTGACTCAAAAAGAGTTCTAATTATAAAAAAGAAATAGGAAAACATTATCGTTAAAAAAAAAATCACTAACCTGCAATTTACTTTAACCAGTCTTCAATTTTGGATTTCACATGAGGACCAAAATAATTATCTTTGGTGTCAAACTTTTGAAGTTCCTTTCGTGACTTGATTCCACTGCGAATGTATCCATCACTGGCTTCTGCGCCACATGTTACCAATGATGCTTGTGTTACCAGTCGCACATGCCTCTCTACTGCTTGAGAATAGCACGGGAGCTTCTCTATTTCGAATTGTGAACCGTTTCTGGTCATACTTTCTATGTCTTCGTCACTGAGGTTCATGGTAGCTGGTGGTTCCAAAGGATTCTCACAGTTAATCATTTCAAAATATTTCTCTGCTTCGAAATTTAAATTTGAAAGATCAAATTGGCGTATTTTCCCCTTCCAGTCAATTTTTCTTGCTTTCAGTATTCTTCTGCGGTCAAGTTCTCGAATATGTGATCGTTAATTTAACAGCATTGGCAACAGAATTTTTTTCAGAGTGAGCAAAATAAGAGTTCCTCAGAATAACTGTGAACAATTGACTTAAAAAAATCTTGTGGCAAGAATGAGCTTTTTTTTATCATTCCGTGCAGGTGACGTGCTCCATAAGTAGCTTTTGGGATTTTCTTTATTTCAAACCAGGATGACATGTAAACTTTCATGACATATTCTACTAGGAGCTTAAAGTCTTCTGTTGGTTCGGCAGTCGACACATATAGGCGCAGAATTCTGTTGCCTGTAATGAGCCATCTTGAATGAGACATCGTTCCGGGACTTCTGTTTGCTAAATCTGGAAGGCACTCCCGAGGATACTGCCCTAGAAATATCGAAAAGGTATTTTTGGTTTGCACTGAGGTCTTTTTATCAATTTCAGACAAAGCAACTGGAATAGAAACACAATTTGTCACAGCAAGGGTTTCACACGTTTTCAGAGATTTGCCTATTGTTCCGGAAAACTGGTGTGGCCCAGATGCCTTTCCGTCAATCTTCTGAAAAGGTGGCGAAGAGGTAGTTCGTAAGTATGCAATAGACATACAAACCAGTGCAATTTATGGCCAACAAAGATTTCAAGTCGTCTAACTGCACCATTTTTATTCTCAACGTTGACGTTCGTTCCATCACACCCAACGGCAACCAGTTCCGAAAGTGTAATCGCTTCCTGTGTAACGAAGTTGATGATGCTTCGTATAATATCCGCACTTGACCCAGAATCCGGAGTCACATGTCCTATATAAACAGAACCAGGTTCTGACATCAAAACAATATGCTCTTCCACAGCTATAGTACTATATAAAGAACTTTCCTTCTTTTCTTGCACTATAGTTTTGTCCTTTCTTCCATCGAAGTAGATGGCGCACAAAGACTGTGTTACTCGTGTAGAATTAAGCTGTGATCGTACCTTTTGACGTTCTCTCCTCAGCTTACTCCTGTCAATAACTTTAGATGAAGTATCTTTGGATACAATCCCTACATATCACGAAGCACAGAGCATGCAATGATAGCAGCTGACCTATCCGATACTCCCGTTCTATCACAAGCAAGGTTAGATTTGGCAGTGATATTCTCATTTGGCCTGTCTTGGAGGTTGAGGGAGATTCATCGTCAGTATTTTTCCGACATTTGGCTTCATGACTAACGTAATAGTCATCATCTTCAGAGATATCTTCCAATTCTGAATCAGACGGCGTTTGCTTCTAAATCTGTAATATTTTTAGATGTAGGAGCAATATCTTTCAATTCCTTTGCTTTAGCTGCCTGATTTTCCCTTATACTTCTCTTATACGCTTCAGATTTTGAGTTGCAGAAATGTCAATAGATCCTATTACCATTTTTTTTCTCATGCCGTTGGTCTGCTAAAAAGTTTCCTTCCATACTTGGAACTTTCACGGAACACTTGCATTGTTCGTAATTTAAACATTTGCATACAGAAATATCAAACAAAGTACTGTTTGCTTGGTCAAAAAAATCTTTCCTAATTTTGTCAGCTCCTATTCGAGATTTGGGCATTCTTTTTATATTTTTGTACTTTTCATTGTCATTTCTAATAAGACGAATAACTTCTTGATGACTTACCACAGGCAATGAGTCTTTCTTCCAAATTCTTTCAATGCTGATAATGCTGAAAACAATTTCGCTGATATATTTTACAGAATGATCTTTCTTGTTCCCCTTCCTCCACAATATATAGGAAATGCTTCATTAAATCAGTATACGATTGGAACACTGTTTCTTTCAGATGTACTGGAGTTCCAAAAACACTACAAAAAGTTTCACTTCTAGTGGAGGTCATGTTTATGTTTGTTTTAATTAAAAGTCCGTATTAATATAAATCACGATTGATACAACTTATTGCTTCAAACTACAAATTAGAAACAAGTGCTTGAAACAAAGACAAGCATCAAAGAAAGACAACAGTCGCAAAAACGAATCATTCCACACAGAGTCACGTGCTTGCCTAGGTCATGATAAAATAGCTATCAGAATAGAAAACATGCTGCCATTTAGTAGATTTTTGGAGTAAAAAATTGCGATTTATGTACGAAATGCCATTTCTAGCACTGACATTTGACAATAAATATTAATATTAATTGCTAAATAAGTATTACTATTAAATATTAATTAATATTAATTTACAAATTAATTATTCAATTAATTATTATTTTTTGATAAAAAGGCATTAAAAACTTTAAAAAAAGGCAATACAAATATTCACTTAAGTTGTGGAACCTCAAGATGGCAACATTTTGAGCTGAAATCTGGAGAAAATTTGTTTCAACCAGTTTCACACCAAATAATGACTCGGGCAATGTGAATTTCAAGAAAAAGTTTTTTGGCTCTACCCTAATGTACGCCAATTAAATCAAAGAATGACTTGTTTTGGGAATGAATTTAGCAAGATTACCTATTTGTATGATGTAGGATTTCACACTGTTCTGTTTTCCAGCCAAATTGGTTGCATTGTCATATCCTCGTCCTCTTATATTTTTATTTCTCCCACGCTCCAAAGCCGGGCGATGTCTGAATGGTTAGAGCGTTGGTAACCGGTAACATAGTCTATGGGTTTAGCAAAAGACCGTAGAGTTCTGAACCAATCAGCCCCCCCCCCCCGAAGAATTGCGAAAATTAGGATATACCAATATTTTTTAATATATTAATTTTCTTGAAATACCAGTTTTTATAAAAATTACTGTAATCATTTTTTTAATTATAAGCAATCACTCAGCACTCCTTCTTGAGAACTTTTACGTTCTAAAAAGTCATGATTTATAATAGGAAAATGTCTTTGAGATATATAAATAAAGCTTTAAAACAATTGTTATCAATTCATCAATCATTTGTCTCAAAGCGGTAATGGTGACATTTCATTACGAAAAAATCCCCTTCTCAAACAAACACCTTCCTACGCGTCATGATACAAACGACTACGGTTACGTTATATTCGGAGGTTACCGTAGGGAAATTTTTATTGCTCCTATTCTCGCATCGATAGGAGTATTATACTGCAACCAAAATTTTAATGAGGCAGATATGTAATGTTATCATTTTTGTACTGAAGATTATACCGGGTGGGCAAAAAGTTCGTAGAAACTAAAAATTCATAAAAACAGGAAAAGAAACTAAAATAAAAAATGTTTGAAAGGTTAGCATCGCTAGGTCACGGGAATTTTTTTTAGACAGGAAGAAAAAATAACTCAAAAAACAGCCGACAGGTGGCGCTGACGTACACAAGTCAAAGGGGTGTCTCATCCAAGGTGTATCTATCTGGTTCATCCAATCCGTTGGAGCTGAAAGATGCGCTCCGCCGAGAGGTGTCATGTATATATTCGGACCTGCTGCACTCTGCCGTTGCTGGATTTGTGACTTGATTTGCAAGGTATTATCCCTTGTGTTGGGGGTCATGTGAAACACCTACTGCTGTAATAAACGATTTAGAAGCATTTTCGTTATTTGCATATCTTTTTTGACTTGTACGTCAGCACCACATATCGGCTGTTATTTGAGTTGTTTTTTTCCTATCTTAAAATATTCCCGGGACCTAGCGATGCTAACCCTGCAAACTTTTTTTTATTTTGGCCATTTTTTCGGTTTTTATGAATTTTTTAAGTTTCTACGGACATTTTGCCCACCCGGTATATGTAATTTTTTTTTAAATACTGAGAAATTGTTTCTTTACTATAATTCCATGTTTCTCAAATCAGTATGTGACACGTTGTGTATTCCTGACATATATTTCATAGACTGTTAGAGGTCCACAGATAAGCGTTTAGAAGATATTTTAATTCGGGCTATTTGAAGAATCACATAAAATCACTTATTGTACAATAGTTGAACGGAAAGATATTGGGACAATTTATACTATTGTCCATTCTAATGAATTATATACACAATATTCAGATTAAAATGTGGAGAGAGCGCGGGGAAAATTATGTGTAGCCACCAAACTACAGTGCAAACAAACATGGTTAAATAAACCCATAAACCACATATTCTTTGTTATTTCCTGTAATAATTTTATATATTTTTTTACACTTCTGAACTTTTTCATCTGATGGTTACCAAGTTTTAAATCAGGGGTTAATCTCGGAGCATTAATAATTAATGTGCTATATTAATAATATTATAATTATTTATTAATAAATGCTACAGTTAAAATATTTATCATTCAATTTCTTTCTCCTCTTTTTGCAGGTTGTCGGTACAGATTGTTAGATGAATTTCTTGTGTCCACAAATTTAGAAGGTCAACGTATTGCTGGCAGTCAGTTTTCTGATCATTGTGGTATGAACCGCCGGGCGGCCAGAAGAGCAAATGTCGAGTATTTCCTGTGAAAAGGGATCTTCGTTTGAGAAGAATCTTATTGAAGCTGAAGTTGAATGCACTCCATCTGACAAACGCAGAATTAGTCTAAAATGTTCTAATTCACAGAATCCCCCTCGCACCGAAGAAGAAATTTTCGAATGTAATTTATGTGACGAAACATTTTCGCAGTTGGTCGGCTTAAATACACATCAATCGTCGCACATTATTGATAATCATTTCTCAGACAATCGTAACGCTTGTGATGTATGCGAGAAAACATTTTCTGATAAGAAGAAATTAAAAAGACATCTCCGCATCCATACAGGAGAGAAACCTTACGCTTGCACTGTATGTCCGATAAGGTTTTTTCAACAGGGTCATTTGAAAATACATCTCCGTAGTCATACAGGAGAGAAACCTTTCGCCTGCACTGTATGCGGGGAAAGATTTTCCCGACAGGATGGTTTGAAAAAACATCTCCATACTCATACAGGCGAGAAACCTTTCGCCTGCAGTGTATGCCAGAAAAGGTTTACTCGACAGGAGCATTTTAAAAGCCATCTCCGTACTCATACGGGGGAGAAACCATACGCTTGCACTGTGTGTGAGAAAAGGTTTCCTCTACAGATGTCTTTACAAAGACACATTCGTACCCATACAGGGGAGAAACCTTACGCTTGTAGTGTATGCCAGAAAAGGTTTTCTCAACAGGATAGTTTAAAAAAACATCTCCGTACTCATACAGGAGAGAAACCTTTCGCCTGCACTGTTTGCGAGAAAAGTTTTCATGTAAATAGTGATTTCGTAAAACATCTCCGTACCCATACAGGAGAAAAACCTTATGCTTGCACTGTATGCGAGAAAAAGTTTTCTGAACAGGCTAGTTTAAAAACGCATCGCCGCATTCATACAGGAGAGAAACCTTTCGTCTGCACTGTATGCCAGAAGAGTTTTTCCGTACGGAAGGCTTTACAACGACACTTTCGTACCCATACAGGAGAGAAACCTTATGCTTGTTCTGTGTGTGAGAAAAGGTTTTATGTTCGGCAGGCTTTAGAACAACACTTTCGTACCCATACAGGAGAGAAACCTTACACTTGCACTGTATGTCAGATAAAGTTTTCTCACCAGGGTAATTTGAAAAAACATCTCCGTACTCATACAGGAGAGAAACCTTTCGTCTGTACTGTATGCGAGAAAAGATTTTCTGAACAGGGTGAGTTAAAAAGACATCTCCGTTCCCATACAGGAGAGAAACCTTACGCCTGTACTGTGTGTCAGAAAAGGTTTTCTCAACAGCATAGTTTTAAAAGACATCTCCGTACTCATGCAGGAGAGAAACCTTTCGCCTGCACTGTTTGCGAGAAAAGTTTTCCTGTACAGGGTGATTTAATAAAGCATCTCCGCACCCATACAGGAGAAAATCCTTAGGCTTGCACTGTATGCGAGAAAAGGTTTTCTGAACAGGTTAGTTTGAAAACACATCTCCGCATTCATACAGAAGAGTAACCTTTCGCCTGTACTGTATGTGAGAAAAGAATTTCTTTGCAGGGTTATTTGAAAACGCTTGTCCGTATCCATCGAGGTAAGACTTTTAACCTGCAGTATATCTGAGAAAATGTTTTCTGAACTCGGTCACTTAATCGTACCCGCACAAGAAAGAAACCTTTAGTTGTCACTGTGTGTGAGGAAAGATTTTCTTTTCATTGTGCTTTAGAAACTAATCTCCTTACCGATAGAGAAGGGTAACCTTTACCTTCCACTGTATGTGAGAAAAGATTTTCCAAAGAGGGTGATTAAAAAAACCTTGCCTTTGAAGTTTATGAGAAATGACTTGCGAACATACGAAAATGACATCTACCTACTCAGGGATGTTACAAACTCTCTACTCCCGTTTGAAACTGAATCTTCTGGCGCAAAGAAATTTTTTTGTCCCTCGCTGCGGATAACAGCTTTGAATTTCGAATTCGAACCCAGATTTCACGTAGTAGTTTTTTAGAGGAGATATCGTATGTGATTATGTTTTAGAATTTGTTTACTGTTTTATAACTATTTCTTCTTTTGAAATTTTTTGAAATGCATAAACTTGATATTGGACATGTTGTGCGATCCTTGGTGGGATGCTTGACGTACCAATATGGCTGGAGTAATAAATAAATAAATAAATAAATAAAGTTATAAGTGTTTTTAGTATTTTATAATGTTCCTCCAAGAAATATGAGTGTTTCATTACACGTGTTAACATTAAAGGAAAGAGTGTCATGAAATATCACTTGTGCAATACTTCTGTTGCTTGTTCTTCCCTAATATGTAATTATACATTTTAAGATTCAACTGCTATTTTCTACGTCTTCCATGGTCAGTAAATAAGGAAATTAAAATAAATATTTTATGACTTTATATCGAGACTGAATAAAATTTCACTGTAGCCTTTTATTTTTTATTATTTTAAATTAATTTAGTTTTTCGTATTTTACTAAAAATGTTTCTTGTATTGCAATATCTGATGCATGAAGAATAAAAGATTTACAGAAGGTCGTTCGCGCTTTATGGAAACGATTTTATAATTTATTTTTGTTTGCATATTGAGATAAAAATTTGGCAACTTCAGAATAATAGTGTGCTTTTGTTTTGATTGGAATGTAAAATAAATTATCCATTTTGAAAATGGCTCCTAAAATTGATAGATTGCTGGAAGGTTACGTAACTGCACTTCCCGAGGAGAAATATTCGTATCAACAAATTATAACGCTGTGTAAAAATCGTGGTTATGGCATTTCAAATAAAGGTATTTATAATATATTAAATTTTAAAGAAAAAAAGTCTAACTGAAAGTAAAAATCAAAACTTGATCGCAAAATCTCATCCTAAGACTGTTCGAACGCAGATAAATATCAAGAAAGTGAAGTCTCTGTTTCTTAAAGAGAATCCACCGACTCGAAGATCCATGGCATGGAAAGTAGGAATGTCTTTTGGCACTGTAAGTAAAATCATTCATAAAGATTTGACGTTAAAAAAGATGTTTAAACCTAAAGTTCATCTGCTCTTGCCAAAGCATATTGCTGAAAGAAAAACAAATTGTAGAAAATTATATTAAAAACACCTAGCTGCTGAAAAATGGAAATTTGGGGTAACTTTAGATGAGGCATGGGTGTATTTAAGTGACTAATAAAAAAAGATCAATTTTCTATTGCTCAACTGACGGGAATGACCACATGAAATGGCTCCGTCAGTGTACAGAAAAGTTCCCAGAGGGAATCAAGATAGTTGCAGGATTTTCTTACAACTGCAGATTAAAAATCAAAAAAGTCTCAAGTAAAGCCAAAATTAATTCACTCTTCTATCAGAAGAATATTTTAGAACCAATTTTGAAGAAAAAATTCCAGCCTTATACGGAAAGGACATTGATAAAGTTGAGCTTTATATGGACAAAGCCTCTACTCACACGTCTAAATCAACTGCCGCTTATTTAGCAAACAAGGAATCAAAGACAGAAATAAAGTGTATCCCATTTAATGAAATACCTGTAAAATCACCTGACGCTTCTCCAGTAGATTTTTGCGCTTTCGGTTTATTAAAACGAGCCTTAGGAAAACGGCATCCAAGAACACGGAACGGACTTTCGAAAACGATCTAAGAGGAATTGGGTAAAATTGACATGACACTACTGACAAAGTTTACTTTCGTGGAAAATTCGAGCTAGAGCTATTGTCAAGAACCATGGCTATCAGACAGAAGCAAATCGACGCAAAAAATACGGTATATATACATAAAACTTAACTATCAAAATCGTTTCCATAAAGTGCGAACGACCTTCTGTAAATGAATGTTTTTGAAACAACCTATGTAAACAGAATGCGAATAAGTGGTGAGGGGCTGGATTCACGATTGATTTCTTCACCTCGCCGGAACGATCTGATAAAGACGAGAGTTCGATCTTCTGTCCTCATAGACGGCCATAAAATCTCGTAGTTGAAAATTTTCGCAACTTTAAACAAAATTAACTTGACGGATATATTTTATAAAATTATAAAGCGCTTTCGAATATCTGCTGAAAATTATCAGCATGAAGTAACAGCATATGTAAACAGCATAGATGTTTGTTTCAAATTACTTAAAGACTAAAATAATTTCGATTACTTCTTGAACCCATCGGAGTTCTTTCGCTAACAGTATTTTATTATAATATACTCTTATAAACGTATTTGTATGTAACTAAAATCAAGTAAGAAACTTTAAAATTTGTATTTTCTCGCATTCAGCAACAGGACAGCGAGGTAAAACTGTAACATGGGTTTCCAAATAAGAAAGACATAGTTACACTCATTGGCCAATTTTTATGAGGGACTGGTAGATTTATGTAAATCAGTCTATGTAATCACGCTTTTGCTGCTAGTGGTTGAGTCTGGTATAAAAGGAAATTGCTAGGAGACTATGAAGACAGTTCAAGTGTATCGCCTGTTAAGGAATACGTAGAAAACGTAATCTAATGGGCTTTGAACGGTTGTGGGTCCTAGAATGAGTGGGACGAGTATCATCGAAACTGCTTCGCTTTTTAGTGTGCATAATAGCGCAAGATCAAATGCTTCCAGTTCACCCAGGATCGCAAGGATTGGACAGTGAATGAATGGAGAGGGGTAATGTGGTCCAATAAATCACGTTTCTTACTACACCATGCAGATGGCAGGGTGTGGAAATGGAAAACTCAGTGAGAAATCGTTGACTCTGTAAGCCCTTATTTCCCCCATCCGTACGAAGACAGAAGCACCAAATTTTGCGCTACGTTAAGAGAGAGAGCAGTGTGACTAGGCATACGGCAAGCAGTCACGTGACCCGCACGCTTGTTGGTATGGGTTGCTACCGATGTGGGTGGCGGTCACTCCCTCCACGTACTCGTATAAAACTCGGTGGTGTGTCGTCCCGCTGGCTCCTGGTGGGCAATAGGACGCAGTGTCCTTGATACTGATTCGTGGAAAAAAGAACTGGAGAAACAGGATGCGGCCC
The DNA here is from genome assembly GCA_907164885.2 of Dolomedes plantarius. Taxonomy (NCBI): domain Eukaryota; kingdom Metazoa; phylum Arthropoda; class Arachnida; order Araneae; family Dolomedidae; genus Dolomedes; species Dolomedes plantarius. The sequence goes on along the minus strand of OU015499.1, from coordinate 129,295,752 downwards.
GTTTTCCTCGTGGAACTCTGTTATTTTCCATCTGCGGGGGTGCAGTCATTTAAGCAATATAAGCACCTCCAGCGTACCTAGCGGGCTTCGACCCAGGTCTCGAACTTACTCCATTCAGCCTCCTTTGTACAAGACAGGGCACGACATAGCGACCGAGGTTGAGATCCCAGCCTGTGGGAAACGTTCCGCGCACTAGCCTAGTCACACAGGAAAGCTTGATGTGAGCGGGAGTCAGCACACTGAGAGACCACTGATCGGATGTTGCCTTGCTAAAGGAACCCATAATTAAAATGTTGGAAACCTAGATCCACGAGCGCTGGAGGCGTATACATTTGTTCCTCCCACGAGGGCTTATTCCATGCATTTTTCCATCGTTTCAATACGAATTTTAGTAATACGCGCGTTTAACAATATGTAGGTTTCGTCACTCCTTTACTCAAAAGTTGAGACATGATGTGCCACATGCAGCTGCCCCAGGTCTAGTTCACATAGAATACGTAAGCGTCAGAGTGAAAATTTTGTAACCAATCATATGTCAGTCACTGACCCATTTAACCGATCAGCGCCAACAGAAGCTTTGACGCTGACGCTGACGCTGACGAATTCTAAGTGAACAAGCCCATATTCCTACCAAAATGTTGTTTGCCAGTACGTAGCACATGCCACTGAAGACATTCTCACATAATCCGTGAGAACCGTAGGTTGATTTCAATGGGGATACATCGACATCTCGAGAGCTCGTACCTTTGGCCACCCTCTCTGACATCATAGGCTTTTCCGGTCTTGGGATTTAACGTGCCCATATCTGGCTTTGACGCGAAGGTATTAAATGGCGTTTTCCCCGGGATTTGAACCGAGCAATCCCAGTTCCAAGCCCGACGCGCTACTACTAGGCTACCACGGGCCCATTCATACCACGATAGTCCTTAAATTAATGAAGAGCGGTTTCGGTGATATGAAAGCACACCAGCAGTCGTCACATTGTCTTGGGCGCCAACGTTGCCGAAAATATTTTATTGCAATGATGAACGTGCTTTACAAAGAAGTGATAGGTTCATAATTATACGTCTCTTTGGCGGTTCGTCACTCGGATATTCCAGTTTCACCGATGAAAACGGCGTGTCTCCTGAGGAATCCCCGCACGGAGTCGTCCATCAGTGTGTCTTTCAGCCTAAACCTAGGCACAGAAAAGAGATTATAAGATACAATTACACGACGAAAAATCTTTCGATTTTAGTTTCGCTGCATCACGTCTTGGTTTATCTATACTTATATATAAAGAGAGAGAGCGATTTTGTACGTGGAGGGTAATCTCCGGAACCACTGCACCCATTTGAAAAATTCTTTCACTGTTTGAAAGGTACATTATTCCAGATGGACATAGGCTATATATTATGTATATCTGATCAGTAGAAATAAAGTTAGGGGGGATACTCTAGATTTGTGTGCACGGCCGCCATCTTGGATTTTTCCGCCAGGGTTTGGCGCATTTCGCATGGCGATAATTATTGCGTTCTGGTAAAATTAACCCAATGTCAAATTCTCTAATTTTAAGATCAAACAGTTATTTCTGATGTGATCTTTTAATTAAAGTATAATAATTTTAGGTCAGATCTTGGCCTTGACCTGGAAATCTGAGTCAAATTGACTATACTCAAAAGAGTAAATTATTTTTAAAACTAAGTCTTTTTGTTGAAAATTTTTGAATCCATTATCAGTTTTTCGTTAACTTATTAAATTTAAGTTGGTTTTAATTTTGTTTATCGATTGTCAATTAGTATACTATAATGATACACCATTTCATTTATTTGAAGTAAAAATTATCTGCCATCATTTTTTAGTAAAATGTAAAATACAGTATACATTTTAAATACAATATATTTTAAAATATTTTATAATTCCAAGTTGTAGTGGATTAAAAATAAATTTAAATAACTTCTTTCTCCCCAGGAACCTAAGTTAAAAAGTTTGTTAAGATTAAGTTATTGGTTTAGGAAAAGGTTTTTTTTTTCTTATTTCCAACACAGCAGGATAAATGGTCAAATAATCCTTGTCCCGATTTTATTGTATGCACCAAATATTTGGTTAAGGTCAAATCTGAAGTAAAATTTCAATGGGTTCATAATTATTTTACATTTTTCAAAGCTGAATTTTAGATAATTTTTAAATTGCAAATTATTTAGGTGGTACGAAAATGCTGTATTTTTTTCTAATTAACAATATATTGGCATAATATTTTGGTGATTCATTGCTATTAGTCAAAGAGTTAGGGCAAACTGAATAGATGGCATTGAAATTTTATCTGTAAGTAAAATTCATTTGACCAAATTTTTCATATGGATCATAATTTGAAAAGGTAATTTTAATTAAAAATGACAAAAAAAAAATCTCAGTCCAACGATTAAATGATTTTTCCAAAATATTTCTAAGTTTCACAATTTAAAAAGGTCGTTTTTATTAAAAAAGCTAAAAGAAAAACCCAAAATTTCCAATATTTGAGAATGATTTTTTCAGAAAAAAGTGGTTTTTATCAAAAACCCAAAAATAAATCTAAGTCCAACGTTTAAATGATTTTTCAAAATTTTTCTAAGTTTCATAATTTAAACAGGTGGTTTTTATTAAAAAAGCTAAAAAAATTCAAAGTCCAGCGTTTTGAAAACACCGCTTAAAACACATTGGCGAGAAATTTTCCACTCCTCAAAACACGGTAAAAACGCCAAGTTGGCGCAAAAAATCCAAGATTGCGGCCGTGCACACAATTATTAAGCAACGTAATATTAATTTGAATATTATTTTAGGTGCTTAAAATAATAAAAAAAACATTCTTTACTTAAAATCCTTTTTTTATTTTTGTATTTTTATTTCATCTCTTACTCTAATTTTGAGATACCAATGTGTATCTATACTTCTATAATCTATACTTATATATAAAGAGAGAGAGAGCGATTTTGTATGTGGAGGATAATCTCCGGAACCACTGCACCTATTTGAAAAATTCTTTCACTATTTGAAAGGTACATTATTCCAGATGGACATAGGCTATATATTCTGTATATCTGATCAGTACAAAGAGAGTTATGTTGGGCTAAATGTTGAGCTGATGCTTCACCTTTACAACTTTTCCTTTGTCAACCATAGTCAAGTAGCTATAGCAACACATGAAACTACATTTTCATTTATTATCAGTAAAACATTTAATATTTTAAAGATCCAAGTGGAATAGGTATTGATAAATACAAAAACGATTTTTGAGATTGGCTATGTTTAAGGGTTTATTGAAGAAAATTTCATTTGGAACTACGCTTTTTATTGGACATTTAAGGTAAAAAAAGATTTACAATTTATTGGCTATCATCTGGAAATTTATTGGTGTAATATTATAGAACTTTATTTATTTAACTTTATGTTTTTGAATTTATGTACAATTTTATGCAACAATTTGCGTAAATCGAACTTGAATTATTGAACTTTATTAAAAAATTAGGGTGTTTCATTGAAACTGTGAAATTTATTGGTGTAATATTACAGAACTTTATTTAACTTTATGTTTTTGAATTTATGTACAATTTTATGCACAATTTGAGTCAATCGAACTTGAATTATTGAACTTTATTCAAAAATTAGGGTGTTTCATTGAAACTGTAAAATTTATTGATTATTTCGAATAGGACTATGTTTGTTCCTTTATAAGTGAAAAAGTATTGCTTCAATTGAGCTGAAATTGTGTATAGATATAGTTGATAGTTCAGATTAAAACATAGGCATATTATTTTTTGAAAATCGGGCCCCGGAGTATTTTTAATTAATGTTTTAATGATTTTGCCCCTAGAAGTTGCTTATTTCGACAGCTACCGTGGCTGTCCTCGCTGACAGCGAGACTATGGGGCCGAGTCGTACCAAAATCGGCACGCGGGTGACACGATTCAGTGCCTGACGTAGCCGGATTTTTTAATTTTTAATTTTAAAAAAAGTTAAATTTTTTGTAACATTTATGGTGCTTTTTTCGTGTTTTTTTGTGTGTGGACTCTGTAGGGGATAGGCAATGGGGCCGAATCGTATCAAAATCAACATGCGGGTGGCCCCCGGAAACAATTCAGTGCCTGACGTTACAGTTTCCAATAAAAATTTCTTTTTCCATGACCATCAACAAATCCCAAGGTCAAACATACAAATATATTGGACTTGACTTACGGAAAGATTGCTTTACTCATGCACAATTATATGTTGGTCTCTCTAGGTCAGGAAATGCGGAGAATCAGTTTATTTTAAAACCTCGGAAAAACGAAACATAAAATGTGGTATACCATGAGGCTTTAAAATAAATTAAATCTACCTAATATCTACTTAAGATAGGTAATTGTTCAACCCGGACAAAGTCGGGCCGGGCCGGGCCGCTAGTCAGGTATAAAAGAAGGGCTTACCCTCCTCCAACTTTTTTAAAGCTATACGAGTCTGAAGATCACGCAAGAAATTAGGTGTAAAAATTTATTTGCAGACAGTCCGTGCTGCTCGAAACGTTGTCGCATTGTCTGTGCGGATATTTGTCGTGCTGCAAACAAGCCCATTTCCTGTCTCAAGGTCCGTGATGTGGCTGTACGATCCTGCAAGGTCGACCTGACAACATGTCTGTCCTCTCGGGCGTTAGCGGCGGGAGGCCGCGGAGATCCTGCATGGCGTTCAGTATGACCCTCCTGGACCCATCGATTCCATATTCGCATGACAGTCGTTGGGTTCCGACCAATGAGAGTGGCAATATCGTGGAACGATAAACCTCATTCTCGATAGCCAACTATCCTGCCGCTGTCGAATTCCGACACGTGCTGGTAGCCGTTTCTCCTTGCACGAGGCATAACACGATCTTCTCACAAACAACCTACCAACATTCAAATGCGAATTCCGAATGAGAAATTTGCTGCGTAACTTTTCTTTTATACAGAAAGTTGAGGTGCCGTTTGTCCCTCCTGCGTCGTTCAGTATCGCTTAAATGCTGATCATTTGCATATCCCTGCATCTTCTTCCTTTCATGCGAATTTCATGTTTCTATCATCCTTCCTTCATGGTGTTGCAATTTTAATTGCCAGCAGCGTATCTCGCAAAAAAAAAAAAATAAATAAAAAAAAGTAAAAAAAAAAAAAAAAATTGGCGGACGGAAACGAATTTAGTATCAAACAGGTTTTAATAGTAAGCGAAAATTGATATTTCGATTTTTCAACCCATTTTGTGTGAACTGTCCCCCTAAACGGCATCGGGAGTGTCACTGTTCATCTCAGCGGTCCGGAAAACTAAATGTGATCGGGACTGTTATCAATCAGCTCAGTGACCTCGAAAACTATGGCTTCGACAATGTTCTAGGTCACTTTGGGCATTTTATTCCCCCTTCACGCACCTCATTTCGATGGGGGGTTGAACTTGTGCTTAAACGGCATCGGGAGTGTCACTATTCATCTCAGCGACCCCAAATACTATGGATTTTACACTAATATCAGTCTTTTCGATTATTTTTACATGCCCCCCCCAAGGGTACTACGGATGTCTTACCCTCAACCCTCATAGTATTTTTACCCAGATTGTAAGTCATATGTGAACTAAGTTTGTTTGAAATTACTCCACGTGTTCCGGACTTATGCTGCAAGATACATACATGCATTTATATATATCTATATACTAAAACAGTTCTGTAACTGACTGATTGACTGACAGACTGACTGACATATAGCGCACAGACCAATGCGTTGGACAAAAAAGGCTGAAATATTTCATGGCGATTCTTCTTATAGTGTAGAGGTGCACTAAGGAAATTTTTTGAAAAATTCTTCTTAGATTTTTTTTAAATTAAATTTTTAAGCTGTTTTTGTAACTTTTTTTTTAAAGTTTGCATTTAAATTGATAATTTGAGGTTTATAAAATTTACATCACGAGAAAGATCCCAAAACTTCCTTTAAAATGAAATCTTTTTCGAATCTTTACCTCCCTTTTCTGATTTTTGGTGAATTTTTAAAGATTGATTTTTAGAATTTAATTTATTAAACGTTGATCACGTGGTTTCTTTTATTTTTGTGATACTTTAAATGTTCATAACCACGAAATAGACAAAAAAATATTTTTTTTTTTCTTTCTAATGCGGCAGACGATTGGACGTTATCCAAAAAAACTATTAAAATAAAGTAAAAGATATGTTCATCTGTAAACTATAATATATTAACTGTACTATATTCTTTAGTATGCTCTATTAGGTTTAATTTGAATATTTTATTCCACATTATTTTGTCTGTAAAAATATCCGTCACGATTTATATATATCTATATATATAAAACAGTTCCGTAACTGACTCATTCACTGACTGACATACAACGCACAGACCAAACCGCTGGACCTAAAGGCCTGAAATTTTGCATGGCGATTCTTCTTATGGTGTAGGGGTGCACTAAGAGAGATTTTAGAAAAATTCTTAGATTTTTTAAATTAAATTTTTAAGCTGTTTTAATAACTTCTTTGAAGTTTGCATTTAAAATAATAATTTGAGGGTTATAAAATTTATATCACGAGAAAGATCATAAAAATTCCTTTAAAATGAAATCTTTTTCGAATCTTTACCTCCATTTTCTGATTTTTGGTGAATTTTTAAAGATTAATTTTTAGAATTTAATTTATTAAATGCTGATCACGTGATTTATTTTTCTGGTACTTTAAATAAATTTATCGTCAAGTGCATAAGAACTAAATAGACAAAAAAATATTTTTTTCTTGCTAATGCGGCCGACGATTGGACATTATTTTGTCTATAAAAATATCCCTTACGATTTTTTTATATATATATATATATTTTTTTTTCTACATCAATTGTATATATTGATCGTCGTATTTATTATAAATATATATATATATATATATATATATATATATATATATATTTTTTTTTTTTTTTGTCAGTAATTGCATAGATTGACCGTTGTATTTAATTTGAATGTACTCCGTAGCGAAGTGCGGGTTTTCAGCTAGTATATATATATATATATATATATATATATATATTGCGTACCTATATATATATATATATATATATATATATATATATATTGCGTATCTATATATATATATATATAAATATACGTCTACCCATAGGCAGTGTATATTTAAAGGCAGTGTATATTTAAACCTTTCCTGAAAATTTAATAAAGCATTTTTATAAATATTACAATGAAAAGTCTTGCTCTTATTATTATTTTTTACCTCTTTTAGTTCTTATATATATATATATATATATATATATATATATATATATATATATATATATATATATATATATATATATATTTTGCCCAGTAGGGCTTAAGTTAAATACTGTGATTTAAATTCAGTCGATTTCGGTTTAATCGGACCACATCGAGACGCGATCACTTTGGTCCTAATAATCGAATGGTCCGATTACACGAACATGCCCTACTAGGCTTATGCAATAGGATTTGTTTCGGATTCGGTCCGAATAAGCGACTGGTGCAATTAACCGGATTCCACTGTATACCAAATTATTGGCTTTTATACCATTCGCAGAACAATAATTTCGACTTGAGTCTTTTATACAAAGAAGTGTACTTTATACAAGTCCAAATTTTTTTTATTTTTTTATCAATACTAACAAATATCTAAAAATCACGTTTTTTGACTTAAGGGGACAGGGGTCCTTCAACCTCGAATTTTTTAATTTTCAAATCTTAACTCTATATACAAAATGAGAATGATTAATTTTTTTTTCTACTACATTGAAGATTCATAGAATTAAAAATAAGGATTTTTTTGGCAGATTAATGCCTGTTTTTCAAAAATGCTAATATTTTTCAAAATGCTCCACGCGCATTCCATAATTAAAAACTTTAAATTGTTTATTATAAGTTTACCATATGTATAAATATAATTGTGCATTTAATTTCTTTTTTTGTATGGATCTAAAGTTTTAAATAATTTTTTTTCTATTCTGCTTGTTTTTTTTTATAATTTTGCGTGTTTTCACTCTATTTTATGGTTTTTAACCCATTAATGCCCAACATCGAATTCTTTTATTTTCTTTACCAAATTATGTTTGTACAGGTGCAAAATGAACTAAAAAAATAATTAAAAAATTCCTGCATTAAAATTTATTTTTTATTCAAAATAATGTTACCGTCCTATAAAAAGGATGCTAGGCACGGTAGGGTACAGGTTTTACACAAACACTTCTACCCTTAGATTTTCTAAAACTACTCCTTTTAATGTCGTTTTTAGATAAATAAACGCATGACACAAATGGAACTCTGCGAAAAAAGGTATAATAAAATAAACACAAGGAATTTAAATTGTATTTTAATCACTTAAAAGAAATCAAAACAATTTAAAAAGCTAAAAATGCAAAAAATAATAGCTTAAAAGGCACAAATTTAATAAATTATGTCTTATGATAAATTTTACACACTTTTATATTTAAATTTACATATAAAAAAGGCTTATTAAAATTTAAATAATGAAAAATCAATTCGTAATTTTTTTTTACACAATTTTTATACAAGCTATTTTGTGTGAAAGATTTCAAAGCATTTATCATGCAATCCAACTAAACATTTATTGCAAAATCTTGTGGATTTTTTGTCACAGTCGGCGCATCTTATCTGTTTCGGATTCACAACGATTAAATGATCTTTACCGTCATACCCGACATCACCAGACACTCTTTTTGAAAGTTGTTTCGGTTTCCCTGCAGCCAGACTGTTGTTTGGTCTCTTACTGTACTTATAAAAATATGTCTGACAGATTTCCCTTCTAAATTGGAGGAGATCCATTCTGTTACTGTCATTAGAAGGGCATAATCTGTACAGTAGCCACGCATTTTGGATTGATGCTTCTATGCTAAACAAAAACAGTGGCCACCACCATTTTTTGGACCGTATGGGACACCGGTATTGTGCAAGATTTTTATCCATTCGATCGGTGCCTCCCATAAATTTATTATATTGAGACACAATATACGGTTGGTCAATATCTACAAATCTTTTATTAATATTCGACAAGCGTTTGGTCTGAGCTACAGGTTCAATACCATAATGATTAGACGCCAAAGTAGCGACACTATTGCCATTCCACCGAACCATTTTCAAATTTTTGCTGTTCTGAAAATCAAAACTTCCCCTACTCTTCTTTTTAACAGATTTAACATCTTCAAGTGGACATTTTTCAGTTCTATTAACCCGTATTGTGCCAGTTGCTCCCATTCTTTTTTCTGTTTAGTTATCGATTAAAGCAGGTGATGTAAAAAGATTATAAAAAAATAAGTCATATTGCTTATTTTCCGGTAGCTCGGAAATTAGATCCAGAACAACTTCACCGTCCATACCAATTCCATATTCATCCGAAACAGTTCCCGCACCTCTATACGGCTCAAATTGAATTAAATATCCAATTTTAGTATTAAACATCATAAATTGAGAAAAAAAAAGTCGCATTCGTATAGCGGAACAGGTCAGAAAAACATGTACCCATCCGTGCCTATCGTCCTATATATAGAACGCTACGCAAAAGAAAATATATCAGTGTTAAAAAATAATTTTAACAATTTTGAAAGATACGTATTTAAGAAAAGAGTATTGACTGTGATAACAGCATAAAATATTTTCGTAACATAGAAAACCAATAAAATAAACTTAACTTTTTGCGTGACGTCATTTTGAAAAGCTAAAAACCGACTAACTCTGACTTTAGAGCTTCAAAGCAGAAATAGAACATTAATGTAGTGTTCCCATCTGTTGGATAATAACAAATACAACACTTTATCATGATATTCTGCTATTTGGATCGAAAAAAATTAAAATTCAGTGATTTAGAGCTTATTATGTAAGCGTCCTTTTAAAAGGACGCTAGGCACTAATGGGTTAAATTTGAAAAATATTCGTGATTTTAAAGAATCATGCACAGTTTTGTGACAAACACTTCAATAAGCAATCTTGAGAAATTTAGAAGAAATCAGGTGAAAATAAATGCGCATGGAACATTTTTAAAAATTCTACAATTTTTGAAGAATTTTTTGAAAAGCAGGTCTTATTCATAAAAGATATTTATTTGTGAATTCGAAATATACTCAATTTACTAGAAAATACTATTAATTATTCTCCTTTTGTATGTAGATTAAAATATTGAATATTTAATAAAAAACAAGGTTAAAGGTCCCTTGTCCCCTTAAGCCCTTTATACCGGGCACCATCTTTACTTATATAAAAGCCTAGAGTAGAAAAAGTGTAGGTAACCATTCCGGGACGGACCAAGTCGGGAACATCTTAACATTGCGACGCCTTTTTCTTGAAAAATAATACCACAAAAATTACATATTTTGAAAGCCCTTTAAAAAATATGAAAATTTCAAGTGAACAACACCCTAGCTCAAAACCGTTTAGTTTTTTAAATATCTTCAAATTGAAATATCCATTGAAAAGAATCATTTATTCAATGGAGTCATTCACTTGAATTTCGAATTCATTTTACTCCATGGTTTTTCATATTCCCTTTAAATAACTACATTTTTAATGTTTAATTTTAATGTTAATTAAATTGTGTTTCACGTTTTATTTTTGTTTTATTTTATTGTTGTTTAGTGCTGTTTAAGTATCTTTTTCAGCAATGCCTGCTGTGTGGTGTCATTCACTTTTGAAACAGTTTTGGTTTAGTTTTGATATAGGTTTGGACAACACGAGTCCAATTTCCGCTGGTAGTGCAACCGTTAAGATATACAAATCCACGGTACGGAAATTTTTGAGTTTACCTCACTTAAAACAAATGTGTTTTCCACATAACAGTCCAACACGTGGCTATAAATATCGATGGTCAGCAATTTAACGGAACTAGTTACTCACCCTTCATTCCGAACGAAGACGTAGACAGTGACGGGGAGCGGAACTCCACAGAAATCAGTGCAGAGGGCGCTGCTGTAGGCCCCCATGTTTTCCCACTCCACGCATTCTCCGATTTCGAGGTCGGGCAGTCGACCGCCTCGACGGATGATGTCCCTCGCACTGCATGTCTGCCCGAAAAGCACGCTCTCGGATTCGGCTCGATTCCTCAGTTCGGATTCGGTCTGAAATGGTCGAAAAAAAAGTGAGATGATTTCTGTTAACCATAGTTTGCTTAATAGCGGCAATTAACCTTTTCCTTACGGTGTGGGATAGCATGTATCCTAAGAATACGGGCCAATGAATATATATATATATATATATATATATGTATGTATGTATGTATGTATGTATGTATATATATGTGTATATATATATATATATATATATATATATATATGTATATATATATATGTGTATATATATGTATATATATATGTATATATATATGTGTATATATGTATATATATATATGTATATACAGTTGATTCTCTGTTTAACGACTTTCAAGGGACCGTGAAAAATCGTCCTTAAGTAGAGATCGTCCTTAAACAGAATTTGTGAAAAAATAACATTTCCCTTCACACTTTACAGGCTTAGGACTGTCAATATATTTCTTAATATATTAGCATGTTTAAAAATGTTATTTTTATTATCATCATTATTTTATTCACAAAAAGTTATTTTAAATTACATTGAAAAAAAATAGTACAAACAATGCAATAAATTACGTTTTAAAAAATTCAAAAAGTGTTGATTGCTTCATTCGCCTTGTTTTCGTTATTCTCTTTTCCAAATTTTCTAAAATATTAAATGAGTCACCTTCCATTTTCGATGTAATATAGCGTCGGAGAACATCTAGAGCAGAAATTGCATCTGTGTAAGACTGTGGCAGTGTCTCGTTTTCCGTGTCTTCATCTTCACCTTCATCGTCTGACACTGTGTTTTCGTTTACAATATCTTCATAAATTTGTTCTACATTTCTGTAATCTGTTGTTAAAACAGATTCATCACAATTGTAGAAATCTTGAATTGAAACATCCTCATCTTCAACAAGACTTCTCCATTCTTCAGGGGTAATATCATCTTCGCTGATTTCTACATCCGTACTTTGCAGTTCCGCTACAAGTTCTTTGTGAATTCCTGCAACGCGAAAGCAGTTTTTTATTGTGGATGAAGAAACTTCTTTCCATGCTGATGTTATCATGTGCATTGCTTCCAATATTGTAAATTTTCTAATTTTTATACTGTCAGCCGAATTGTTTATTAATTTCCTAATTAAAGACTTTCTGTAGTATGCTTTCACACTGCGAATGATACCCAGGTCTAATGGCTGCAACTTGCTAGTGCAATTAGCTGGTAAGAAATGGATAGTCAAATTTGTAAGTCCAGGGATATTTGGAGTATGTGCAGTGCATCGGTCTATTAAAAGTAAAACTTTTCTCTTTTCTCGATGCATTTTTGCATCAAATTTTCTAATCCAGTCAATAAAAATTTGTGATATCATCCACGCTTTATTGTTATTGCGGTACTCACAAGGTTTCCTGGTGATTTTCTTAAAACACCTTGGTTGCTTTGATTTGCCTATAACTAGTGGTGGAAATTTCTCAGATCCATCCGAATTAGTGCACAGTAAAACCGTCAATCGTTCCTTACTGTGTTTTCCACCAAACCACTTTTCGCCCATATACGTTAAGGTTTTATTAGGCACCATATTGTAGAATAGGCCCGTCTCATCTGCATTGAATATGTTCTTCTCATCATATCCATCTAATATCCCCTTCAGCACTATTTTCCATTCATCCACTATTTTTTCATCTACCGAGCCACTTTCGCCAGATATGCTTTTATATACAAGCCCGTATCCTTCTTTGAACTTTGTTAGGCAACCAGCCGAAGCCTGAAAATTTTGCATTCCAAACTTTTCTTCCAGAATAATAGCATTTTCTTTAAATATCACTCCGGAAATTGGAATGTTAGATGCTCTTGCTTGATGAAACCATTGCAGGACTGCCTTCTCAAACTCTTCTGATCGGCCACATTGAATTTTCTGCCGTTTGGATTTGGATCCCAAACCAAATTTTTGTGCTGCGACAAGAATTTTCTCTTTGCTTGCTAAAATGCCTTTGAGAGTAGACTCGGGTAGCAGAAATTGTCTTGCGAATTGGACATTTGTTATTCCAACACTTTCTTCCCAGTTTTCAATAATTTTCACTTTTTCGTGTAGCGTAAGATGCTTTCGCTTTGATGCCATTTTGCTCTGCTCACCTCGTATTCGTACTGGAATGAGCTCCTACACACAACCATGAATGCTCTAAACATGAACACGTACTTCCCAGAATGAGTGAGAGAGGGGTGCTTTTGGACAGTTCGTAAATCACATGAGAACATGGTAGGTACAATAGAGTGATTCCACACCCGCACTAAGAAATTCGATCCACCAGGGAAGAATGTCCGATCTTCCGAGAAACAGTAATCCTCCCCCCCCCCTCCCCCGGTTTTTTCCACTGCAACAAGTCTATGATTGTAACAAACATAAAGGAAATTCTGGGTCTGTTATTGAAACCAAACTCCCCCACAGAAAGTAACCCTCCTGTAAATAAAATGTTGAAGAAAAAGTTTATCATTTAAGAAAAAATCGTCGGTAAATAGAAACAAAATCGTCATTAAATAGAATTTTTTTACGTCGGAGGGACCGGGACCGGGAAATATCGTCTTTAAATAGAGATCGTCGTTAAGTAGAGCGTCGTTAAACAGAGAACCAACTGTATATATATATATATATATATATATATATATATATATATATATGTGTGTGTGTGTATAAATATATTGTGATGGCGGCGAACTCTCTGCTTAACCCTCGGTATTTTATATGAAAATATGGTCTCTGCAGCTGAAGTCTCTGAAGCTTTGAAGGAGTGTTTACCAGAGGCGATTCCCGTCCATCAATCAAGAGGCGTGCCAGCTGTCTAGTAAACAGATGACCAGTAAACAGATGACAACGAGGACTGGTGTGCACGTGGCTTCTGGACAGAGGGGTTGTTCCGGAGGTATGCAGTGGAAGGAGAACCGGTTTGAATGATGGATGGTTAGTGCACGCCAGTGTCGGACAGGGAGAGACAGAGAAGGACAGAGGTCCGGTGTTGACGGAGGTTGACTTTGTCTCGGACCAGCGGTTTACGTGTGCCGGAGGAGCCACGTGGAAAGTGATTGTGATTTGTTTGGCCGGAGTGCCTTACAAGTGTGAATTATTGATTTGGCTGGAAGCCATGAATGCACTGGAGGTGCAAAACTCAACGATTTAATGTACATATTTTGTAAACATGCTATTTGAATAAATGCGTTTTTTTACGTTCATTAATCCAGCGTATTCTCAGTGATTTTCTGAGGGAACAGGGTCGCTAGGAATTAGCCATAGTTCGGCGCGCTATCGGAATAGACTGGGCAGGGAAGTCGAATTGCCCCAGTTTATGATTATATATATATATATATATATATATATATATATATATATATATAATGGCCGTTCTTACAAACGAGGCAGGAAATTTCCCGTTCTAAAGAGGGAATCAGAAAAAGTGCATCCCCGTAAGCTAAAATTAAAGCACCCTTTGCTTTACCTTTAGCTTACGGGGACTTTGGACTCCTTATGAGGCCCCAAGGTTCATTGGTTATCGCAGAGGATAAATCAATAGCGTGTTATGTTTCTGATAATCGGAATCTCACGAAATAGCGAGTCGAATTCCCACGGGGCCGGGGTCATTGCGTTACCAAAGACGTCGACTTTCCATGCTCTAGATCACAGTTTTTTAAACTGTGGGTTGCGAAGCGAAATTTAATCCTGATACATGAATTTAATTCTTTTCGCCCGCCTGCGAGTATCTAAGACATATATTTCAATTTATTTATCGAAAGATGGGGTTACTTTGTGACGGATTTTAAGTTTTTTCCTGTGCCAGCCGATCAGTGTTAAAAGCAGCCAGAAACGAGCAACTGCAAAACATTGGTACATCCTTTCCTTACGTAGTAATGTATTGTGATAACCCGGATCTTTAATTTCCATTGAGAAAATAAAGTTAAAATGTGTCACAAAGTTGCCCATCCGAGTGGGTTGTTGTGTATCGCTTTATAATTTAAAATATATATATATATATATAAATTAAATATACAGTGAATTAAATACCTTAATAATTTTCTCCACCTATTGTTTAACTTTGATGAGTGTCATTAGATTAATTTTCGCGCGAGTTAATTGTAGTGGCATTCATGAAAGTTGAGCAAATGATAAATCATGTTTTATGTACTATAAATGTAACATGCAGGTATTTAATTTATTTTAGTGTTTGATTGACTGACAATTTTCAATTTATTTTAATTCTTTTTCGTGTGGATTGACTGATTCAAGGTAAAGTTTTTTTTTTTAAATTAAGCTTTGTTTAGTCTTTTTATTTATTTTCCCCCTTTTTATATTTAAGTTTTATACGCTTAATTTTTTTATTTTTTTATTTATATATTTTAAATTATCGTGTACTGGTTTGAAACACAGACGTGCTCCTCGAGAATCTTAAAGAAATGGCGATACAGTTTATTCAGTTTCATTAAAAAAAAGACACGATTTTACCCACTTTTTGCAAAGGAATGTACTGATAAGAGGACCACCTGGGGCTCCCCCGTATGTTTGTACCCAGATGAGAGAGGGTCAGAAGTTCTGGACATGCGTGCATCCAATAACAGCACAGATGATATGAAATCGAAGTGGGGCCCCCGTAGAATGGACTAAGAAGATTATAAAAAGACAGCACACAAAAAAATAAGAGGACTTTTCTGGCTGACTTGCTAACTTTTACTCTGATCCATGCTACCTGTTCGGTGCCTACTGGAATCTTGGTAGAACGCCATGATGAAGATTGTTGAACAAAGACCCTGGACCTGGAGTATTGACTCTCCCGATGTACGAAGACGATGGAGCATGGAAGTGGTCTCGAGGCCTTTGAGCTATCCGATAAGATAAGGTTTTTTTAGCCATGGCATAATTTAATTAAAAATTTTTTAAAAAGTTTTTCTTGTCAGTCAATCTCAATTTTTTTTTTATTGTGGCCTATTTTTTTTCTTTATGTTGTTCAAGGTGATACTTATTAATTTATTATGGGGGATATTATTAGTTAATATTATGTTTACAAGTAGAACGAGTGATATTATTAATATGTATGTGTATATTGATGTATATAGAAGTTAAGTCAATGAGATAAAATTTCTGTAAAATCTATTGTTTAACGTAAGGTGATAAGATTTTGTTAATTTGTGTTAAAAGTAATGAATAAAAATTTTTGGTTTGGTCCCCCAGTTAAGGTTGTGTCTGTCATGTTTTGTGAGTAATCATTTGTGAATTTCTGTTAGCCACAGAATCTAGGTTATTGTTTTAGTTAGGTGAATTATTACACAACGCAATACTAACCACTATACGTTTTAAATATAAGGAATAAGTTTAAATTAATTAATACTGTTTTGTTTGAATTAAATAAATAATTAAATAAGTAATAAAGTAACAGAAAGAGTAGATACAACAGGGGTTACTTTGTGACATCTGTGTTTTCGCTTCGAAACCCAAGAGGAAAAATTTTTTGACACAAAGCCAGACAGTAAAACGCTTATCAAAAGCTCGATACACAATTTTATATACCTACTAGCGGCACGTCCCGACTTTGTCCGGATTGAACAAAATATTATACCAATAAATCGTAAATCTTTTTTTACCTTAATAATAACCGAAATAATAACTTAAATTAATTTTATGTTAGTTAATAATTAAAATAAATTTTTTTAAAGAAAAAGGCGTGCCGGAGAACGGCTAGGTTCGAACCGCTAGCGTCAGAACAGAAGCCCACCGCGATAGCACCACGATAAGGATCGTTGAAATCTTCGGAAAAAAAAAGCGGTAGAAGACAGTAGCGGAAACAATGGAGATTGTTAGGATTAAGCCCCTAACTTTATTTCTACTGATCAGATATACATAATATATAGCCTATGTCCATCTGGAATAATGTACCTTTCAAACAGTGAAAGAATTTTTCAAATAGGTACAGTGGTTCTGAAGATTACCCTCCACGTACAAAATCGCTCTCTCTTTATATATAAGTATAGATTACGGATATCGGATAGCTTTATCTGTATCTTTGACATCAAAGAGACAGCGGTTGCCCAGGGCAGCCATCAGTTCTTTGAGAAGATGAGGAAATTCGTCTTTCGGCACATCGGGCAAGCGCGCGAGGTTGCAAAGTCACAGAGCCAAACATGTAATGGCCGATGTTATAAAGCCAAAAATTTAGAACGAGTTCACGTAGGCCCCTTGCCTTGATATTTTTGGTGGGCATGAAACTCTCATGAAATATTTGGACTATTTCGGTAGACAGTCTATTTTCAGCTGTTTTTTTCTCTTGCATATCTAGCTAATGCAGATTAATAATGTGTTGTTGTTGCCAACGCCCACTGGTCGGAAGTTTCAAACCAGGTCCATGTAATAGCGCATATAGATTGGTGCAGAGTTCTCTGCCTGCAGACCCCCTACTCCTGTTATCACATTAGTCACGGTAACATTAGAGACGGTATTTAGAACCACCCCCATTCCCGCCCTCAAGGTTTCTTTGATCTGGTGTCTCCCCCGACCCCGCTCGACACCATTTGACCCGCTGACCCCCCGCCCTTTCTTTGATGGACCGCCAGAGGAGGCGATCCACGCATAGTACAGAGTACAGAGTGAACATAAATCACTGGATTCCCCAAGGCACAGGCAGAGAACTCTGCACCAATGTATATGCACCATAAGCTATGCGGGCTGCGGGAGTGCGGCTTCGGTTAACAAGAGCACCACAAGGGCGGAGTCTGACTTGGCTAGGTGCCACCTCCATTTTGACAGAGCATCCCCAGGGACGATATCTTGGGGGAGGTGGGATCGTACCTTCTCTTATCCACTAACCTCATAGAAGGACTTCCAGTCTACGGATTTAACGGGGCCCTATCCGGTTAGACATGAAGGAATTTAATGGCGATTGTCGGGTCATTCGAACTGAGTCCAACCCGCTACCACTAGGCTACCTCGGACCCATTCCTACCACAATAGTTCTTAAATGAAGAGCGGTTTTGGCGAGATGGAGGCACGACAGCAGTCATCACTTGATCTTGGACAAAATGCAAACGTTGCCTAAAACGTTTTATTGCAACGTTTAGGCTCGTTCCCGGGCTTATTTGTTCAGCTTACCAGCAGAGGCCTTGCCCGAATGTCGTAGCTCTCGATGCCATTGAAGAAGGAACTATAGGTGCCATTGTTGAGGAAATAGTGCTTACAAACACCACCTGGCGGAAAGAAAAGAAGTGAGACCTTTAAATACACATGGAATATTAAACTACGCTGTGAACGGCCAAACACGCGCACTGCACATAACGAGATGCAAACATTTTTATTTGAAATGGCGACATCAGCGTTGGGCAGAAGAAACAAGTACAGTGATTTCCGCTTATAAGAATCACGTTTGTTATTACTATTTTTGATTCTTATAAGTGGTTGATTCTTATAGCCGATATTTAGGTTTTGGGACAGGCACACACACACACCTATATATACATATATTAGATAATTTATCATAAAATATTCTTTAATTTTCGTTAATTATCTTTTATTAAAATTATTTTTTATAATTTTAAAAATGCAACTTAATTTTTAGACCTATAAGTAGATACACATGATTATAGTAAGAGAAGAAAAATCCAATATTTGTTACAACATACCTGCTTAACATTTTAAACATTTCAACTACAGGAAGGGAGCAAGAAAAAGTTTTCTATGGTAATTTGACATAATGAAGTTTTCAGAAGGCTGATTATACCTCTTTCAATACTACAGAGGCTGTTCGCACATTTTTTAGACGATTTTGGTAAGCGGTAATAAAAAATCGCTTGCTGCAAAAGAAATAATTTCAATTGTACTATGTTTTTAAAAGTCAAAATTATCATCTGCGGCTTGAAAGTTTTGTTTTTATTCAAAATGGCGTTTTTAACAAAGCAGTGGTTCGAAGGCTACATTTATGCTCTTTCCGAAGAGAAATATGCATACTCCGTTATCCAAAAACGATGTGAGAGTCATGGTTTTGTGATATCTAAAGCGTCGATAGGTAATATCGTCAACAAGAAAGGAAAAAAAGTCAAATTGGAGCCTCAAGTGGGACAAAAATTCCAAACAAGTATCCAAGGAAAAAAGGGACATCTTCGACTATTGCAAAGGTACGTTGTTTAATGTTAAAAGAAAATCCCCCTAGTCAAAGGACAGTTGCAAAATCATTAAAATGCTCGGTGTCCACTGTAAACAAAATGATAAACGTTGATTTAAATCTTAAGAAAGCGAAAAAACGCAATGTGCATCGTCTTCTTCCAAATCATATCGCTGAACGCAGGACACGCTGCAGAATTCTATATGAGAAACACTTATCCAAAGAAAAATGGAAAACAATTGTCACAATAGATGAATCATGGGTGTATTTAAATGATTGCAACAAAAAAAGAGCCATTTATTATCATAAAAGGGGAGAAAAAAATTTAAGTACATGGTTCAAAGAATCGAAAGAAAGTTTTTCTAAGGGATTCATGATTGTTGCTGGTTTTTCTTATAATGGCAAGTTAAAAATAAAGAGAGTAGAAAAAAGTGTCAAGATTAACTCCAAATACTATCAGGAACATATTTTATCGCCAATTTTTCTGAATGAAATACCATCGCTTTACCCACAGTGCTATCAATCTGTGAGACTCCATCAGGACAAAGCTAGCAGTCACACATCAAAATCCACTGTAAATTTCCTAAAAGAAATGGAACAAAAAACTGGTATCAAGGCCATACCCTTCACTGATATCCCTACTAAATCTCCCGATGTATCACCTATGGATTTTTGTGCTTTCGGACTTTTAAAATCTGCATTATCCAAACGTCGTCCCAAAACCCTTACAGGACTCTGGAAAGCTGTTCAGGAGTATTGGGATAGAATACCTCTTCTGACACTTCAAAAGGCATTATTATCCTGGAAATTGCGGTGTCGAAAGATAGTTCAGAATAAGGGATGTCAAATTGAACATTCAAAACACAAGAATTTTATGTAATTTAGTTTTGTGAATACAATATACATCGTCTAAAAAATGTGTGAACAGGCTCTGTAATAGTCTCAGACGAAGATTCACCTTCTAGCTTACGTTTCTCGGTTTGATAACGTGCTGAATCTATTAATGTCACGTTTGTCTAAGTGATAGTGGACATTTCTCCGAAGATTTATGTGTTTCAGAGTCCAGGAATCCGCAACCGGGATGTGGGAGGTGGGAAAAAAGAGTCCCTATTTTTGTTTGTCAGTGGAGAAAAGTGAAATCTGACCCGGACGGGTAAAGATGCCCCCGGGTCAAGCTAATAGGACAGTGTTGTGCTAAAGCGTTTAAGGGGAAACTATTATGTTATGCCTAACAAAGAAAGGGATAAATTTTATGACTATATTCCATCCCATCTTATCAATCTTTCTTTAAAAAAAAAAGAAAGAACTTCGTGCCTTTTGAGGGTGGAAAAATGAAGGAAAGCGAAGAGTGTAAACTGATTCTTAAAACCGGTAGATTGATTCTTTAAAGCGGAAATTTTAACATGGAAATAATACATTTCTTTTTGTTTTTGCGATATTGATTCTTATAAACGGTTGATTCTTATAACCACTGATCACTATAAGCGGTGGTTACTGTATTTAACATCATTGTTAAAACAGAAAATATTTACTTTTATCAGAGTTACGAAAAAACTTACGAGATAATAAATATAATAAAAAAATAAAATATAATATACAGTTATAAAAACTGGAACACATATCGACGTAGAGTTAATTTTTTTCACACCCACCCTCCTCTGTGACGTTTCTTTTTCCGATGACGGTGCAGACGAGGTTCATGGCCGACCCGACAACGTAACATCCGGGCTCTGCGATCACTTGAACTTTGGAATCGGAGAAATGCTCCTGCAGAGCTTCGGTGATTCGTTTTGCGATCTGGAATCTCGCAAAAAAAATTACGTAAAAATACAACAGCATAAAGGAAAAACGTATTATTTATATATATACATGTATATATATATATATATATATATATATATATATATATATATATATATATATATATATATACATATATATATATATATATATGTATATATATATATATATATATATATATATATATATATATATATATATATATATATATATATATATATATATATATATATATACCGGGTGGGAAAAAAGTCCGTATAAACTTTAAAAATTCATAAAAACTGGAAAAATAACCAAAATAAAAAGAGGTTTGCAGTGTTAGCGTCGCTAGGTCACGGGATTTTTTTTTTTTTTTTTTTTTGAGACAGGAAAAAAAAAAACTCAAAAACAGCCGACAGGTGGCGCTGACTTACACAAGTCAAAGAAAAGATACGCAAATAACGAAAAGAGTGCTTCTAAATCGATTATTACAGCAGTAGGTGTTCCACATGACCCCTACCACAGGGAATAAGGCATTGCAAATCAAGTCACAAATCCAGCAACGGCAGAGCGCAGCAGGTCCGGATGTATACATGACACCTCTCGGCGGATCGCGGAGCAACGGTGAACTGGTTGGGGATTAGGAGCGCACGTTCTTATAACCGTCTGTCTCATATGCATATTTCCACAGAATTCGCTCTTACCACCGCCACCTATCGGCTGTTTTTTTAGTTATTTTCTTCCTGTCTTAAAAAAAAATCCCGTGACCTAGCGATGCTAACCCTGCATACCTTTTTTTATTTTGGTTATTTTTCCAGTTTTTATGAATTTTTAAACTTTATACGGACTTTTTTCCCACCCGGAATATATATATATATATATATATATATATAAGATGAGCCAAAAGTTCGTAAAAACTTTAAAGTTCATAAAAAAGGAAGCAATCATGATGAAGAAGTGCGGTTTGCAAGAAAGGGCTCACAAGGAAGTCGGATTTTTTTAGCAACCAGAAAAGTTTTAAAATTTTAAAAATGTTTAAAAAGTTTAAAAAAACATCGGTAGATGGCGCTGACACTCGAAAGATTCAGCAAAATTATGCAAATAAATCTTGCAATAAAAGACCGTGATACACGAGGATTTGGAGGATCGGCCACGAAGTGCAAGACCCTCGTTGGCGAAGGGCAGCGTGACTGCGGTGGAAACCGGTATGAATAATAAGTCCACGGGGAGTAGCAGTGCTCGGAAAGCTGGACCAGTGACTCTACCAATGACTTTTTTTAATTTTTATTTTGCTGGCAAAAAAAATCCGACTTCCTTGTGAGCTCTTTGGGGGCGACCATTAATTACGTGAAGCTTTCAGGGGGGAGGGAGTCGAGCCGAATCTCACCCAGTCTCACGTGGGGGAGAGGGGGGGTCTCTGCAAATATCACGTAATATTTTTTTCCGCAAGAAACGGTGTAAAATTGGCGAGAAAACTGGGTTATATTAAGTGAAACATGTTTCTACACTAAAATATGGCTAAATCCTACACCAGGGGTGCCAAACTCGCGGTCCGCGACGAACATTTTTGCGGCCCGGCCAATATATTGGCACACAATTATATATAATAAAATAACCGACGCAGAATTATAATAAGATAGGAAGAATTCGCTAAATGTTTTTTTAATGATACTCTTTTTTGCTATTATTAAACAAAATTCATATATTTATGTTGAATATACTGTAATTAGGTAAATAATCCTACGTTTCTATTAATATCGATTTTTTTTTGCGGCCCACCTATAGTTAAACCTTGTTTGTTTGGCCCAAGGTAGCCTTTGAGTTTGACACCCCTGTTTGACACACATGAGTCCCCGTGGACTGAATTAGAATGAATATTCTTTTACGAATTTTAGTAGTTCCAATTTAAGAATTTTATTGTTCGATTTTCTCGCTGTCATTCTAGACTACGTTCTTAGTAGTCTTAAATAGTAGTCTTAACTAGTCTTAAATAAAAATAGAAATTTAAAAAGCAAATTATGCTTTTTAAATAAATCCAACGCAATCAAGCACAAATTAACGTATTTACACTAAAAATACGCATTTTTAAAAATCTCACGTGAGATAAGGGAGGGGGAGGGGGGGGGGTCGAGCCAAATCTCACGATATCTCACCGGGGGGGGGGGTCGAAAAATTGCCAAAATCACCTCACGTAATTAATGGACGCCCCCTTTAATTGCAAACTTCACTTCTTTATCATAATTTCTACCTTTTTTTATGATTTTTTAAAGTTTTCACGAACTTTTGGCCCAACCGGTATATATAATTTTTTTCTTTGTTTCTCTCACCTTTGTGAAGACTGGCTCCGTTCCCTTTGCGCCGAAGAACCCGCCCCCTATGTCCAGCACAGACAGGCGGTGCCCGATCCGCCCCGCCTGCTCGAAGATCTCCCGGCAGTCCCGGATGGTGGCGGAGTAGCATTCGGGATCCGCGCACAGCGCCCCCACGTGGAAACTGGCGAGAGAGAAAGAGATCGTCGTGTGCCGTTAGAACAAGGCCCAGGTGATGGATTCACACACGGGTAGTCGTGATCGCCGTAATAAACACACAGGGGAGGCATTGAAGGGGCCGCACAACACTGATAAGGTGCACATTATTTCATTCCGGATTATTCTGCAGACATTCCAGCAAATCACGGGTACTTTTACAGCAGGACACACACACAAAAAAATACTTGTTGCCACCGGAATCTGCCGGGGCAGTCAGAAGACGTTTACATCATAGTATAGACCAGCGGTTCTGAACCTGGGGGGCGTAGAAGAATTTCAAGGGAGGCGTGATTAAAAAAGTAAAATAAAAAAGTAAAACTAACTGTAATTTACTGTACTCAATTTTGCGGTCACAATGTAATCATACATATTTTCGACATACGAACACGAATACGATAATTGTCGTACACGATAATTGTCGTGATTGTAAAAACACTATAATTGTCGCACGTCTGGACGTTGAAAGTGACCTGAGGTGTGCTTTGTAACAGTTACAACCTAATATTCAAAAACTTGTCAAGGATATACATTGTGAGCCCTCTCATTAATGTTGTGAAAGTGACTTTTATTACATGCCAACCTCATCTAGATCCTTGATTATCTCAAATATATTTTATCTGTATTTAATTCTTTGATTTCATATGTTCTAATAATGATATGTTCCAAATTAAGATTTGTGTAATAATATTAAATTTTTTGTATGAAATTATCTATTCTATATTTTCATTTAATAACCGGCTTCAGTTTCAAATTCCGATTGTACTACATGCATTGACCACATATGGTGGTAGTGGTGGTGGGGGGGGGGGGGGGGGAGGGGGAGGCGTGACCTCACATCACTGCTCAAAGGGGGGCGCAGAGCCTGAAAGGTTGAGAACCCCTGGTATAGACGGTAGCAGTACGCGGACAAGGGGCAGATGAACGACAGAGAGCGAGGCAAAGAAGAAGGGCCGAAAATCGCTGTTCAACAGGGGGGGGGGGGGCTAGGATTTTATAACTCTTTTAATTGGTTAGACTCGAACATCCGGCTTGACCACGTGAAAGTATGACTCAACGTCGCAAGACTTTCCGAACAGGCGTGGCGTGGCGAGATGGACGCGTGACGCTGACCCATGTCTAAATATAACTTTAATGTTTTGCGCGGGCTGTGAATGGAATAGAATAGTCGGCTAATTCGTTTACTACTAGTTCACAATTTGAAATAGGGGCTGTGCTTTATTGAGGTTCAAAGAAATTAAGAATACAGGTCAGCTTTTCAAAGGCAATCAATAATGGTGGGGCGTTATTATTACTTACTTACTTACCCACACACACACATATATATATATATATACTAGCTGAAAACCCGTACTTCGCTACAGAGTACATTCAAATTAAATACAAAGGTCAATGTATGCAATTAATGCCAAAAAAAATAAATATACATATATATTTATAATAAATACGACGATCAATGTATACAATTGATGTAAGAAAAACAAAAAAATATATTTATAAAAAAATCGTAAGGGATATTTTTATAGACAAAATAATGTTGAAGAGAGTATTCAAATTAAATGTAATAGAACATACTAAAGAATATAGTACAGTTCATATAATACAGTTTGAGGAACATTTCTTTACTGAATTTTAATATTTTTTTGGATAAAGTCCAATCGTCTGCCGCATTAGAAAGAAAAAAATATTTTTTGGTCTATTTCGTTGTTATGCATGTCACGCAAAATTAGTTTAAAGTATCAAAAAAAGGAAAGAAACCACGTGATCAACATTTAATAAATTAAATTCTAAAAATGAATCTTTAAAAATTCACCAAAATTCAGAAAAGGGAGGTAAAGATTCGAAAGAGATTTCATTTGAAAGGAATTTTTATGATTTTTCTCGTGATATAAATTGCATAACCCTCGAATTATTATTTTGAATGCAAACTTTAAAGAATGTTACAAAATGAACTTAAAAATTTAATTTTAAAAAATCTAAGAAGAATTTTTAAAAAATCTTTCTTAGTGCACCCCTACACTATAAGAAGAATCTCCATGCAAAATTTTAGCCCTTTAGGTCCAGCGGTTTGGTCTGTGCGTAGTCTGTCAGTCAGTCAATCAGTCAGTCAGTCAGTCAGTCAGTTACGGAACTGTTTTATATATATATAGATATATGGGGGTGAGGTATTAAGTCGGTTTGTCTAATCTTTTAATGCTTTAAACTGACTCAGGTTAAGTTGACCTCTCAGGGTAATAATGCTGTCAAGCACTCAACAAGCTTGGACAACAAGTTAGGACCACTCACACATAAACCAATCGTTTAGTGCAGCAACCATTCAACATGGGAGCTTTCCTATCACCAGACCATCTAACCGTAGTAGGCCTAATCGCCTCCCCTTCAGCACGGTAGCCTTTACGCTAGGCCAGAATCTCCGGGTTTTCTTCCCCGTTCATCCCTAGGAACTTATATTCCTTCAACATCGGGGCACCTGAGAACCTCCACTCTGTATCGCCTACAAATTCCTTCTAATTCTTCGTGCTGGAGCCCCTCTAATCCCCTCGCTGCTCTACTGGTATGCACTGGGCCCTATGACCCGATTGCTTATCTTGGATCCCACATAACCTATATATCTATATATATATAAAACAGTTCCTTAACTGACTCATTCATTCACTGACTGACTGACTGACTGACATACAACGCACAGACCAAACCGCTGGACCTAAAGGGTTGAAATTTTGCATGGAGATTCTTCTTATAGTGTAGAGGTGCACTAAGAAAGATTTTTCAAAAATTCTTCTTAGATTTTTTTAAATTAAATTTTTAAGCTGTTTTTTAAACTTTTTTTACGTTTGCATTTAAAATAATACATTGAGGGTTATAAAATTTATATCACGAGAAAGATCATAAAAATTCCTTCAAAATGAAATTTTTTTTCGAATTTTTACCTCCATTTCCTGATTTTTAGTGAATTTTTAAAGATTCATTTTTAGAATTTAATTTATTAAATGCTGATCACGTGATTTTTTTTTCTGGTACTTTCAATAAATTTATCGTCACGTGAGTAACAACTAAATAGACAAAAAAAAATATTTTTTTCTCTCTCTAATGCAGCAGACGATTGGATATTATCCAAAAATATGCATATCCCTTACGATTATATATAATATATATATATATATATAGATAGATATAAATATATATATATAGATAGATATATATTTTACATCAATTGTATACATTGATCATCGCATTTATTATAAATATATATATTTATTTTTTGGCATAAATTGCATACGTTGACCGTTGTATTTAATTTGAATGTACTCCGTAGCGAAGCGCGGGTTTTCATCTAGTATATATATAAAACACTTCCGTAACTGACTGACTGACTGACATACAACGCACACACCAAACCGCTGGACCTAAAGGGCTGAAATTTTGCACGGCGATTCTTCTTGTAGTGTAGGGGTGCACTAAGAAAGATTTTTGAAAAATTCTTAGATTTTTTTAAATTAAATTTTTAAGCTGTTTTAGTAACTTTTTTTAAGTTTGCATATAAAATAATAATTTGAGGATTATATAATTTATATCACGAGAAAGATCCTAAAAATTCCTTTAAAATGAAATCTTTTTCGAATCTTTACCTCCATTTTCTGATTTTTGGGGAATTTTTAAAGATTCATTTTTTTTTTTTTTAAATGCTGATCACGTGAATTCTTTTTCTGGTACTTTAAATAAATTTATCGTCACGTGCATAACAAAGGAATAGACAAAAAAAATATTTTTTTTTCTTGCTAATACGGCAGACGATTGGACATTATCTAAAAAAATATTAAAATACAGTAAAAATATGTTCCTCAAACTGTACTATATTAACTGTACTATATTCTTTAGTATGTCCTATTAGATTTAATTTCAATATTTTCTTCTACATTATTTTGTCTATAAAATATCCCTTACAATTTTTTTATAAATGTATTTTTTTTACATCAATTGTATATATTGATCGTCGTATTTATTATATATATATATATATGTAATGGCACGGGCGCGGGCCGAAGGAAGGCCTGAGTGGTATTTCTTTTTGAGGTAAAGATGGATGACTTGTCGCCCGGCCGTGCATCACATATGTTTAATTTTCTTTCCCGCTTTTCATCTCACCCTCGGACACATAGAACACCGCAACGTTAATTTAATTACATCTTTATTTTTAAGATACACAATACAACTTCTCGGGGCAACTTACAAATCAAAAAAGCGTACAGGTTTCCGTTCAGGCGGTTTATATAAACTTTGTCATGTGATCAGGATAGCGATTAGGGATTTGCTGTTGTCGATAAGTCACATGTGGTTTTATGTAATCTGCGCAGAGCTTATCTAAAATATTGGGGACGCCGCGCATATTTGAAAAAGGAAGCCATTTAATATTTTCTCTCGAGGTTATTAGAACTTAGAATCAAAAGCGAAATTTAGCTCGTACGCCCAAGGGAATTTAGAATAATGTTAGATTTTAAAATGGTATGGGGGTTTTAATGTTATATATATATATATATATATATATATATATATATATATATATATATATATATATATATATTGGCATTAATTGCATATATTGACCGTTGTATTTAATTTGAATGTACTCCGTAGCGAAATGCGGGTTTTCAGCTAGTATATATATATATATATATATACACATACACACACACACACACACACACACATATATATATATATGTATGTATATACATATTATTTCCAATAGCAGGTTTACAAAGACATCTGAACTGCATTAAATAAATATATAAACAAATTAGTAAATTAAGGTGAGACACAATTAAAAACACAATGAGTAGGCACAAAAGCAGTCTATAATCCCTTGCCTCCAGTATCAATCGGACAGGGAACTCTTGCGAAGTGCAGGACAGCGAAGCAGGTGGGCGTTGCCCATCACCTCCCCGAAATCGCACATATGATCAGGGGGGGGGGGGTATTTTAATGCCGTGTAGATGCTTCGACCAATAATAATGTCCTGGCCGAATTGAGTTATAACTCTACGCTTTGGTCTCATAGGTATATCTTTGATTCTGTTCCACGAGGGCTTTTGATAGTTTTTAACAAAAAGCTATTGCCGGATATCATCAGCGACAGCCTTACAGAGAAGCCTTACGGACAGTGTTATTAAGAATGTAGAATGGACACACCTCGCTTGGCCAAGAAATCGGCATTCCAGTGACCTGGAATCTACAGCAGGACATCTTTATGGTAGCTGCAAAAGCTTTGAAGGAGCTCCCTACACTTAAGGACGTCAATAGAACATGATGTAGAAAAGGACCTAATTGCCTGTAAGGCAGCTTTAAGAGTCAATAAAGCTTTGGAGCTTTAATTTCTTTGGATTAATGATCCAGATGGCATTGTAATTGAGAAAGTGCTACACGTATTGCGATGACCTGTCCCTCAAATCCATTTCTGTCTTTTCCAACAGGGGTAGAAAAAAGAGTGAAAATCACAAAGACACTTCTGCGTTGACGCTATTTTCCAGACCAGAGCCATCGGTATAAGCACACATCCATCGCCGGTTCAGGGTGCAACGTACAGATACTTTCATAAGTCAAATATTTCAAAACCTCGATATCGGTATCCTTTTTAAAGAGCTCTTTCTTGTCTACGACTAGTGCAAACCCGATAGCCTTTACTTTCAGTAGGGTTTTGAGGCAGTATGACTAGTTCAAAACCTATAATTTAAGACGAGATGGCCTTTGATATCGAGATTCCCTGAACCGGATCAAAGGCCATTCCCGGCAATTAGGCAATTAGGCAGTCCCGGTCTTTAGGCAAGTCCCGGGACTTGCCTAAAGACTCAGTAGTTAAGTCTCACTGAGTCTTTAGGCAAGTCCGGGATCCAAGGAAAGACTGTCTCAAGCGGAAAGACAACCAGGTATTTTAATAAATTTCTCCCAAAGGAGAAAACCCCTCCCTTGGGTTACTGATTTAATAGGCTTATTCTCAGTCAACAGAATCATAGCATCAATCGGCGCACCTGTGATCAATTGCAAAACTTGATTTTTATCCCTCTTAAGAGACGCAATGACCTGTTCAGAAGAAGCGATTAGAGTTTCACAACAATTAGATACCAAGAGTGAAAGAATCGTTTTACAAGTCAGGTTCATAGTCTTTCCAGAACATAACACATGAAGCCGGCAAGATGCTACAATAAAGCCATTCTATTTGAGATACGGTACGATTTACAATATTCTTAGTGCGAGGTTTCCAGGTTTCCTTGCGATCAAAAGTCGCTCCAAGGTGGGTGAAAATCACCAGTTTCAGTAATGGTAAACTCCCATATGAAAGCTGAAGACGAATTGGTTATTTAGTGACGGAGAAAGTTTGAGAGACAGTTTTATTTGAATTAACCTTCATATTAATCACAAAATAGCAATCTTTCAAAGAGGTTAGGGCATTTCCCAATTTGTATTCAATAAACTGTTGAAATATTGACTCGCAGAAAAATAAGTTCCGCGATTTAATTGTAAATTGCAGTTCTTAACCAACAACAAGTTAATCCAAAATCACGATCATAGTCCCTTTATCGTACTATTGCATAATATTGGTATTGAGGTGATCCATGGGAGGATTTCGTAAAGAGAAAGTAATAAAAGAGATGTCAAAAAACAATATCCCCTCACCCTATTTCCAAGAGATGTCAAAAAATAATATCCCCTCACCCTATTTCCAAGAGATGTCAAAAAACAATATCCCTCACCCTATTTCCAAGAGATGTCAAAAAATAATATCCCCTCACCCTGTTTCCAAGAGATGTCAAAA
The DNA here is from genome assembly GCA_907164885.2 of Dolomedes plantarius. Taxonomy (NCBI): domain Eukaryota; kingdom Metazoa; phylum Arthropoda; class Arachnida; order Araneae; family Dolomedidae; genus Dolomedes; species Dolomedes plantarius. The sequence goes on along the minus strand of OU015499.1, from coordinate 129,265,466 downwards.
AATAATATCCCCTCACCCTATTTCCAATAGATGTCAAAAAATAATATCCCCTCACCCTATTTCCAATAGATGTCAAAAAATAATATCCCCCTCACCCTATTTCCAAGAGATGTCAAAAAATAATATCCCCTCACCTTATTCCCTGGACGTTCATCTCTAGCTGCTTGGCCAGTCTCAACAGGTGTTCCACTTGTGACCTGCTGCAGCCGAATTTATCGCTCAGGTCAAATATGCACTCCACCTTTGAGGGGCAGACACGCAGGAAAAGCCTGGCAAAGAGAATCGGATTGGTCAATATTACAATCATGGTTTAGATTATTAAACATGGACAGCTGATGTCACGGGGTGGTAAAATATTCAAACGGCTCGATTCTGAGGTCCAGCCTTACCTGTATTCTTGCCGGAAAGCGGAAAGAGGCATTTAGGATTACGTTCGGGACTTTTTCTCTTCCTTTAATCTTCATCATGGAAAAAGCTAAATATTTTTACTTATTTGCTTGAGGATTGAACGACAATTTATACTGATGCTTTGAACTATGAATCGAACAGAACGAAATAAACGTTTAGCTTGTCTGTTTTGATGTTATTTTGAACAGCCAATGAGAGAATCAGCATTTTCTGCCCAGGCGCCTCTTTCGCTAAGTGCCTGTGCGGAAAACGGTGGCACTGGCAAGCGCATCACGTAAGATTTCGTCGGCAGTTAAGGTGTTAATTCTCAAGTTTAGTGTTTAGTATGTATGCATGTATGTATGCATGTATGCAAGTGTGTGTGTGTGTGTGTATTCACTTGATACCTTGGTAGAATTTTCTCATATGCAATTAAATTTTGTACATAGAATTCAATAAATAAAATTAAACTTTAAAAAGGCATACCAAAGGAAAGTATCACTCATAAAATTCTCTTCAGGAGAAAGAAAATAGACTTTAGACCAAACAAATTTTTTTACATGAAAAATAATAATGTACACCTACGCGGATGCTGCCAAGAAAAATAATTATTAATGATTCACAGAATGATAATAAAAGTAGATAATTTTAAATGTTGAAAGTTATGTAGTCGCGCGCACGCCATCTAGTGGAAGAAAAAATGTGTACAATGATTATACTTCGATTTTTAAACAAAAAATACAATGTGTAATTCCAAATTAACAATTCGTCAGAAGTGAAGATCTTGATCTTTAAAAGGGTACCTCATTTAGCGATTTTGGTTAAGTATGAAGGAAGGAAAAGGGATCGTGAGAAAAATTACCTTCTAGAAATAATATATATAGATTATATGCAAGTAAAGATCTATACGCGAGGTTGAAGCTCAAGGCTTTTAAAAAATACAACGTATTACCTGGCAGTGGGGAACACCTTGTGTATTTTCATCAGCTCTTCTTCGTCGTCGAAGGTCATCGCGTCCACCCCCATGCTTCGGGCGTATTGCAGACCGTCTACCGGCTTCACTGTGTGCGCCCAGAGGATGCTCGAGGGAGGTGCACCGGCCCTCAGCACAGCCCGAATCTCGTTCTGAGGAGATGGAACCAAACACCAAACTTAAACATTTTGTATATATATATATATATATATATATATATATATATATATATATGTATATATACCGGATCCGGTATCTATGTAGGTGTATATATACCGGATGGTTATAATTAAACTTCCCCTATAAACGGCATCCTACGGCGCAAACGAGTGAACGGAATGCAACGAAATTTTGTATATGGGCTATACACGAGATACGCTCACGGAATTTCGAAAAAAAAATTTAGTTCCAAAATGTCCACCAGATGGCGCCTTTTCGGTAAAACATGAAATTTAACACAATAAACGACCAAAACGAAATACGGAAACAATATTCATATTTATTGACTAGTTTCTGATCACCTTGTCATCGAACCACATTAAGTAAAGGTAAGGGAGAAACAAAAACGATTTATTATATTTATATATATATATATATATATATATTTATTTATTTTTTCTGGGGGGGGCATTAATTGCATATACATTGACCGTTGTATTTAATTTGAATGTACTCCGTAGCGAAGTGCGGGTCTTCAGCTAGTGTTTGCATATGAATACAAAATTCACTGCATAACAGACTTCCGAGAATGATGTAAGAACCAAAACTGTTGTCATTTTTAAAAATTTAATTGAAGGTAACAGTTCTGCCCCTTACATTTATTCGCATTAGAAGTCAATTATTTTTTCTCTTATATCTTATTAGATACTTCAGTGACCTTTCTTAGTTAGCTGCTTTTGAAAACTTACGAATTGTGTCTAGCAGTGCTCAAGCCTCATAATTTTCCCTCAGTGAAACAGTAGCATACACTAGGCGCCATTTTGCCTATCGTTGCAGGCTGTGGAATCTTCGCTCCTAGTAAATATTTCAGTATGAGATTTTGTCTTTTCCCGAAATTGAATTTTTTTGTGGCTAATTTACGGTAAATTTTTCCCATAAAGCCTTGGAATACACGGGAAAAATGTTTTGCGTTTGTCACGAAGTGAAAGAATATGTTTGAAGATTAAAAACTCACGTCGGTGGAGCAGTCGAAGCACGTTCCAATCACGGCCAGGAGCTTGAGGAGCACAGGATCGGGGTTCGCTTTCACGGCTGAAAGGAGGAAAAGATATTTTGAACTAAATTAACCGACTTACACGGAGTGCCCTCCCATTAAGGTAAATGCACCTATAATGGGTCATGTTCCTATAATGAGCCGCCCTTTAGAAATGTCGAGAAATTAAGGGTCTATTGTTGAAGGGGTGAGGGTCATTGGCTACTAGTAGCCAATGACCCTCACCCCTTCTACTGCCTTAGGTAACAATAGACCCTTAATGTCTCGACATTTCTAAAGGAGTAGCGAATGACCCTCACCCCTTCTACTGTCTTAGGTAACAATAGACCCTTGATTTCTCGACATTTCTAAAGGGCGGCCCATTATAGGGACATGGCCCATTATAGGTGCATTTACCTTAACGCTGAATTTCATAGTGGTAAGTTCGCTCGAACCACAGAGGTTCAAGCGTGAACGGAGGTCCTACATACTATGCACATTTTCCAGTTCCAAATTTTGAGCGAATGCAGAGAGTTAGTAACTAGAGCTTAGTAACTAGAGTTAGTAACTAGAGAGTTAGTAACAAAGCTAGACCACTCCTCAAATTCCCCCAGTGCCATTTAGGGCGCAGAAAAAGTTTTATAAACATTGTGTTTGTATTTAAATACAACATTCATTATATAATGCACTTCCAAGCCGAATTAATATAAGGGTCAGAACTGGTTTTTAACTGTCGGTAGTGTATAGTGGACCTTGACAAAGGAGAAGCATCCGGGTGTCGTTTTCGCTTGGGTGTCTTATGCCTAAGATAGAAGTGCTCCCATATATTGACAACTGGACGACTAGACGAATATTCTCTGCTTACGATGTTGCGGCAGTTCGGAGTGCCCCGTCTCTTACAGAGGGAAATATAACTACATTATACATTATATTGATTCTTTCGCTCTCAGCTAGTGTTCCGAACCGGAGACGAAACCCGCGGCAGGCGGGGGTCTCCACAGCAGTCCGGAATCGGCTCAAAAGCCCCGGTCAATTTATCCCTTTTTGAAAAGAGGGCTGTCGGGAAGAGATGACAAAAGCGCTCTGAATCGATATCGATGTTCCACTATATATATATATATATATATATATATATATATATATATATATATATATATATATATATATGTGTATATATATACACTCAAGAGCCAAAACATTATGACCACCCCTACATTTTGCAATGAATTCGCCTGGATGACGTGGAAGGCACGTGATCAGGTGGAAGTGGTATTTAACTGCTGCTGGAGAGTCTGAAGAATCATTCTTTCACCTACTTTTGTGTGTGATGGGAAAGGCTGCGGATCTAAGCGACTTTGATAGAGGGCAGATTGTAATGGCTCGAAGGCTCGGAACAAGTATTTCCGAAACTGCACGACTCGTGGGTTGTTCGCTACCTACAGTTGTTAGTACTTCTGCAAAGTGGATGAATAACGGTGAAACCAGCCGTAGACGACATGGTGTTAGACGTCCACACGCTATCAAAGAAAAAGATCGTCGGAGACTGTCTCGCATGGTGAAGCGAAACCGGAGTCAGACAGTGGCTCAGCTGACAGCCCAAAACAATGCAGGGCCAAGTAGAATAGTATCGCAGCACACTGTTCAGCGGACACTGTTGGATATGGGGCTACGCAGCAAACGTCCCACTCGTGTGCCTTTGCTGACCAAGCGTCATCGCCAACTGCGCCTGCGCTGGGCCCGGAAACATCGCGACTGGTCCATGGATCAGTGGGAGAGAGTTGCCTGGTCAGATGAATCACGGTTTGTCATTCATCACGCCGATGGCCGTGTCAGGATACGCCGTCTTCCAGGGGAACTGTTGCTCCCTCAATGTACAGTAGGTCATACACAGGCCGGTGGTGGCGGTATTATGCTTTAGGGGACGTTCTCTTGGGCGTCTCTGGGACCCGTGGTTGTGGTAGAGCAGACCATGAATGCTACAGGGTATCTAAACATCATTGCGGACCAGTTGCACCCTTACATGGCCTCTGTTTTTCCAGCTGGAAATGGAATGTTCCAACAGGACAACGCCTCGTGTCACAAGGCTAAAATTGTGTTGGAGTGGTTCCAGGAACATGATGCTGAATTCCAGTTAATGTCCTGGCCGCCTAACTCACCGGATCTCAATCCGATAGAACACATTTGGGATGTCATGGGACGGCAGCTCAGAGTTCAAAGACCACCAATTCGCAATATCTCTGATTTGCGTGACCGTTGCTTAAACATCTGGTATAATCTGTCTCCGGCCATCTACCAAGGACTTGTGGCATCCATGCCAAGGCGGGTTGAAGCTGTGTTGCGCGCCAAAGGTGGGCCAACTCGTTATTGACAGGTGGTCATAATGTTTTGGCTCTTGAGTGTGTATATATATATATATATATATATATATATATATATATATATATATATGTCGTGATTTGGGACGAATGACAGAAATCAACTCGTTTAATTTTACACGTTTATTAATTCCATTAACTGCAACATAACCATGCTGGTTTAGAGAACAGCACGTATCACCAACAAACACCAAATTTCTAGTAGTAGCGAGCAAATCTGAAATCACTGTTCTCCATTGTCGTTTCCAACCTAGGTCAGCAAACGTGTCCAGCAGATCATTCGGCAAGAACCGGTTCCCGACAAACGCCTGACTCTGATTCGTCGGGGGACGTACTCGAAGTAAGGGACGAGTCATTAAAAATAATAATTACGGGATCTATTTCTTACATACATATATATATATATATATATATATATATATATATATATATATACATATATAATGTGCGCGCGCATGAAAAAATAATTTTTAAATGTTCTAATATTTAATTTGAGGCTGTGGATGGACATTAGCGTGCGGGAAATTCGCACACACCCAATTTTACGATCCCAACTTGATTCACTCCATAGTGAAAGAACCTACTGGATGTAAAACAGGCTCTTAATTATCACTCTAGTGTCAAGAACTCCCACGTCTGGAAATTAAACAAAAAAATAATTCTATTTAAAATTTTCGTAAGGTTCAGTAACCTCCCAATTCTCTACGACATAGAGAAATAAAGAAGAACTAGCCGATGCGAGACCAGCTTGGTCGCTTTTAGTTTTATATTTTCTTTTGCAAAACAACTCAACTGAAAGTAACCTATGTAAGGACTGTTACCATTACCTGTCATCATAAATATACGTTGTTAAGGGGTAGTGGCAGCTCAGCCCAAAAAAATTATAATCATTGCTAAATTCACCATAAGGCTGACTCTAAAACATCGTGATTAAAAAATGTGAATTCCCATTACTTCAGAACAGAGTTAAAGGTAAGACTGAGAAGTAACCTATGTAAGGACTGTTACCATTGCCTGTCATCATAAATATACATTGTTAAGGGGTAGTGGCAGCTCAGCCAAAAAATTTATAATCATTGCTAAATTCACCATAAGGCTGACTCTAAAACATCGTGATTAAAAAATGTGAATTCCCATTACTTCAGAACAGAGATAAAGGTAAGACTGAGAAACCCAACACCAGTGATTTTAAAAATTACATCCCTCTCTGTATGTACAATTTTTCAAAATTAATATATCTACACTTTATCATTACATCAAATAAGAAATAGTTTGGGAAATTTTTTTCACTTAAAAAATGGAGTAAAAATTCAGCAAGTACTAAAATATAGTGTGGATTACACCACTCTCTGTACTACTGTTCACAATTCAGATATCTCCACTTAATCATAGCAAATAATAAATTATTGGAAAAAATGTCAGCAAGTACTAAAATAAAGTGTGGATTACAACTGTGATATTCCTAAAACTTCTTGATATACACAGTTGAGCATTTCAGAAGTAGGAGATACTACAGCGACGGAATCAAAAGAACGGACTCTAGATAAACGTACATACAACTGTCCATGACTAAACACTGGATATGATAGGTGTAAACATATTTTGTCAAAAGATCAGCGGTTGTAACAAATGTCGCCACCACACACGCGCGGTTTCGAATTGCGGACAGCCGCTAATGTTTACATCCGGTAGTTGCAACCGTTGCCATTCGGAGTGTAGAAATATCGTCGATTTTTGTGCCGCACACCTACGCGTTTTATATATATAGATATGTCGGCATACGCAATATTATAAGTAGGTGTACGTAAATTTCGCATAAAAAATAATTACAATATGTAAAATTTCGCATTTATTCGCATATATATATATATATATATATATATATATATATATATATATATATATATATATAAATTAAAATATTTGGCGGTTATTTAAAAGAACACAATTTTACTTACTTGGTACAAAATTCTTACAAAATTCTTAGTTAAAAGCTAACATTGTAATAGTCTCAAAATTCTCTTACTTAAGTCTTTATCAATAAGTAATAAGCAGATTTAGAGTGTGAGATATCTCAGTTAAAGACTGTGGATGGTCTTAGATAAGCAATTATGTTAATAAATTATTACTACTATTACCTAATTTCGCTTAAAAAGCCGTTTACCACCGAGTTTTCGCCGAAAAGAAGTAAACAAAATAATTTTCGCATTTATTCGCTCACATCAGCAAATTTCGCATTTATTCGCTCATATCAGCAAATTTCGCATTTATTTGCATCTATTTCGTAAATACGAAAATTACGTATCCCTAATTATAAGTGGTCCTATCGAAGAACTCCAATGGAGCCTCTTCTACGTTTGCTCACCGTAAAACATTCGGACGTTGGGCAGCGCGTCCCTCCACTTCTGGACTTTCCCGAGGACGTCCGCCAAGTCCAGCGAGTAAAAGGACTGACGATGACCCTAGGGAGAATAATTGCAAGATAAAAAGAACTTTTTATATACCATGTTTTTAAATTTTCTGTTGAATCATATAAACTGGACAATTCTATGTATTAATAAATACTTTTTTCAAAATTTTTTTGATGAATTATCCCATCAACTTGAAAGAAAATGAAGTTAAATTGAAATTAACTTGCATTTGACTTTTCGTTCCCGTCCCGGCCGATAGATGACTGCACCAGTTTACAAAACAAAATTAACTGAAAATGAATTCAATTATGCTTAAAGATGGATAAAAGTATTAAAAAATGCATTGTCATCGTGTTCTGAGCTATTCTAAAAGTTTCAAATGTCTAGCTAGTCGGGAAGTTAGTTAAAAATCGATTGCAAGATTTGTACTAGACAAACACACAAACACACACACAAACAAACAAGAAAGCGAGTTAATAAAAACATGATAAAAATATTGAAAGTATTCAGTTCGGTAGACTGACACTTTAAATGGAAGTAACAAAGAATTAAAGCAGGCATGGAATTTTGTTTTTCAATATGCAACATGTTTTTGCGGAGTTTTCCTCACCCAAAAAGTTGCAAAACGGAAATGCGCCACGCCAAGAATAAATTACGCTCTACAATTACTTATCCATCTCTTGCACAGTTAATGTTAAATAGCTGGAGACACGATCGCACATAATGAAATGACCTTGAGGATATGTAAGCACGTGACTAGAGGGCGGAGTCGAACAGCTCAGAAGAGGATTGAAAAGGGCCGTCGCTTGTCGCTTCAGTCCGGTGTGGACCAGGGCCGGTGGTACCCATCTCCGATTTCTTGACCTTGGAGCTTGGGGTGCCATACAGCATATGTCTCAGTCAGGTGGTCAACCTGACGTGGGACCCCAAGAGTTTAGTTCCCAAGCAAGCTTGGTCCTCATTTTATCGACCCACTCAAGGGATGAAAGGCTGAGTCGACCTTGCCCAGTCGCATGGTCGAACCCAGGACCTGTGGGATGGCAGCTTGACGCTTTTAACCACTACGCCACCGGGCATCTGCGTTGCATGTAAAGAAATGGATAAAAAACGCGATTTGACGGACTGTGAACGAGGAATAATTCCGGGTGCAAGAAGAAATGGAGCGAGTATCAGCGAAAGTGCTCAACTTGTGAAGTGTTCGAGAGTAAGGGCCTGTTCACATAGAATCCGTCAGCGCCAGCGTTAACGATTCCGTTGGCGCTGATTGGTGAAAAAGATCAATGATTGGTATATGATTGATTAAAAAATTTTACGCTGACGCTGACGGATTCTATGTGAACAGGTCCTAACTGTTGCTCATGTTTACAAATAACAGTGGGCTACAAAACAAAAAATTCGGATCTCAACGTAAGGCCTGAGGTGGTCACCGGCTATAGATGGCCGAGCTCAAAGGTGAGTTTCCGGACTTGTCCAGTCCAACAGAAGGGCCTCTAAACGAACTGTTTACCGTACTTTGTGCGAAAGCCTATGGTCTGTTCGAAAGTCTTTCATGTTTTGCAGCTGACGCTATCGAACGTCTCCAGTTTGCACAGGGTCGCAAAGATTGGATAGTAAAGGAATCGAAAAGGATCATGTGGCCCGATGAATCCCGTTTTCAACTGCACCATGCATATGACAGGGGGCGAACAGGGAGAAAACAGCACGAAATCGTGAACCCTAAGTGCATCACCACATCGTTTCGAGCTGGTGGAGGAAATGTTACAGTTTAGGGGGACGTCTTCTTGGCATTGTTTGGGTTCTTTAATTCGTTTGGAGCAACGGTTGAATGACGGAAGGAATTTAAATACTGTCGCTGACCAAGTACATCCACTAATAATAATGGTTTACCACACTGGAGGTGGATACTTACAGCAGGACAATGCTCCGTGACATAAAGTCATATTATCCGGTGAGGGTTTGAAGAGTAAGGCCGTCTGCACACGGAGCAACTCAAAAGAAACACTGACTGGTTTGTGATTGGAGTCAGTTATCAGTTTCTTTTGAGTTGCTCCGTGTGCAGACGGCCTGAGACGGATAGTTCACGTTGCTTAGTTGGCACCTACAATCCCCAGATCTCGATCCAGTTGAAAATTTGTGGGATAAGGTGGAAAGGGACATGGAGCAGCTGAATCCAGAATTGAACAATCAACTGGAAGGTGCAATTCATCGGCTGGAGTTTAATATACCTCAAGCCACTTTCTGTAGCGTAATGAAAATATGGGGTTATTTTTTCCCAATACCTCACAGGGTACACGGACACAGCTGCGTGCTTTCGGGGTACCATTTTCCAGTTCCCATAGATTGAACACGTGTGTGGATTCCGAGCGGATTAAAAAACGATACCAACAAATGCCGCCAGAAATTTTGGCCTGAAAGTTAATCCCAGGCATATCGGTCTCTCCAGCAAGCTGTGGGGGGTAACTGTTTTGGAAAACAGAAGCGTCTCCCATCATCGTCGTAAAACTGTCTTTTTTAGCAATAGCTCTATGCGAGTTTGACACTGGAATGTAATAAAGTTTCGTCGTTAAGAAGAGCTGTTAACCGCTAATCTGCCGGCCCCCGCTCTGGAAAGCAAGTTAAAAAGACGGCCGCCACCGAAGTTATCAAGCAGAGATATAGTCACAGACTGTGATTTTGAGAAAGATCCCTCATGTGACGGCCGCCGAGACAGACGTGTTTGTAAGCTCCTGTTTGGAGACTATCTGGTCTCGGAGCGTGCTCTGCTAAATCTGCACTTAAGTCCACTTCATTTAATTATGCTGTACTTGACTTATGTTAATTTTCTTTGTTATTAAATTTTGTTGAGTTTTTGTTTTAAAGCTGGCCTTATCATTTACAATTAGGACTCTGTCTTTCTTGGTCATGAATTTAGTATATATTTAAAAAAAGCCTCAGGGATTAGTCTAACGACCTGTGATGCCACATTGCTAACAATCCGTAGAGTCCATGCCAAAGAGAATCGCAGCAGTATTGAGAGCATAAGCTGGCCATCCAGTTATGTAAACGGTTCCCCCCACTGGAAATGGACTCTTCTAACAGGACATAAAGGTCACATTGTCCACAGATGGTTTCAAGACCATGCCGGAGACTTCCCCTTGCTTAGTTGACCTCCACAATCACCAGATGTCGACCCAATTGAGAATTTGTTTTGTGGCGTAGAAAATGCTACCACGAAGCCGAAACACTGACTTAGATACCGCTGCCGAAGAAGAACACCTCGGCGTGAAGAAGCGGAAGGAGAATATGCAAATCTTCAAACTCACCTGTTCACCTTCTGCCGACCTTCCCCTTATAAGCGAGAGCGAGAGTGTAGGCCGAGAGGATTACGCCTGATTGTAACCTACTGTGCACCGGTACTCAATCATGATCGCCGTGCGGTGTGTATGTACGAATGTGTAAGCCAGGAGGCTTTATTCTTGTTATGTTGGGTTAACGAGTTGCTTAATACGTCGTTTTGTTAAGTTTTAATAAATTTAGTTTTTATAAGACTGCATCTTATTTAATGTAGGATCAGTGCTGCAATAGTCCGACACCTGAATCCCAAAGTTTGATGACAGGGGCAGCTGGATCAAGAACCATGTCAGTTCCAAGAAAACTGGAAAGTGTAACTCATCGGACAGGGTCTCAGATTACTCAAGCCCCCTACCAACATGCCATAGAGTTCATGCCAAAAATACTAACAGTAAAGAGAGACAAAAGGTGGCTCAACGATGAACTCGGCAGATGGTCTTAAAACTAGCCACTCAATGTATTGCAAAGTACAAAATATGAATGCAAAATTGTAGATACATGTTTTGTGCTTTTTTTTTAGTAAAATATTAAGTTGGTCCCGGTGGTGTCATAGCGAATTTATTCCTGTTCAGCTAATGAGAGGTATCGTGTTCGAACACCGAGACGAGCTGTGGTTTTAATAGTGCCCTTGACGGTGTGATCTCCGCATGAAAGGTCGTTGATATGTGTAACGCTCGTGCGTGACGCAAAATCACTTACCAAAGCCTTCGCCACCTCGAGCAAATAGTCCTGCAAGTTTTCGAACTTTCTGCTGCAGTCAGGGGGCACGAGAGATTTCATGCAACCGTCTCGGGCCTCTAATTCGTTCCTGGTACCATTGGAATAAAACATCTGACAGTAGTGTGATTCGATGCCGTTCTTGACGTCAGGAGAAGTCGACAGAATGCTTTCGAGGCCTTTTCGATTTGACGTGATCTCATCCATATTTCTGAAAAAGGAAATTATCCATTTCTCATCTATACTTATATATAAAGAGAGAGCGATTTTGTACGTGGAGGGTAATCTTCAGAACCACTGTACCTATTTGAAAAATTCTTTCACTGTTTGAATGGTACATTATTCCAGATGGACATAGGCTATATATTATGTATATCTGATCAGTAGAAATAAAGTTAGGGGCTTAATCCTAACAATCTCCATTGTTACCGCTACTACCGCTACTCCTCTACCGCTTTTTGTGCCGAAGTCTTCAACAATCCTTAGCGTGGTGCTATCTATACTTATTATATATAAAGAGAGAGCGATTTTGTACGTGGAGGGTAATCTTCAGAACCACTGTACCTATTTGAAAAATTCTTTCACTGTTTGAAAGGTACATTATTCCAGATGGACATAGGCTATATATTATGTATATCTGATCAGTAGAAATAAAGTTAGGGGCTTAATCCTAACAATCTCCATTGTTTCCGCTACTGTCTTCTACCGCTTTTTGTTCCGAAGATTTCAACGATGCTTATCGTGGTGCTATCGCGGTGGGCTTCTGTTCTGACGCTAGCGGTTCGAACCTAGCCGTTCTCCGGCACGCCTTTTTCTTTTAAAAAATTTATTTTAATTATTAACTAACATAAAATTAATTTAAGGTATTATTTAGGTTATTATTAAGGTAAAAAAAGATTTACAATTTATTGGCTATCAACTGGAAATTTATTGGTATAATATTATGTTCAACCCGGACAAAGTCGGAACGGGCTGCTAGTCTATCTATAATTCAGTTTCAGGGAATGTTATACGGTGTATCTATATATTAAACAGTTCCGTAACTGACTGACATACAACGCACAGACCAAACCGCTGGACCTAATAGGCTGAAATTTTGCATGGCGATTCTTCTTATGGTGTAGGGGTGCACTAAGAAAGATTTTTGAAAAATTCTTCTTAGATTTTTTAAAATTAAATTTTTAAGCTTTTTTAGTGACTTTTTTTAAGTTTCCATTTAAAATAATAAATTGAGGGTTATAAAATTTATATCACGAGAAAGATCATAAAAATTCCTTTAAAATGAGATCTTTTTCGAATCTTTACCTCCATTTTCTGATTTTGGGTGAATTTTTAAAGATTGATTTTTAGAATTTAATTCATTAAATGCTGATCACGTGAATTCTTTTTCTGGTACTAATGACTTCTGGCAATAACTTCTGGTCACGTGATTGCTTTTCCTGGTAACTTTAAAATAAATTTATCGTCACGTGCATAACAACTAAATAGACAAAAAAAAAATTTTTCTTGCTAATGCAGCAGACGATTGGACATTATCCAAAAAAAATATTAAAATACAATAAATGATATTATGTTCCTTAAACTGTACTATATTCTTTAGTATGTCCTATTACATTTAATTTGAATATTTTCTTCTACATTATTTTGTCTATAAAATTATCCCTTACGATTTTTTTATAAATATATTTTTTTGTTTTTTTACATCAATTGTATACATTGATCGTCGTATTTAATATATATACACTCAAGAGCCAAAACATTATGACCACCTGTCAATAACGAGCTGGCCCACCTTTGGCGCGCAACACAGCTTCAACCCGCCTTGGCATGGATGCCACAAGTCCTTGGTAGATGGCCGGAGACAGATTGTACCAGATGTTTAAGCAACGGTCACGCAAATCCGAGATATTGCGAATTGGTGGTCTTTGAACTCTGAGCTGCCGTCCCATGACATCCCAAATGTGTTCTATCGGACTAAGATCCGGTGAGTTAGGCGGCCAGGACATTAACTGGAATTCAGCATCATGTTCCTGGAACCACTCCAACACAATTTTAGCCTTGTGACACGGGGCGTTATCCTGTTGGAACATTCCATTTCCAGCTGGAAAAAAAAAGGCCATGTAAGGGTGTAACTGGTCCGCAATGATGTTCAGATACCCTGTAGCATTCATGGTCTGCTCTACCACAACCACGGGTCCCAGAGACGCCCAAGAGAACGTCCCCCAAAGCATAATACCGCCACCACCGGCCTGTGTATGACCTACTGTACATTGAGGGAGCAACAGTTCGCCTGGAAGACGGCGTATCCTGACACGGCCATCGGCGTGATGAATGACAAACCGTGATTCATCTGACCAGGCAACTCTCTCCCACTGATCCATGGACCAGTCGCGATGTTCCCGGGCCCAGCGCAGGCGCAGTTGGCGATGACGCTTGGTCAGCAAAGGCACACGAGTGGGACGTTTGCTGCGTAGACCCATATCCAACAGTGTCCGCTGAACAGTGTGCTGCGATACTATTCTACTTGGCCCTGCATTGTATTGGGCTGTCAGCTGAGCCACTGTCTGGCTCCGGTTTTGCTACACCATGCGAGACAGTCTCCGACGACCTTTTTCTTTGATAGCGTGTGGACGTCCAACACCATGTCGTCTACTGCTGGTTTCACCGTCATTCATCCACTTTGCATAGGTACTAACAACTGTAGGTCGCGAACAACCCACGAGTCGTGCAGTTTCAGAAATTCTTGTTCCGAGCCTTCGAGCCATTATAATCTGCCCTCTATCAAAGTCGCTTAGATCCGCAGCCTTTCCCATCACACACAGAAGTAAGTGAAAGAATGATTCTTCAGACTCTCCAGCAGCAGTTAAATACCACTTCCACCTGATCACGTGCCTTCCACGTCATCCAGGCGAATTCATTGCAAAATGTAGGGGTGGTCATAATGTTTTTGGCTCTTGAGTGTATATATATGCAGTCGAACCTCCATATATCGAACTTCCCTATATCGAAATTTTCTATATATCGAACTCTTAGCAAGTCTCCATGTTAATTACATAGAAAAACTGTTTCTGTATATCGAAAAAGTCTCTATATATCGAATTTTTTTTCAAGGCATATTCGGAGATTTAATTCCACTTTAGACCGTTTACCTCACGAAAATTGAAGGTCAAAGGAAAAAGAAAGTTCAGTGATGGTCACTACGAACCGCACAAGTCAACTGGGGTTGGGGGGTGGACAAACAGGTTTTTGTTCCGTTCTGGAATCCCTAAATTCCCCCAACTCGTTTTCAAATTTCGGTTGCGACCTGTCCTGTAGTAAAATCAGTTTCTAGGTAAACCTTTTGTCTGATGGTTGTTCCTCACTACTACATCTGCTTAGTTTCAGTGAAAATTGATCAAATTAAAGTAGTGTTTTATAAATTCGTTTTGAACTTTTATTTTTTATTTGGAAGTAAATAAATCTGAAAACATTTCCAAGCCATCGAAAAAAGAAATGCAAGAGGCGTTTGAAACAATACGTCATGGACTTCATTTCGCGAAAGTGTTCCTGATGAAGGTTTTAGTGGACTGAATAATTGCGAACATTTCTTTGATGAACTTTCCGCAAAACTGGCTGTTCAGCAAGGTATTTGTAGTTTTTTTAAAAGAATGTAACTGTGATCATTGTAACCACTGTCTGTATTATTGTTTTTTAAAAGGTACTCAATAAATTTTTTATATTAATTCATTTTTTAATTATTAACTTTCATTTAATGTGATTCGCATGTAAATTAGAAATGGAGTTTCGTATACGAAAATTAGCTTTAATTTTAATGTTTTAGGAGAATTATGATAAAACTAAGATCAATTCTATATATCGAATTTTTTTCCGACAATTTGCTACTTCGATATATGGAGGTTCGACTGTACATATATATATATATATATATATATATATATATATATATATATATATTTGGCATTAATTGCATACATTGACCGTTGTATTTAATTTGAATGTACTCCGTAGCGAAGTGCGGGTTTTCAGCTAGTATAAATATATATATATATATATATATATATATATATATATATATTATATCATTTATCAAAAGTTTGCAAATAGTTTTGCCACAGTGGGGTAGCTATAGTGTTTTAATCGATTTAATTCATTAATGATCATTTTTAATAGATTTTTATCATTTTTTTTAAATAAATCATTACTGAATACACATTGCAACTAATGAGTTATACATTTTGTGAACTCTAGCATTTTTCTCAACGGTTCGGATATAGCGAACCACCGGATAAAGCGAACAAATCCTTTGGTCCCTTGAAGTTCGTTATAACGGGGGGTCTACTGTATAGTGTTTTTAACGCTCCTCCCTTCCTTTGGTGGACGCAATTTATGAAATGAATTCTACTGCAAGGTGCAGAAGAGTTTTGGGCTATCTGAAATTACCATTTTTATAGGATGATCAGCATTGTCGTAGCTGTCAATATTAGACACATTTTATCCATAGGTTAACACTGAGGTGGGCGAATCCAATAGGGTTAGTACACAAGAGCCTTAATTCTTACACATCAAAATTTAATAAACTTTAATTTTCAGTTAATCTTTTTTATCTAGCGAGATCACCTACCTCAGAAGCTATGAGCTTAAGACGGAAATAAGTAATCCTTGCTTTGCAGTGCGACCGGATACTGCCTCCGTACCATTTTCTGAGAAATCTTTGGACTTTTTTCCTCCCAGTTTTCTCCGCTTATCGGGATTTATCTCTTCCGTGAATTATTCAAATCAGTAGACAAATGAAAGAGAGATAGGAGAGCCGATTTTACGTACGTAGATATTAACGTTATCTCCAGAGACAGAAAATATTGAAATTCGCTGGCCTCCAGAACGTATGAATGTGGCTATGAATAAACAAATGAAATGTTCATTTCACTCCAGCTTTTTTTTTCAGATTCAAGATTTCTTCTATTCACAAATGATCGTTTGTGAATTGTGAATTTACGTTTGTGAATTGTGAATGTACGTTTGTGAATTGTTTCTCAATTTCCCAGCTTTATTTGTTCGCTTCATTAATATATACATACATACAAATATATGTCTATATCTATATCTATCTATCTATCTATCTATATCTATATATATATGGTACTTTTTATAATAATAATCTGACTTCTCCATGTTCCTGTCAAACATAATTCATTCGATTTCTAAAAATGATGAAATTCTCATAAAGATTGCAGTACTTAATCCGTTCGTTCCCCTGTAGAGAGAAAGATCCTTATAGACTAAGGACAACCTCTGTCTATGGAGCCTGAAACGATAAGAATCATTGGACACGCCCTGGTCCATGACGTAACTTAACGTCATAGGGAATAACCTTTGCATCACCTCTTCTGTATTTTCCCGATATAAAAATGAGAGCACTGCTAAATGCCGCGCCTTTTTTCTGATACTGTTTGTTACATTTCATATGTCACTCGGTCTAGTTCTCTCTCTATGGGGAACTGGATATGAACGACAATAAAACTATATTAACGAAATCTCCTATTTACTGCGTTCCAATAACGAACTCTTTTCAAGCTGTGTCAGTATCCGATTTTCCAGCTGCTTCTACAAGACATGATATGTCATATATATATATATATATATATATATATATATATATATATATATATATATATATGTAATATAATCATTACATATCGTTCTTAAAATGCAACCTGAAAAGGAAAACTAGCTCAAATTTACATGGCTGGAGCTAGACTCAGCCTGAAAGGAATTAAAATTTTGAAGCAGTCGGGTCGAATCGTTTTATTAGGAGCGATAGTAACATACGTCCTTTCATTTCAGATACTCGGAGCGAAGTGCAATATCACCTTTCAACCTTACGCGCTAGAAGCGAGGTACATGTGGCTGTTGTTTTGAAATGTCAGCGGAATTTTGGGGCTGGCGATGCGAACCCACGCTTTTATCGAGACGTATACACGTATAGAAATGCAACGTTTGCTGTTTGATGGGAAGTTCTGTTGCTATGGGTTTTTAAAGCGCTAAAGTAATGTTACTGGGGATTGGATTTAGGAAAGGGAATTTAACTGATAGAATGGAGGACCTAATATTTAATTTATTACATATATATATATATATATATATATATATATATATATAGAGAGAGAGAGAGAGAGAGAGAGAAAGAAAGACGAAGGGTGTTCAATAATAAAGTTACTAGTCAAAATTACAGTAACATTCATATTTAAGGAAAATATTCAACACATTCCACAAAAATTACATACACTGAAGAGCCAAATAAATTGGTACACCTGCCTAATATCGTGTGGGGCTTCTACGATCACGCAAAAGTGCCGGATCATGACGTCACACGGACTCGACTAATGTCTGAAGGTATCCTGGAGGCAATTCACACCATGAATCCTGCAGGCCAGTCCACAAATCCATGGTAGTGCGAGGGGGGGGGGGGTGGAGATTTCTTCTGACTAGCACGTTGCAAGGCATCCCAGATATGCTCAATAATGTTAATGTCTGGGGATTTAGGTGGACAATGGAGGTGTCTAAAGTCAGAAGAGGGAATCTGGAGTCACTCGGTATCGACGTGTGGGATGTCGCATTGTCCTGCTGGAATTGTCCAAGTCCGTCGGAATGCACAATGGACATGAATGAGTGTAGATGATCGAGCAGGATGCTTGTATAGCTTTCGCCTGTCAGAGTTGTCTCTAGACGTATCAGGGGTCCCATATCACGCTAACTTGCACCATCGGATTATCATTTATTTCGAAGTTTACAAAACTTTTTAAATGATAAAAATGTCAGTAATAACGATGACCTCTAATCGCACTTCGTTGAGTTTTTTGCTCATAGACCAGAAATTCCATGAGAGCGGAATCATGTAGTTAACAGAAAGATGGCAAAAGGTCGTCGAACAGAAAGGGAGATATTTGATTGATAAAAGTTCATTTTTTGTATAGAAAAAATTTAGTTTTATTTCACACCAAAAAAGCGAAATTACTTTCTTGCCAACCCAATGTTTATATATAGTGGTTCCTCTTTACTCGTCGTTGGTCAAGAAGGCCCGATGAATACCGAACTTATTCTTTTTGTGTATGTGTGTGTGTTCTCACATTCATAATTCCCACTCAGAATCATAATCATAATTCCCACAACAGACTTTTTTCTAACTTTACCGCATATGGATCCGCATATAGTGCACAAGGTGTATAGTGACATACATTTCGTCCTTCTACAGACCCTACAAACACCGTTTAATCAAAAACCGCGATTAATTTGCGTATCCCCCCCCCCACGACACTGATAAGAAAGAAGGTTTATGGCCTCTTATCTGATACCGATGAGCCATCGCTGAGCGTCGTTCTCTAAAATTATTGTACCTACCTCTAATACGTCACTGATCATTTGATTATTTTGTGACACTAAGAAAAGTCAGACGTAAGTTTCCTCACAGGTAACAATAAAGTTTGAACTGTATATTTTGCAACTCGGTGGGAAATTTTTGTCACAAACAGCGAGATTCATTCAAGTAAATTCGGCGGATAAAAGGTATCTAGTTGCGCAATGTAGCATTTCACGAAGGATGTATCGAAGGGTATAATACGAGGTAGCAACTTTACGTATTTTTACAGTCGCTTTAAACAATGCCTATTCTTGTTGTGTGTTATTACGTTGTGAAGATGAAACTGACGTTTCTGTCCAGTTGGTTTCTGCGAAATCAAGAGTAGCACCAATTGAAAGACCTACCATTCCTCATTAATATTTCTCGGTGTTGCTGTTGGAGGTCGATTATCAGCTACAATAGGTCAAATACTTCATTTTACCATTAGAACACTTTTGTTTTCATTCCATGACCGAAACCCTGGAATACGTTCTTCGGGAACTGTGTCAAAAAGATTCCGAGACCTAACTGGAGTCCATAACTGGAGATTTGTCCCAAATGAATTAGATCCGACTGAATAACCAACTTGTTCCTGAAAGTGGGCAGAGCTCTTTTATACGAGATGGTGAGAGGGGTCAAAATGGAAACAAAAACCGGATTATAGCTGGTCATAAGCTGATGTTACGACCCCGGAAGAAGCTTTGTTGAAAGAAAGAAAATTGTTATTGCAAACCCCTCTGTCGGATACCAAAAAGATGAATTTAGCCAAAGATTGCTATACTTTTAAAATTACCCTATAATCATTCGAATGGTTGTTTCTTTATTTAGATTTGAGTTTCCACTGCTACGCATAAGGGGGGAGTATGTTGTGACTGATGTTATTAGATTCGGTAGGTTTGGCAAGTAGTGACATGAAGAGATTACCGAGTGCAAGATGACCCTGTAACCAGGGTAGAGCTACTTCGTATCTATGGTCTTGACTTTTTCAAACTGTTTCTAGAAAAGGAAGTAGTGTGTCCTCATCCAACTGATCGCAGATATTCTTTCAATAGGATCGGTTATCCCTAATATTTCCAGTTCCTATAACATACGTAAGTATATCAAAATTTTGCAAACTTAACGTTACTCTATTCTCTGTAGCACTATTCTATTTATCCCCGAAAACATTCCCTCCAATACGAGTTTTATTGGCCGAAAATCCTGATTTCAAAACTTCTATTCTTCCGGTAAATATTTTACCAAGCATGTCAGCTCCAAGTAGCATTCGTATGGGTAGTTCTTCTGGTCCAATATCGGTCATTCTTAGTCCTCGATTAGCAAGCTCTGAAAGTACCTTCAAATCTTTAAGGCGATGGTGGACTTTCAAATTGGCTAAAATCGACCAAAAATTCGAATTTTCGATTTTAGTGAATAATGGAAGAATTTATCATTAGGAATAAGGAGCAAAAAGAATTTTTTTATTCCGATCATTTTATCATTATTTATTGGCATTTAAAAATAGTAAACAAACTGACCACGCCCCCTTTTAAATGGCAACTCAAATGTAAACAAACCTCCTTTTCGTATGTTTTCATTTCAAACCCCGTGATTTTCTAATTTTATTTAGCGTCGAACGTAAGCGAGTACTTAACTGCATCTATGACTGTGTTTCACCCAGTAGTTTGTTTACATGTGACCGCTAGTTTTCACGTGTAAAGAGATCATTTCTAGTTCAGCATCAGCTTACTTTTGCTCGAATTATCTCTGAGATTTTTATCTTTGATTTTTTACTTTTGAAGTTAAATTTATATATTTTTCTTTTGTAATTATTGCTGTAGATAATAGTTTGCAATGCACAGCATTAGTTCACGTTGGCGAAAGCCGAAAGGGCGTCCTAGCAAACGAAGGAAACCTGCAGCTGCGCATTCAATGAAGCGTTTCTGTAGTGATACTGATGGAAAAACGTCTTCAATAACTATTGAAAACACTGTTAGTGAGAGCTGTGCACTAGCAGATTATACACTAATCGATAATTATTCGTGGTCTGCTTTACTAAGCACAGTCCCATGCAGTGAATGCAATTCTATAAACTGTTTGAATGTTTCATCTGGACAGTCATGTGGATTTTCCAAAAGCTTAGAACTGTTTTGCTCCGAATGTGGACACATAAAAATTTCTCAAGTTCTAGATAAATATCTTCTAGAAAATTTAGCATAAATAAAAATATTGTCAATGCATTTCTTGCCATTGGGAAAGGCCATGCTGCCCTTGAAAATTTTTCCATGATTCTGGGAATGCCAGACATGGATAAAAAAACATTTCTCCTCTAAACTGAAATGTTTAGAGGATTTGTCTGAGAGCAATAAATCAGCAAAAGATGAGATTCTGCTAAAATCTCAAGAAATGGTGCGTAAAGCCCATTTTGAAGAGCAGTCAACTGTAGACGATGATGCCATCATAGATATAACTGTATCATACGATGGCACCTGGAAAAAAAGAGGACATACCTCTTTATATGGTATTGGCGCAGTTATTGACGTAGCTACAGGACTTGTTGTGGACTACGAAATTCTTTCTAAATACTACCCTGATTGTGTGTCAGCTGCTCGTGACCTACAGGGTAAAAGTGCAGAATTTACAATTTGGCAAAATGGCCCCAAACCAAACTGTCAAAAAAAATTTGACGGTTCCTCGGGAAGCATGGAGATGTGTGCAGCACTTATTTTGTGGAAACGCTCCATTATGAAAAATAAAATGCGCTATACAACAGTGCTTTCTGATGGAGATGCAAAAACGTATCACCATCTTTTGCAAGCAAATGTGTATGGGGCAGAAAAACCGATTTCTAAAGAGGAATGTGTCAATCACATATCTAAAATATTGGGAACTGCCTTGAGAAATAAAGTTAAAGAGTGGCGAGTAAAAGGCGTCACAATTAGTGGTCGTAAACGAGGTAATTTAAAAGATGAAACTATAATAAAACTCCAAAACTTTTATAGAAAAGCTATAAAAGATAATGCACGGAATGTGGAAAAGATGAAAACCTCAGTATTCGCCACATTATATCACTGCATGTCAAGAGATAGAAAACCAAATCATCAAAGTGTCCTACTGGCGTCTCCTCATGGTGTTTTCATCAACGAGCAATAGCTCTTGGTGAAACTCCAAGAAGCCATGATATGATGAAAACCCTTTTGGATGAGAATGTGGTTGCAAAAATTTTACCAGTGTACCAAAGGTTGGCATCTGATGATCTTCTGCAACGTTGCATCTCTGCAAAAACGCAGAATGCAAATGAGACGTTGCATAGCGTTATATGGAATAAGTGCCCCAAAGAAGTTTTCGTGTCCAAAAAAAAAATTAGAACTGGCAGTGACTTCAGCTGTCGGTGAATACAATCTTGGGTGCATAGAATCCCTTAAAATTTTGTACAAAAATGTACAAACTAATGTGGACTCAATAGCAATCGCTGAAAGGAGAAACAGCTGCAGAAGCCATCAAAAAATTCAGCGATCTTTAGAATTAAAGCCTGCATTTTCAAAAAGATTAAAAAAAAAAGCTTTAAATTCTAAAAAAGAGAAGCATGAAGGTACCACTTATGGTCCTGGTTTATTTTAATTGTAGACTTGTGGATTAGGCCTCTGGGGAAAACTACAATAATAAAAAAAAGCCTATGAGTTTTACCCCATTTGGGTGGTGAGGAAATACTCATTTTAAATAAATTTGATATTTTTTATTTGATAAATATGAACTTTTTCATTATTTTGTATGAAATTATAAAATCTAATCTTTTATAAGTCGCAGCATTCATTTTTTGACCTGATAAGGTAAAGCATTGTTACTAAGGTATCTGGTTCAATAACGACTGATTTTATTTTGCCAAAATATTATTTTCTTACTATTCTCACTTATTTAATTTGTAATGGGCATCCATATATATCTAAGGCGAGTAATATTCCCTTCTTATACAGAATTTAAAAATTAATTTACCACAATCCACAATAATAAAAAAAGTGCCTATGAGTCTTACCTCATTTGTGTGGTGAGGAAAGAGGCTCAATTTAAATAAATTTAATATTTTTTATTTCATAAATATGAACTTTTTTATAATTTGGTATGAAATTGTAAAAGTCTAATCTTTTATAAGTCACAGCATTGATGTTTTGACCAGATAAAGTAAAGCGTTGTTACGAAGGTTTCTGGTTCAATAACGACTGATTTTGTTTTGCCAAAATATTATTTTCTTACAGTTCTAGCTTATTTAATTTTTAATGTGCATCCATATATATCTAAGGTAAGTAATATTCACTTCTTATACAGTATTTAAAAATTAATATTTTATGATTTATGGCAATAATAACTTAAAATGCTGTTTACTCAGAAGTAAAATTTTCATATATTACAAAAGTTTAAAATGCTCCAGGCGAATTGAAAATAGATCATTGTCTTTGAAATTCCAGAATTATTTCAGTTAGAGTATATAAAATAAAAGTTAGTTGAAACAGATATGTATTGAAGCATATAATATGTTAGTTATGCACTTTAATTAACCACTATTGCTGTTTATTCTACGAAATATGGGTATTATCACAATTATTATTTTTTTTCTATTTATATTTTCTATGAATGCTTACGACAACAACCAAGTTTTGTTGTAAGGTAAAAAAGGTATACTTAAAAAAATTTCTATCATATTTTATGCAAAATTGATACGCCTGGAGCATTTTTAATTAAACTAATTTTGAAACAATTAATAATTAATAACTCCAAAACTAATTCATATTTTACCTTGAAATTTTAGAAATATTTATATAACTGTACTGCTAATAACATAATCAATTTTCAAGGAAATTCATTTAAAAGAAAAAAAGTTAGTTCTGAAAGTCCACTGTCGCCTTAACTCTAGGTAAATTCGTTCAGATTTTTGTTTGATCGAGAACTTATACTCCACACGAAATATTTCATGTAAACTTTCAAAAAGGATATCGCCATTAACTTCTTCTGCTTTTTTTATTCCTCCGAAACGTCCTTGCGCTAACACTTCTTTCTCAACAGGAGAAAGTTTGAGTTCATTGGCCAGGTTGTCTTCAATAAATAATCGTTAAGATCCGTCATCTACTAATGCTCAAAGGTGTTTTATTTTTCCTTTATGTCATGCACGTACCACGAGAGTCTTCAAATATACGACACTTAGACAATTGAACAGCAAACTATGTACTCGTATTATCCTCTTTCTTCGAATGCTCTTCATTACTCAACTCTGGGCACAACAAGGCATAATGCCTCGTTGCACAAATTATGCAGTTTTCCGAACCATAGGACGTTTTCCCCATGCAATCAACTTTGGGACACACCATATAGCATTTTCTTCTTCATAATTGCAGCTTTTCTATCTTCTTTTCCGCAGTCTGGACTGACTTGAACCTTTCCACAAAAGAGGCAGACTACCTTATGAAGCGCATGCACAAAGGAAAAAACGAGTGCCTATGCGGAAGATATTTCAGCTTAGCGAAAATCATGATATCCATTTTCATCTCTGATTCTTCCAATGCATGATGTTCCTCACCTTCTTTGCCGAGAAAAGTCATTAATTTTCCTAGTAATCTTCCCTTAATTAAATAACGTGAAGAATCTAGATCTGATTCGTGATTGAGTCTTATGTCTATTCCAAGCCTTTAAAACTTCCATTGGAAGATAAGACCCCATGATTAGGAAAAGCTATTTCTCTCGCTTTTGTTTGTTTTTTCAAGCGAGGATAGTAGATTTTGAAACTTATCTTCCTCCCTCAAACGCTGATCATCATGGACACGGGAAAACTGACACCAAAATGCTACTCATGTTCATGAACAGAGCCGGTCCCATAGGTGAGACGGCGAGGTTACCGCTTCAGGCGCCGAATTGAAAGAGGCGCAGGTACTTTTCCGTAACAGGGCCCCAGTGCAAAAACCTACCAAATCTTACCGATAGCTCACTCTAACTACAACCGGTACCTACGGAAATTCCAGTCGACCATAAAAGTTGGCGCAAATCCGCCAAACTTCCCGGCCGCTTCTGCCGCCAATCATTTTGACGGCATAAAATCTGCAACTGCACGCAAAATAGAAACAAATATGTCTTCTTCTTTGTGAAGACGACGCCACATTAATTTTACCTTTGTGCAATAAATCATTTAATGAACTCTTTCCAGTTTCCCGAGCCGAAGCGTCAAAAACCGGCCTTATTTTGGTGGTACTACTATCGGTTTTCACAACCGGTCGATGTGGTAAAGAATGAGAGGTTTCGTTTTCACTCGATTTTTTTCTATTAAACTTAATTCCTCCCATCCCTTAAATACAGCTTTATAATCGTCTAAAAGCCCATCCCGTTGTGAGCGTTCGCACATTCGTCTATGCCGTTTCCATGTCAAGTCTTTATTGGAAGGCAACTCATTTGTATTCGATTTGAAAGGCAAAGTTCATATCTACCGTCTGCAGAATTTTCATACTGTTTTCAAATTCCTGTACCACCTTTAAATGTTCATTATTTTTATTTAACCTTTGGATTGGGTCCTGAATCCCAAGGCTTTCGAGATCACACAACTCATTAATAGACGAGTTGTTAACATATAATGATATAGCATTCAACACAGTATCAGAGATTACATTACATTTACTAAACACTTCCTGTTTCTCCGTTAAAATAAATCCTAAACGCGTCTTTAGCAAAAACAAACCCGAATCCAATTTTGCAGATTTACCCATAAACAAAAACCCCACTACATTCGCTCCCAAGAGCAAATTTATTTCCCAAACACCTGTTTCTAAATCTGACAAAATAATCGCCTTTTCATTCAACTCATTTATAACACTAGAACTGCTGATTTTTGGCACATTGCCACAAATTCTCTTTTCCGAGAAAGCTTCAACGATCAAAGCGAATGAGTCATCTAAAGAACAAGTAATTTATAAACATAGTGTATCTGACTTTGCGTTTCTCTCCCCCCAAATAACATATGCTGCATTTTAATTTTGTTATTTGACTTAATACCCAGTTTCTCGATTTCATGCTGGGAAATATAAGAATACTGAGAACCGCTATCGATCAGAGCTCGAAATGTTTCTTCTCTGTCATTCGCACTTACTTTTACAATTAAAGTCATTAGAAAAACGTTATGCTTAACACAACTGTTAGACAATGAATTAGTTTCGATGACATCAGATTTACTACTTTCTTTAGGATGATCACACATTAAGTAATAGTGCGACTTGGCACAATATAAACAAGAATTTTTTACTTTACAGAACTTGGAAAAGTGCGAGACAGAGAAACAGGAAAAACAGGCTCTATTTTTCAATAAACATTTTCTATTTCCATCTAAAGACATTTTTCTAGCTTCTAAACAGTCCTTGGAAGGATGTTTCTTATTACAAAAGACACATAATAAATTTCGCTTACCCGTATTACTTCTAATGTCAGTGCTTACCAATGACGCAGCAGTTGGGTAATTATCCATTTTGTTCACTGTTTCTTTTCTCTTTAAGTTAGAAGAAGATGCGAAGCCTGTTCGAGCTAGCTCGACCATTTCTTCTCCTTTCACTTCTTGTTTCAGAAAATTCATTAGATTTTCCAGTGAACTATTTTCAGCTTCAGAAGCTAGTTTCATGTTTCTGCTTCTTTCCCAAGCTAGCAATATCTCTTCTGGCAAACAGGATTCCACTAAAGGACTTAGAAAATCACTGTATTTTTCTTGCGTTCGTCCTAGACTCTCAAGAGCATGTATCTTTGCTTCCAACTCGTCATACAATGTCGGAAGATCTGTTTTTGAGCGTCCGGTGACCGCATTTTTCATAACCATGGTCAGAAGGTCTCGAACATAAACTTGCACCAATAGGTCCTCACGTTCGTTTCTCTCTTTAAGCTGGGATATCGCCTTGGAATAATTCTCCGCCGTTACAGGGAAACTCTCTACAACTCGAGCTGCTTTTGATTTCGGAACAACAGCTTGCAGGAGGTACTGGAATTTATCTTCATTAGGTATACCTGTATCCTCGTGAATTTTACTAAACTGACTCCAGAAAGTTAAATATTCCTTGACATCCCCATTAAACTTCTTCAGCTTTATCTTTGGAAGCTTGAATTTTCTCGTTTCAAAGCATTCTTTCGTTTTCGGTTCTTTCAAAGATAGCTGTTCGATTTGCGAGTATAGTTCGGAAAACTTATCTCTTTATTCTTCGGCAGACAGAAAAACGTTTTCATATACATTCTCGGCGTCTTTTCCTTTCAAAAAGAGGTTCGTAATGTCTGTTTGGCACATTTCTAAGAGATTAAATTTATCGCCAATTTGCGATTTCAAAACCGAAAGTTGCTTAACATCAGGATTTTCTTTCGAAAGCTCAGCCTCAATTTTGTTCACACAGGCAGTAAACGACGCACGAAGCGCGTCGTTGTGTTTTAAGCTGTGTCACATCCATTTCAGGCTCAAATTAATCAACTAGCTGCCGAAATGACCCCACGTTGGGCGCCAGAAATTATGTAGCGTCACGCTCTGTAACGGAACAACTCAAAATATTGATGCAGGGCTGACATCTACCCCAGTGGCGCCGGAAAGGGGGGGCAAGGGAGGGCACTTGCCCCCACCTAGAAAATTGAATTTTTTGTTTCTCCCTAGCTAGCGCTCGCAAAATATTAGAATTTTCATTTAAAATCATAAAGCCTAACAAAACTGAATACTAAATTGCAACCTCACACTCGTTAACGCGAGCGCGATAAACGTCATTCCATATACGCAGAAGCGATTAATCGCCATTTTCAGGTACGCAAGTGCGTTTAAACGCTAATGCCAGACGTTTGCTTTTGCGATTCAAAAGCAACCCTACACAATGTTTTTGCATCGCGAAAGGGAATCTTGAATCCGATGCATTTGAAACGCGTACATGTTAACGTGTGATAGAGCCTTTAAGACATTTCATAAGTGCTACGCTACAAATTTGAATTGTAAGGTGTAACGTCCAGAACGTGCCCCACGGGCCAGTTGAACAATAGAAGGTGCAGTGTCAGCAAGGGGACATTGTGCGGATTTCGCCGGCATTGTGCGGGGGCTGGCCTGCACGGTCGAGCCCCTGAAAGGGGTACAATGTTGTGATGGATGGCAATAGACATTGAATAACGGTTTTTTGTTGTCATGTTGGGGCTTCGTTTTCAGCAGAGAAGGAGTTACCGCAAAGAAAGGTCAGAAAACCTGCCCATGGGGGGAGATCGGCTTGAACATTTTCAATGTACAAAACAACCGGATGTGTCACGCTGAAAGGGGTAAAGGATTGCACCCTGACATTAAAAGAACAGTCGATTGTCCAGAGGTAGGTACAGGCACTGCCCTCTAGATCACAAGCTCAAATCAATGTTTTCACATTCTGAAAGGTGACTTGCATGTTTACAGTATTTTACGTAGTAATACAAAGTTATAGAGAAAATTTGAAACAAAAGAAAACATATTAATAGTGTCTGAAGAAAATGTGTAATGGACAAACGTCCCAACTTCATACTATTTATAATTATTAATGACTGAGTTGAAACGGATAGCGCTATTCCTAACAGTTAGGCGTAAGACATATTCAAATAAACTGAACATACAAGTTCAATAATAATAATAATAATTAAAGAACAAAATAATTTTAAAAGCAATAATTATAGTTCTTAAAAGAAAAACTCAAATACTTCTTCAAGTATTCCGTCTCAAAATCCTTTATAATTTCTTTAATATCCTAAATGTACATCGACAGGCGACCACGAGGTTTGTGTAGTCACTGCGGTGAAGCGAGTCACTGCAGAGTACGCTCATACATTCGAAGGCGAAATGTTGTGAATACAATCGCCTCGCCTCTGTGACGTCACAGGAGTTCGTCTGCTCAGCGCTTCGGCTTTGCTTTCTAGAGGTCAGTGGTACAGGAGCCACAGCGGAAGAGAAAAGGGGAAAAACGGGTTACCTGACGGGACTCGAATTTTGGGACGGCACGAGAGACTTTACTGGACTAGTAACGAACTAGGAAGGTGCTCTGACCTTCTCGAGTTGTGTACGTGGACCATAGTCGGTTGAATACTATGGAAGTTTATGTGAAACTGAGGGTTGTGTTCTAACTCATGTTTTTTTATACATATTAAATCTTGTTATTGTTTTTGAAAGAAAAGGAGTCATTCCTTATAACTGCATTTTTTATCACATCCTCACTGCATGGGAACCCAGCAAAAGAATATTTCCCCTTCACGTAGGCGGGCAATTCTACACATTGAAAGGCTCAACGCTCGGAGTCTCTCAAATAACTCTCGGAAATTTGTGTGTTCTTGACGGTTTTCTTACATGGACACAACACGTTGCTTACATAAGGTAAGAGTCGTCTTTTAAATAATATGGATAATAGGTGTTGTTGTTCAAAATACAATGAAAAATATTTACAATAGTTTAATTACGTAGAATTTCAAAGTAGATGATTTGTATCATTTTTTTAAGTTCATTTTTCAATTGTTGTTTTCTGGCAAAGGATTAGAGTGCAATAAAACCTAGGAGTTTTCTACTATTCTGCTTAACGATTTTTCTTATTTTGTGAAATCATATTTTATTTTTACTGCTGGACATACCAAAATAACAATAGGTATTTAATTTTGAGAAATCATGGATATAAGAAATTTTTTAAAGAAAAAACTGACAGTAATTACAAATCGAAGCTTCTTGAACCATTAGAAGTAGAACCTAGTACATCTACTAACATAGTTACTAGCTTAGCAGTAGTGAGTGAAGGTTTTGGGTCATTACATTCTGATGTTGATCATGAATCTAATACAACGTCATTATCTGGTGTTGGTGAAAATCGTAGTGTTCATATTCATCCTTTAGATATAGGAGATTTTATTGAAAAGCATGCTTCTATTTCCTATGAAACAAGATATGCGTTATTGACTCGACATTTTGTTCCCGATTCAAGTTACAATTTTAAAAGGGACTCAGATGGAAAAAGAGTTTTTCGTCACGAATG
Source organism: Dolomedes plantarius (assembly GCA_907164885.2). Taxonomy (NCBI): domain Eukaryota; kingdom Metazoa; phylum Arthropoda; class Arachnida; order Araneae; family Dolomedidae; genus Dolomedes; species Dolomedes plantarius. The sequence continues at coordinate 129,235,703 of OU015499.1, read as the reverse complement.
GTTACAAAATTACGATTGGTTAGCTTATTCCAGTAAACTTAAGGGTGGACTTTGTAAAACTTGTGCTACATTTCGACCGAATTTAAGAAGAGGGTTTTTTTGGATCTTTCATTGTAAAACCTTTCAAGAATTACAAAGACTTCCATGAAAATGCAAAAGAACATGTGTTCGGAGTGGCATCATTCATCGACAATTAAAGCTGTAAACTTTCGACATGTTATGGGGGGTAAAAGTACTTGTGTCACTGAACAGCTCAGTAGCTATGAACGGGAACAAGTTAAGTCTAATAGAAAAAAACTTATGCCAATCATTTCCACTATAATTTTTTGTGGTACCTACAATTTACCTCTCCATGGTAAAACCAATGGAAATTTTGATGATCTCCTAAAATTTTACAGTCGAGAGCGGAGATTTAGTATTAAAAATTCATTTAGAAAATTGTGCAAAAAATGCTAAATATACTTCTCACCAGACTCAGAATGAATGAATTAAGATTTGTGGTGATATTATTCGAGAAGAAATTATTACAGAAATGAACGCCAGTGAAGGTTTTTCATTGTTAGCTGATGAATCTGCTGATATTTCTGGTGTTGACCAGCTCTCGATATGAGTAAGATTTGTGGATAAAAATACTAATTCAGTACGTGAGGAATTCTTGGGATTTACTGAACTTAGTTTCATGAATGCAGAAGGTATATCATAAGCAATATTACAAACTTGCGAAAATTATGGCTTAAGTATGCAAAAGGTAGTAGGATTAGGATTTGATGGTTGTGCAACAATGGCAGGACGCGAAAACGGAGTGCAGAAAATAATTCGTGAGAAATATAACAAAGCTCTCTTTTTTCATTGTGCTTCACACAGTCTTAACTTGGTGGTCAACGACTTAAATAAAATCAACGATGTACAAAATTCAATAGCTACTATAAAAAAAGTCATTAACTTTTTCCGCGGAAGTCCATATCGGAGAAAATATGTACCCAAAATTCCCATATTTTGTGAAACTAGATGGTCTGCAAAGTATAAGTCTATTAGAATATTTTCGGAACATTTTGAGGAAATAAGAAACGCCCTAGAACATTTATCATATACGATGGAAATAAATGGAGATACAAGATCGAAATCCAACCAGTTGTTATGCGCAATTTCCACTCCTAAATTTATTGTGTGTTTGCATATAATTTCACACTATAATGCCAAACTGGAACCTGTTTGTAATATTTTACAAGCAAAAACAATATACCTTTTATCGACGAAGAAACATATTCAATTACTTTTATCTATTCTGAAAGATCACAGGGCTGATACAGATAATTACTTTAAAGATATATCTCAAAAATGTATATTGGACGGAAGAAAATTTGACATTGATATTAAAATACCTAGATTAGCTGCAACGCAAAGGGCTAACTACTCTACTGATAGTGTTGGAAATTATTTTAGAATTTCTTTATTTACTCCATATCTGGATTCAATTATACAGTCCATTGAAGTCCGATTTTCCCAAGAGATGGATAGTGCATTTGCTTTGTCTATTTTTCACCCGCAACTAATAATACAGGCAGAAACCTTTAGTTTGCTAAAATCAAACATTCATAACATCTCAAAACTACATGAAATTGAAAATTTTAATTGTGAAGCCGAAACTTGGAAAGATATGTGGGTTTCAAAAGTCAAAAGCAACAATACTGAGACTGATCTCGAGGTTGTTGAATTAATAGATAAACGTTGCCAGTTCTTTCCTTGCATCAAAAAAGCGTTGCAAATTTTTTTAGCCTTACCTCCTACCACAACAACAATTGAAAGATCTTTTAGTATGCTCCAACGGGTAAAAACCTGGTTGAGATCAACCATGTCTCAAGAGAGTCTTTCTGGTCTCTGTATGCTTAGCGTTCACAGAGAATCTGTGAGTAAAAATAAAGACACATTTATTGAAAAAGTAATTAATGGATTTTCTCAAAACAGAAGAAATCTCTCGTTACTTTTCTCCGATTAGAAAAATAACATAAAAGTATATTTTTTATAACCGTATATATGTATTTTTAATAATAAAGGTGTAAAAGTTTTAATGTATTTTACTTTGCCCCCCTCTATATTTGACTCTTCCGGCGCCACTGATCTACCCGATGTCGGATTTCGACAGATTAATTAAATTTACTGAATAAAACACAGGATGTGACACATAAAGAAGATTTAATGATGCACACAAAAACACAACTACATAGACAAAGGTTACAAGATCAAATGGCTGAAAAGTGAGATCAACATCTGACGTCAGGTTGCTCTGCTCCTGATTGGCTTGTGAGGTGCTGCCATTCGTAAAAACCGCAGCATCGGCGTTCCTTTTCACCGGAACGTCATTGGTTGTGCAGCGTCCTCAATGTTTCCTCTTCATTTTTATTTTCTGTATGTTTTAATTTTCGTAAGATGGCAACATAGGATTGTTGCCCAGCAACAACTGTTAGATTATTGCATTGATGAAAATAAAATGAGTTGTGTTCTTTTTCTTAAATCATCTTGTCATTTAATTTTATTCGTTTAAAGAGTTAAGAGTTTACTATGGGTAAAAGATTAACATAAAATAACCACTTCATTGGTGACCTTCGGATGTGATACTTAAGAATCGAAAATGGAAAACAAAGGTGAAAACAAAAGCGACGCTTCGCCATCGATAGCTAGAGTTAGCGTTAAAGTTCCAGCGTTTTGGAAACCGGACCCAAAGATATGGTTTCTCCAATTGGAAGCTCAATTTCGAAATGCTGCAATTACGACAGATCGAACGAAATACGATTATGTCGTGAGTTCCATTGACGCTGAGATTTTATCACAAGTGTCGGACATTCTGATTAATTCCCCAAGGGACGACAAGTCCGTGGCTATTAAAGACAGACTAATTTCCATTTTTGCTGAAACCGAACTGCAAAAGACTCAAAAATTACTAACTGAGGGGAATTGGGAGATAGAAAACCTTCACAGTTGTTATGTGAAATGAAGAATTTAGCTTCCGATAAGGTAAGTGAAGTTTTTCTTAAAACTCTCTGGCTTCAAAGATTACCCACGGCAATCTCGAGCATTTTATCCATCAGCGGTGACGATTTAGGGCCTGTTCATATAGGAGTCCGTTGCGTTGCGTTGCGTTAAGGGAAAGATGACATTGAGACGAAAATAAACCAATCATAGGTGTTAAAAATTTCATTGCTAATCGTTTGGAGGCATATGATTGGTTTATTTTCGTCTCAACGTCATCTTTTCCTTAACGCAACGCAACGGACTCCTATGTGAACAGGACCTTAATCTAATTGACGACAATGGCCGATAAAATGTGGGAAATAAAATCCACGTCATATCAAAATGCCGCTGTAGCTTGTTCTAGAGATGACAATGATGAGCAGCCTCTTGAAATCCACAGGCACATGGATTATCCAGATCCGCACACCCAGTGCTAACTTCGGGAGAAAATTTCGCCTAAGGTCAATCACAGCCATACCACTCGCAGTGGAAGGACCGTCAGGTTTCCACCCCATTTAAAGGATTATGTCTCCTAACCGTTTTCACTGGGAAGGGAATGTGTAGCGTCCTCTATGTTTCCTCTTCATTTTTATTTTCTGTATGTTTTAATTTTCGCAAGATGGCAACATAGGATTGTTGCCCAGCAACAACTGTTAGATTATTGTATTGATGAAAATAAAATGAGTTGTGTTCTTTTTCTTAAATCATCTTGTCATTTAATTTTATTCGTTTAAAGAGTTTACTATAGGTAAAAGATTAACATAAAATAATCAGTTGATACCGACCGCGCTCTTACTTACCGTAACAGATACTGAGGTGTAACCTGTTATGTTATGGTGATAACGAAATGATACGAAATTTAACTCAGTGAGACAAGATTCAGCTTTTTGTTTATGTTTGAAATAGTTATTGTTTTACCTTAAAGTACGCTCTATATACACTCCGTGCACTATTCAGAGTACTCAATCTTTGTGTAGTGCGAATAAGCCGATAAACTTTGTTCAAACACAGATTTGATAATGGGAAATTCAGAATATTCAGATCATCCGTAATTAGTAGGTAAGAGAATTTCAACATATATATAATTTTCATGTTAAATTAATTTATCTTTTAAAAACCGGGCCAATGGCCTTGTTGTATTTTTGCATGATTTGACTATCCCCAAGATTTTACCCTGTATTATAAGGATCTACATTTGTATGTGGTTCATTATATAACATATACATGACCCATAGCAGTGCCAGTGTTGTTAAGAAAAATATACTGTGTGCCAGCAGTAACTGGAGTTAGCCCAAATATTTAGATCTTATGAGCATGTAAATACATATATTTCATACATACATTTTATATGTTTTTTCTTCTCCTTTCAAGGTTGGGGAAGTAGATTCATCTTGAATAGAATTATAAATGAATAATATATCATTTATAGTGATCATTTTGATTTTCAAGTGTTAAAAAACTTCTTATCAAGGAACATTTCAAAATTTTGAAAAGCAGTGATGTTTTCGAGTCTAACAAATACTTCATACTGTTCACTTTAAAAAAAAATATTTATAACCTGATGAACCTTTATTTAACTAAATTGCGTTCATTGTATATTTTTGTGTATCATCCTAATTTATTTTAAGAAGTACTTGGATATCGCTAATATCTATAGTTTCGTTTGGCTTGTTTTGTTTTTAAATAAAATTGTCTGCTACCTTTATCTTATTTTATCTTTAGAAATGAAGCAGTCAGTTGATTAGCAGATAATGTCAGTATTATATTGATGAATATTACAAAATTCTGTTGCTTATTCTTTAAAAAAAATATTTAAAAATATTGGAATGCAATCAACTTCTGCCATTGTTATGGTGTGCATGTAAAAAGTAAAAAATACTGGAATGTCATTAATAGGGTATGTCAATGACAAAGGATAAAAAAAAGGTATTAGGGGAATAATTAGTTAAATGAATTTTAAGTTTCACCTATCAAAATTCATGTTACAAATGTGGTACTTTCATATTTAATGACCTGTTGCTCGCCACACAAAAATTCACCAATTAAATTAAATTAATACAAGAAAATACTCACTTTTCACACCACATTTCCATTTTTGCGAACTATATTTTAAAGTGAAAGTTTTTAAAAAAACCTAAAACAATAGACAAAAAAATTATAATGCTGACTTTTTATATCATGTATTATATTTTACAGAAATTTCTACTTTTCATACTATTTTCAACTTATTGTTTACATAAGTGCACTAGCATTTCAAAACTTATATTCCAAGCATTTTGTATCCTTTTTAATGTTTTATATTCATAAGTGTTTCATGCTTCTCTTCAAAATGTCAGATTCGAAATGTACAAGCATATGATTTACATATCTATTCAGTATATTGCATTTATCTTCATCATAATTTTCCTGTGCATTATCCAATTATATAACAGTGAAATAAATTGTGTAAGAATTATACTTTGCTAATTTATTTGGTGTATGATTTTTCTTTTTTTTTGTGTCTTTCAGATGTTGCTCACAATCATCATATGGGAATCTTTCAGTGTACTACATATGGGATGTGTAACGCTTATTTTATTCTACAACTGAGTCCTTATTGAACATACCACTAGAGAAGGTAAACTTATACATATATATATTTATGACTTTTATAATTCCAATCTTAATTCAATAAGAAAAATAATCATTTGGGTGCAAAATGTTAATGCAAAGTTTAATACCTTTGTTAATTAAAAGGGATTTATAGTATTTATTTGTGTTCTGCTAAAAATACTTTATTACCTGAAGATAGCAGTTAATGATACTAGACCGTTATACTGTGGTGTCAGGGTTTTCGCTGGAGGTTAGAGCTAAAATTTTATTTTTAATGGGAATCTTTCAGTCTTCACAAGAACTAGGAAACAGTGTCATCTTTAAAGAAAAATGGGTCACAGCTAACATTCTGCTAATCCATTTATAGTGCTGACTAATGCAGGGTCACGGATGTAGTTACCTTGGTAGTAAAACTTGTTAACATGACTGACTTGGTTGAGTATGTAATCAATCTGACTTCAAATTAGTAAAATAACATAATTTAATATAACTTCAAACTTAACAATCATGTTCAAATAAACTTCCACATATTGGGAAAGAGATCAAGATATATCTACTGCAGTTCGATACAAGGTCTTAGGACCTTATGATGCCAATGAACTAAAGTACTGCTGTGTTTATAAAGCTTGTTGAGACATTGAGGTGTGTGCAGAAATGCCAATCTTGTATCTTTGATTAACGTTCATATGCAAATCAACTGATAATAAGAATATTGTAATTTGCAAGTGTGTGATTCACTCACACACGAATTGCATGAGACCATGGTGGCACTACACATTAAACAACTATTTAAAAAGGCCACTAATTGACTGAGAGGACTTCAAAAAAGATTTTTTTTATTTCATTTTTTGAAGATTATCTTTAAATATTTTCTTATGGGTAGAAATTATCACCCCATAATATGATTTCTCCTGCCACAGAAAAATCTCTTGAATGTATATCTAAAGGTTTTAAGTTGAACCTGATTTGACTGCACTTTTCATATTTATTTTTTGCTAAAACTTTCGAGATAAGTCTTGTTGAAAAATAATATAAATTAAATGAGATCATTAAAACTATAGCTTTGTTTGGCTAGTGTAATAATTTGAGTTAATTTTTCAAACCAATTTAATGAGTTAACAAGACTTATCTTGGAAGTATGTAGAAAACTTCATTAGGAATACTTATTCAAAGAACAATCTTATTGCATCAGAGAAATATATTCCATCTGTTGTTAATGCTAGATAAGTTTTACTTGATTGACTTATTTATTATCATAACATTTATACCTAACCTGAAAAAATTCTTTTGCATATTTCTTTTTTTAGTGTGTGTGCATATTAGGAAAGATATTTGCTGTTGTATGAGTAATTTAATAAAGAGGCACTCTGTCAAATAGGAGTCTAGGAGAAAAAAATTCTCTTGTGACAGTGTTAGATGGGATTTCATGATGAAAAAGTTTTAAACTGTGATTCATAGACATAAGAAATACCTTTTGTGTATAATGTATGTCACAAAAAATTTTCTCAGATTAACATGATTAGAACACATTTTCGGATTATAATGGAGGTAAAATTATTAGTTTGTGATGTGTCAAAAAGGATTTAAAGATGAAGAATCTTTAAATGTTATTTGGTCTTACAGTGGAGGAAAACCTCTTGTCTGTGATATGTGTCGGTAAAAATTTACTGATCAAAACTCTTAATAGAACATTTCCAAGTTCACTCTGTAGAGGCACCTCATGTGATGTATGTAAAAGGAAAATCAAACTTTAAAATTCATTATCTCTCTCTCTTATGAGAGAAAAACCCTTTGTGCAGGATATATGTCTAAAAAGGGTGCCGATATTTGTGTCGAGAAATATTTAATTAAAAATCAGATTTGGATGCTGATCTTTGTACTCATACAGGAAGAAAAACAATTTGCATGGGATATATGTCAGAAAGCACTTTCTTGCATTTATCAATTAATTTGTCATGATTGCATTCATACTGGGGAAAGTGTGAATGAGAGATTTACACACCTTTCATATGTGATGTATGTCAAAAAGAATTTAATAAAAAATCAGACTTGTATGGTCATCTTCAAACTCATACTGGTGAAAAATCTTGTGTATATGATATTTGTCAAAGTTTTCTTTTTTGACATTATCTTTCTGTGTGAGATAATTTGAGTTGCCATCATTAAACTTAGTGGTAAGACATGTTTGTGTGTGACATCTGTAATGGAAAATGAGAAATGAAAGGTCATCTTTGTATTCATTCAGGGAGAAACCTTTTGTATGACATAGATATCCGAAAGCATTCACTCATCAAAGCAGCCTAAGGAGACATCTTTAGTAGTCATGCTGCTTATGAAACACCCCCCCCCCTCCCTTTTTTTTGTGTGTGTGTTAGTTATATATGGTTGAGAGATTTACATACAAAAAATTCATCATTGCACTTATATTGGATAGTGATTTTTTATATATGGTATATATATATATATATATATATATATATATATATATATATATATATATATATATATATCTGACAATTACTTCCAAGGAGTAGGGCAAAGTGTTATAATAGAATCCCCCCAATGAGAAGAAGTGCTTGTAAATCACAATAAATGTAATCTAGTGTACAGCTGAAAGGAACATCATTGTTTTTAAGTATGGGAAGATTTATCTTTATTGCTGAAAATGAAATGTGATATTTATATCAAAGAACTAATCACTGTTTTCGAGAGAAAAAGATTTTACTATAATATTATGAAGCATAATTCAGTAAACCCCATCATTTTGTGACACCTGCAGGGCAGAAAAATTTGAGCATGAAATGTAAAGGGGGGAATAAAATTAAATTCTTCAAAAGATACGCAACAAATTTTTTTTCAATTTTTAAGTGTTTTTATTCAAAGTGAAAAATGTTTTGTTAATTTAATATGCTATTTCATGTATGGAATTCAGCTTTATTGAAGTTTAAGGTTACTAAACTGTATGTAAATCTGCTCATCTGTATATTTGGTTGAATTTTTTCATCAGGATTATATTTCACAGGGCTTATCCTTTGAAATGTAATGTATACTTTTGCAAAATTAAGTTTGAGTCTCGCTTACTAGTCAGCAGCACCCTCTGCTCTGGTTGGAAAACTGTGGATCAGTGGATCCCAAGCCATTGCAGAATCCCTTTTTATGAATGTGCTGACAAACTTGCCAGTTTGGGCTGCAAGCTACCATAGCCCTATTACTCTTTTCCGTACCTCCATTCTTGTAGCAAGATCGCAAGAAGGATAGGCGAGGCAATTAAATATAACCACAAAGTCAAGACCACACAAAAATTTTGGAGTGAACATTTAACATGACACTTGCATCATCTTAGTCTCATCCCGAGACTGCCCGCTGTGCTCTGAAGGCCTTTTATGAATTTTAGTCATCTTGTAACAAGTGTTTTATCTGACAAGCACTTTTCAGTCACTGACTTTTTTATACAAACTGAACTCTATTGGACTGTGAGAAAGAAATTATGCTCTCTCTAAACTTTTCCTTGATGTAGGATAAAAAACTAACAAAATAAATCATTGTTTGATCCAAAAACTCAATCCTTTTAACACTTTGAAAGTTTCATTGCAGTTTGAATTGTTAATTTCATGCCGATCATATTCTATTTCTTCTTTCCTGTCATCAGTGTTGTCATCTGATAATACCCCTGTGGAATAAACTCAGCTAACTTAGTAATATACATCCAACATTTATTTGCCACACCATCATCTGTTGCAACATACTCTCTCTAAGTCACATTCATAAACATGGTTTTTTTCATCAATAAATACCACAAAATTTTCAACACTAGATCTTCATTCAAATCATTGTCTGTTTTCTCAGTGTTCTTAAAATCTTCATTTTAGCAACAGCTTTTTATTGTTGGTCCTTTGATGGTGTGCCCTGCATATTTCACCTATTCTGTGTTACCTTATATATTTATGGGTTTTTTGTTAATTCAGAAGCTGATCAAGCTTCTATTTTTGAATGTTTTTTTACTAGTCAGTAGTAACACACCCTAAATGACTAGACACTGCTGACATCCATTTACGAGCATTGGGATGTGTTAGGTACCATAAAAATTGTTTTGGGGTGTAAAGTGGCTTTGTCCATGAATGTTATCCCTTGAACAATTTTCCCATCTGAAACAATTGTCCAAGTTATTCATTCCCTTTGACATGATTTGAGAAGCCAACTCTGCTCTTTCAATGTGACTTTCTTTCTACTGGATGGCAATGAATGCACAGTCCTGTAAAATAATTTGCATTCTTTGGCAGTCAACTATATCCCTAACGGATTCAACAATCCAACTCCAATCTTCGCCACTGATTATGCCATCTTAATGTTTAAAAGATCTTCAGTTGTCTTTTTTTACCATTGCTGTATTGTCTTTGAAGAAGTAGGATATTGTCAGTAGCAGTTTAATAGAAGTCTATTGTCATCTATGTTATAAATATTTCGTGTAGATTTTACAATACTAGATTTAATGACTCTAGTAGAAGATTTTGCAATAGATATGGTTGTTTTTCAAACCATTTTCTTTTATGAATATCATCAGTTTCAACAGATTTTTTTTAATATTTTTATAAAAAGGATGATGCAGATTTAGAAGTGTATAATTGGTCTTTGAATTAAATGCTTTAAAAATTTTCTTTATTTACTCTGTTGTAGCTTACCAGGCCCTTTTCTTGGAGAATCAGTCGGAAAATAGGAAGATTAATCTTATAGCATATATAAACCACTTAAATACAATCAGTATCAACTGCAAGTCTGTTTGAGAGTCTTATTTTTCATTTTCTGATTTTAAAAGTAATATTTTTTCGTATTGCCCTTTTGCTTCTGAATACAGCCTGTTTGAGTTTGTCCTGCACAGAATTTAATCACATTGGCATGAATTGCAATTAAATTTTTTATCTTCAAAGTAAACAACATCAATAGTGCCTTAATATGAGATTGTACCATAATTACTGTTGGTGGTTATTTTGGGAGCAGAGATGCAGATATGACTTACAGTGCAATTTCCTCCTGTGGTTTTTATAGTAATACAGAATATTCCGCATTGATATCCCCTAGAACCTTATGGAGAATGAAAGTAGAAATTGTAGGAAATTCCTTACTAGTATTAATCTGTTATTTTTTTTCAGTTGCTTCATTTTGAGATGAGTCGTCATTAGTCATAGCACTTGACAGAATTCACTGTATACGTAATTCACTAATATACGTAACTCCACGCAATAACAACAGTGGTGATTGATCCGTGGTTTGCAAATGGCTAGAATAGTCTTGCAATGGGTAGTTTTTGTCTTAAGCGATTTACTTCATGCCTGATAAAATTCCACTGAGATCACGCACGTTAAATATTGTCCGTTCGGGTGTCTATTCCAAAGTAGTTTCTGAAAACAGTGTTTGCAAAGCAGTGATTATTCGAAATACATATAGGACGTAGGCAATAGTCCCTCATCCCCGCTCGAAATATGTGTCCATCATCATAATGTATTACAACGTATAAGACAAAAATGGAGACTTGGTGTCCCTGCAAAAGTTTTTGTTACGTGCCAAATTTCAGAAAAAATGGCTTTAATATTCATGTGATAGATAGCCCGAAAAATTCTTCAAGTGAAAAAAAGTTATTCGTTTTCTTTTCTCTCTGGTCCGAATTACAACGTCTCTCCACTGTGTGCATGTATACCTGATATGAGTTTTTGTATTAAATGAGTCAATACCATATTTCAAATCTGTAATAAAATTCAAAGTAAAAAAGAAAAGAAAAATCTTTGAACGGCAATGCTTGTTTAAAAGGTTTTTTTTTTCATTTAATTCACTCTTAATCCCAACTGTTTTGCAGGAAAACATTCCCGCGCGCAAGGTATCAAACCGGATAAAACATGTCGGAAATATCCGTTGACACTCATAGGGAAGAATGACCTTTCATCTGCAGAGTATGTGAGAAAAGGTATTCTTCTAGGAGCGGTCTATACAAACATTCTTGCACCCATTCCGGTGCACTTTTCTTTTGCGGTGTCTGTGAGAGAGGGCTTCCCTATTGGAGCTCATTAAGACACCATCTCCGCACACATACGTGAGAAAGCCCTTTCGTCTGCAATGTATGCAACAAAGGATTCTCAAAAATTACAGTCTAGGCGTATGTCTTCGTACTCACACTGGAGAAAAACCGTTCGTCTGCAGTGTGTGTGGTAAAGAATTTTCTTTTGAGAACGAACTAAAAAGGCATCATCGAACCCACACTGGAGAAAAACCGTACATTTGCATTCTGTGCAAGAAAGGATTCCCTTGTAATAGCAATCTAAGAAGGCATCTCCTCACGCATACTGGAGAAAAACCGTACGTCTGCAGTGTGTGTACAGTAAAGGATTTTCCCAAGTCACCCACCTGAAGGTGCATCTTTCAAGGCATACCAGAGAAAATCCTGTCATCTCCAGTGTAAGTGAGAGAGGACTTTCCCAGGAGAGTCGTTTTAAATTCCATCTTCGCACTCATCCGGGAGAAAAATATTTCGTCTGCAGTATATGCAACAAAGGGTTCTAAACTAACTGTTGGCTAGACATACATCTTCGTACTCACAGTGAAAAAAAAAACCGTTCGTCTGCAGTGATAAAGAATTCTTTTAAGAATGATCTAAAAGAACAGAACATCATGGAATCCATACTGAAAAAAAAAACGCACGTCTACATTGCGTGTAGTAAAGCATTTCATTCAAACAGCAATCTAAGGAGGCATCTCCTCACGCATACTGGAGAAAAACTGCACGTCTGCCGTGTGTGCAGTAAAGGATTTTCTCAAGTGGGCCACTTGAAGGTACATCTTTTGAGGCATACCGGAGAAAAACCTTTCTTCAGCAGTGTAGGCGAGAAAGGAATTTCCCAGGAGAGTCATTTTAAATTCCATCTCCGTACACATAAGGGAGAAAATACTTTCATCTTCAATGTATGCAACAAAGGATTCTCAAATAACTGTAGTCTAGACATACATCTTCGTTCTCACAGTGGAGAAAAACCGTTCCTCTTCAGTTTGTGCCCTAAAGGATTCTCAACGAACAGCAGTCTTAAGGCATCTTCTCACATATACTGGAAAAAACCGCACGTCTGCAGTGTATGCAGCAAAGGATTTTACCAAATGGGCCGCCTGAAAATACATATTTTGAGAAAAACCTTTCGTCTGCAGTATATGTGACAAAGGATTCTCAACTACAGTCTAGGCGTACATCATCGTACTCACACTGGAGAACAATCGTTCGTCTGCAGTGTTTGCAGTAAAGGATTTCCTTCTAATAGCAGTCTAAGATGGCATCTTTTTCTTACTGAAAGAAAACAAACACACACATCTGCAGTGTGTGCAGCAAAAGATTTCATTCTAACAGCAATCTAAGAAGACATCTCCTCACATATACTGGAAAAAAAAATCCACACGTCTCCAGTGTGTGTAGTAAAGGATTTTCCCAAGTGGGCCACCTGAAAATACACCTGTCGAGACATACTTTTCAAGGAAAAACCTTTCGTCTGCAGTGTAAGTGAGAGAGGACCCAGGAGAGTCGTTTTAAAATCCATCGTCGCACACACACCGGAGAGATACATTTCATCTGCAGTGTATGCGATCAAGGATTTTCTCGGACAGTTTAAAGACCCATCTCTGTGTACACATGGCAGAAAAACCTTGTTACTGCAGTGTGTGAGAGAGAGGGGATTTTATCATAAATTTAGTTTTGGGAGATATTTTTGTGCTCATTCTGGAAAACTTTTCATCTGAAATGTGTGTGAAAAAGGATTTTTGAAGGACATTTCCGTACTCAAAATATGAACTGTTCAATAAATTTAATAACGTGTTGTATAAAATAAAGTTTATTTGAAGTAATAATGTAACTTATGGGTATTTTCGCATTATCTTTGTGGAAAAGTTGCCATAATTTTGCTTGCGAGGTAGGTCAGTTTTTTGGAGCATTTTCTCACGTGCAATGCAAATCTTTCCCCGGGCAAATTCAGGGGTACCAGACAGCGCTCAAACGCATTCCCAGCCCGAAATTTGTTATTTCCCTCAATATCGTTTCAAAGCTGTGCCAATGTGCCTGAACGCAGAAAGCGAATAATTGAAGAAAAATAATTTTAAAATATTTTGATAATTACGATTAAAACGTTAATTGGTCAATTTTTGGACCATGGTAAAATGGTAAGTAATGTTACCAAAAAAAAAAATAAGTAAATAAATAAATAAAATAAATATTATCATGCATACCGATTTTGAATATTTTTCTTTCCGCCGCAGAAGCTTTAATTTGAAGATAAATTTTGTATTATTACGACTAACTGCGGGAAGAATTTTCAACATTTGGTTAAAAAAGGATTTTGCGTTAACTTTGGGTGTTGGAATTTTGTTTCCAATTGCTTTACGTCCTGCTTTAAAACCGAAGATTACTGCTACAAAGTGAGATCGTTTTTCCTGCTCTAAAACAGGTTCGAATACCTGACTCTCGACGGAAAGTGATGAGCGTGTCTAAAATGTGTCATCCTTCCTATGCAGTGGTCGAATGGCTGAGGTATCAATCTCAACTACAGTCTAAGGTTTTGAAAAGAAAAGATAAAACCTTTGTGCTCGAGAAATAAACAGGAAATCCAACGTAAATAAAGCACAAATAGCAGTAAGATGCAATTATTTTGCATACGGCCGTTTCGAAGCTACAAAGGAGCTTCTTCATCAGTGCAACGAACTTAGTGGCAGCTCAAAAAAGCCGAAGCCAGCTTAGTCTTCGGCTTTTTTGCAAAATAATTGCATCTTACTGCTATTTGTGCTTTATTTACGTTGGATTTCCTGTTTACAGTCTAAGGATTCTAAACTCGGATTCGGCAAGGATGTTTGTAGTCTTTCGGAATTGGATTCGAGCTTTATGTCCTGGGCTGTTTAAACCTCGTGTTACCCCCCCCCCCCCACACACACACACACACCTCCCCCAAAGAAAAAGCCGCAGTGCTCCAAGCCAACCAGATTGGTGCAGTGTTTTGGCAAGACGTGTGGTCGTTCGAAAATGGTGTCATTGTGACGTATATTCTTAATCGTGAATAATGCTGCTCAGTGGCAGATTTTACTAATAAACGTCACGATGACGTCATTTTCGTACGACCCAACATCTTGCCAAAACACTGTTCCTATTTAGTTGGCTTGGAGCACTATGGCATTTTTGTTTTCAACACGAGATCTAAATGGACAGGAACCTAAATATCGAGGCCTATTCCGAAAGGCTACAAACATCCATGCCGACCCGGAGTTTCGAATCCGCAGACTCTGGTTGAGACTGGTACCTCAGCCATTCGAATACTGGGAAGGCTGACATACATTTATCGTGCGAAAATGGCGTCATCATGACGTATATTTGTAAAAATCTGCCACTGAGCAGCATTATTGCAGATTAAGAATATACGTCACGATGACGCCATATTCGTACGGCTAAATTTTCAGATGCCCAGTCTTTGAGAACGGAGGAAGGACCATGCCTTTGCCACCAAGGAAATTGCACTTGAGAAAGAGTCGGTGTATTTTGTTCTCAAAATAGTCTTAGTATAATAGGAATTCATGATTTATATGTAATTTGTTTTTATGCGAATATAATTCGTTTTTGTGAGCTAAAATAATTGTTTCAATCATGCACTACGAATTACGTAATTTCTGTTTCGTTGTTTTTTAAGGATTTTATTTCATTTTGTGCTTTATTTGTTTTTGTATTTTTACGACGGGCGTATTATAACAGTGGAACAAATAGAATGGCTTTTATAAGCTGAAATAAGCTGAGCGAATGCGCCTGGTGACAGAAAACTGTATCATACATTTGAAAGAAATGTTCGTTGAGAAAGCAAATCTAGATTTTTGGCTCTAGCAACGTATCTTGCGATTTCGCAATTTATAAAGTTTTGTCACCGTATTCCTTTGTTACCCTCCTCGTTGCAGAAGCGTTAAGGTTCCGGTATTATTTATCAGTGGAACAAATAGAGAATGGCTTTTATAAGCTGAAATAAGCTGAGCGAATGCGCCTGGTGACAGAAAGCTGTATCATGCATTTGAAAGAAATGCTCGTTTGGAAAGCAAATCTAGATTTTTGACTCGAGCAACGTCTGTTACGATTTCGTTATTTATAAGGTCTTGTCGCCGTAGTCCTTTGTTACCCTCCTCGTTGAAGAAGCGTTAAGATGCCTGTATTGTTTATCTTTAGAACGACTAGCATGGCTTTTATAAGCTGAAAGAAGCAGAACGAGTGTCTTGTGTCATTAAGCTGTTTGATGCATTTGAAAAAATTGCTCGGTGGGAAAGCAGATCTAGTACCTTATCCGAATTTCTAGTTCGCAAATTCACATCAAGGAAGTAGAGAAAAGTAGCTTGGCATCAGAATTCCCCCAAAAAAATTTCATACAAAGGAGGACCGTAACTTAGAACTGGTAAGTTTTACTTTTGTCTCTGTTTATACTGCAGTTTATATATATATCCTAAGTTTGCTGTGTACTAACCCTATTGGATTCGCTCATCTCAATATTAACCTATGGAGAAAATGTCTCCAAGGGTGGCCGACTTATATTCAGAGTTTTTTTTTTTTTTTTTTTTTTTTTTTTTTTTTTTTTTAATTGTACTCCGTAATAGAGGAAGAAATTTGACACCTTGGCGCATTTTCCGTTTTTTTTTTATTACGCAAATAACATTTTAAAATTTAAATCATTCATTCGGGGGAAAAATTCTCGTCTAGTGTGTTTTAAACGCTCGTCAATTCCCTTGGTGGACGCAATTTATAAAATGAATACTGTCACAAGGTGCAGAAAAGTTCAGGCTATCTGAAAATACCTTTTTTATTGGATTATCGGCATTTATGTAGCTGTCAATATTAAACACATTTTCTCCATGGGTTAGCATTGAGGTGAGCGAATCCAATAGGGTTAGTATACAGCAGCCTTGATCTTATACCGAATAAATAAGGTGTGTCTAATATTTCTCGAGCACCTATGCCTAACTTATTTAAATATTATTTAGCTTTTTTTTTTCCAGGGTAGGTTTTACATGTATTTTAACAGTGATTGTGTAATAAATACCTTATTAAGTTTCTTGATATTTTAACTTTCTTTTATCCTCTTGATTTTCTTTTAACCTTTGCAGGTAATCGAGAATTCGGTCGTCAGATGTGCCCCTGGATTATTGCATTCCAGTTTATGACCTTAAAATTTGATACAATTGAATTCATTCGAAGAGAATTCTTGTAGGTCGGAAGAGCAGATGTATTCATAAAGATGCTTGTTGTGGAAGAAATATTCCTTCGTTTTGAATAGATTGTTCAATGAGTTGCTGTTTTCCCATGATCGATGAAGACATAGCCATACGCCAACATACCTCTTGCGTCTGATATGCCAAGAAAAGACCATAATGCGTAGAAACCTCTTGTGCTTTCTACTTGCGAAATACTAATTTTTATGAGAAACCTGTTCATAAGGCATCCTCAAACGAATCATTTCTGAACACGTATTCGGCCCCGAGCATGAGAAAACTCATTTAGTAACGCGAAAACTTAAGTAATTTGTACTGATAGGTTGTGTAAAAGAGATGTGCATTTTCCTAGAAGTACTAAATACAAGACCCCCAGTGCGCTATGTACACAACGAAGGAATTTTCTGACCAAGTTAGTTTGAAAGAAGAAAAAAAAGAATAAGAAAGGTCTTTTGTCCTCACGGCAATAAATTCGTTTATTTCAATTGTGTATGGGAAAATATTTCTTCGGGACAACTGGATAGCACATACCAGTATCCATGAGGAAGAGAAATTTTCATCTGCACCGTGTATGAATACGGATTTCTCTCAGTGCAGCGAGCCATTTAAAAAGAATTCTCTCATCAATAGCGGATAAAAACTATTCGCCCGCTATTTATGTTGAAAATAACCCATTTGATCTCTATCGCTCTGTTATGGCACATTTTTCCACCCACACTTGTGAAAAACCTTTAACCTGCAGTGTATGTATGGAAGGATTTTCCAAAAGAAATAATTTAGAGGTGCATCTCCGAACGCATACTGGAGAAAAACCTTTCGCCTGCAGTGTGTGTAAGAGAGCATTTTCTCAAAGCAGTAACTTAAAAAGACACCTCCGGACGCATACTGGAGAAAGGCCGTTCGTTTGTGGTCTGTGCGAGAAAGGATTTTCTCAAGAGGGTACGTTAAAAAGACATGTCCACACACATACCGGAGAAAAACATTTCGACTGCAAAGTATGTAAGAAAGGATTTTCTCATAATGCTAGCTTAAGGAGACATCTCCGAACGCATACAGGAGAAAAGCCGTTCATCTGCAGTGTGTGTAAGAAGGGATTTTCCCTGGGGAGTAATTTAACAACGCACATCCGAACGCATACTGGAGAAAAACCTTTCATCTGCTGTGTGTGTAAGAAAGGATTTTCTCAGAAGGGTAACTTAAAAAAACATCTCCAATCGCATACGGAGGAAAACCCATTGCCGGGAGTGGATGTAAGATAAAAACCTTTCATCTGCTGTGTATGTAAGAAAGGATTTTCTCAGAAGGGTAACTTAAAAACACATCTCCAATCGCATACGGAGAAAAACCCATTGCCGGGAGTGGATGTAAGATGGGATTTTCAAATGGGGGCAGTTAAAAAACATCTGTAAACGCGTACCGGGGAAAAATCGATTTTGTCTGCTGTATCTTTGACATAGGATTTGCTCAAAAGGGTAATTTCAAAACATATTTGACAGCTAAACTGCTTTTTTTTCTTTTAAAGACAACTGTTAATTATATTCGGCACTAGATTTATTACCCGGCTTCGCTCAGGATTCAGTTTCTGTTATTTTTTTTTCAATGATCAGGATCAAAAGTTGCTCTCTTCTTTTGGGGTATTTTAAAGCATTAATTTACAGCTAGTCAATAAGGTTTTAATAGATTTATTATTATAGAAAAATGATCAATAAACACAGCAAATCTGATAATTATTATAGAATGCTCGGAATCTTTCTCAAAACTAAATCGTCTGCTACGTTTCAATGCCACTTTCAGACTAATTAGAATATACACGTATTTCATGATTGTAATTTCTCAAAACTAAATCGTCTGCTATGTTTCAATGTCACTCCAGTTACATAAATCATCGCGTCAAGGCTAAACGCACTTGTTTCTAGCTAAGTGAACGTGTCCTTCAGTATATTTGAGTTTGAACAGGTAGCTTGGAATAGTTTTAATGCATGAAATGGGTTGAGAACACATTCATTGAAAATGTTACGATGACTTTCCATCTTTATATTTTCATTTTTAAAAAGAAATATTCCGGCGTTGGCAAGTATATGAAAATAATATATCAAATTCATTCTTGCATGCGCCAATATATGAATAAATCACGTTTTTAATTCATGTCTATTTATTTTTACTCAAATGTTATAATTTAACTGGCAACAATGAAATGTTAAAATGGCTTTGAACAAAAATGTCCGTTGATACCGCACAAACTTGTTCTAACATAATTCGGGAATGGAACGTCGTAGCAGGATGAAAATAGTCACATTCATCCTGATTTTCCAAGCACATTAAACCGCGTAAATTTCATCAAGGTAGGACTCGCGGTTCTGGAGTTTTCGTGACTCTAACACACACATACACACAGGACCCATTTCCTGTTTCTGCTTTATATATAAGATTTGTGTTATTTTTACAACTAATCGATCGGGCTTTGACAAGTTGTGAATTATCTTTTTATTCTTGTGTAATAAGCATTCGTTTTCACCTTAATTCAGCACGTGGAAGACATGGCCGATCATTTTTTCTTCATTTTGTACTTTGTAAAGAACCCCTTGCAAATAATAAACACTCTACAGACGCCCGGTTTCGTGCTTTGCAAATATTAAATATGCATGTATTTGTGACTTGCGGTTATCTATTTCAAATGAAATCTTTGTCGATAATGAAAAAAAGGCATATATTTTCTGGGAGAATGTAAATACCTTTTGTATTATATTTCCCTCATTATTTGTAAAATAAAAGAAAATTTCGAAAAATTTCTCAGTTTCTTTTTTAATTGTTTATTTCTTCTTGTTTCGATTGATTAGATCTCCTACATATATGAAAATTTCGCGAAGGAAGATCATAACAAGTAAGCATTGTAAATTGGTTCTCTATTGCATTTGTTACTATCTACTTTTGTAAGCTTTTAACTATTCTGTGTAAATTATTAGATTGCTTCTTATGCATATTTTTTGTGTTTCAATAATGTCAGTGCATTTTTTTCTTTTTTTGCGGGGGGGGGGGGTATCTGAGTTAAAGTCATTAAACCGCGAGCAAGTTTTCACCAAAGGACCTACCCCTAACTCAGGAGACACCTCACACAAGATCATCTCAAATTCGATTTCTTCCAAATTGCAGTTGTCGCAGATTTTATCATATTTCTGTCGCAAATAAAAACTATTTTCTTTCCCTTGATGGAGAAGACATTTTTCTTTACGCTTCTTCAGATGTTATGAATTCTGCTCATTCGTATTTTGTATATTCCCGTTTGGTTTTTAACGTCAACTTAATGGGATGACTTATTAATTTTATTTTCACTGTTACGATTAATTTAATCGGGACTTCGTTTTTGGTGACCTCACCCGTCGATAGATGGCGCCAGTGGTCTTTCCCCTTTCTGCCAAGTCATTGTCAAGGTATAGTTCTTCCTGAACAGTTTGGTATCATTGCTCACCAGCTTTGTGGTGACACGGAAACTTTCACACCGGCCTATGCTTAAGACCGCTAGTCCGATCTAGGCGGCAGCCGTTGCGTTTTTCAAAGTTCGTAGCCTCGGCATCTCAAGTTCGTAAATGCCAAATTATGATTAACTTTCTTCTAATTCCGTTCGGATATTAGAGCGACAATTCGCGTCGCTAGGTGCTCTGAGTATACCATTACCTTAACCTAGTCTGAAAATAGTCCCCTAATAGTTGCCGTGTTCTGTGTATGTAAGTATCTGTCATGAACGCTTCCGGAGCGACCGCTTCATAAATATGTCAGCTTATGGCATCCTTTTTGTTTTATGAGTTAGGCTTAACAAGTTAAAAGTAAAGTTCAAAAAGATTATTTGCTTTCTAAACCCAAATAATTTATTAGAAACAACGTAATATCGACACAAATCAACTTTATTTCGATTTTTAGACGACTGTAATAAACGGTTATGACAGTTTCAAAACAACTCGCCACCGTTTAAAAATGTTCTCAACATAAAATATCCTTAACGTATTTTCGTTGTGATTTTCATATTCATTAGATAATTATCTCTTTACCGCCACCTTTCGCGTTATCATAGTGTTTCAATTAAATTAATAACAAGTATTCATTTTATATACTCAGAACTTGAAAATGTAAACGCGAGTGAGTCATTCATTCACCGTCGTTAATTTAAGAAAAATTGAATCGGAGAGTTTTTTTCACAATAAAACAGTTTTTCATTATATTATTTTTTTAATATATATATATATATATTTATATTTTAACCATATAATATATATATTTTAACCAGATATTACAATAATGTCGAATTTAGTATTTTCGGAAAGTTGCAAACTCGGCGCATGCGTATTGATATGTTCAAAACTGTCTGTACGGTAGCGTGCTTTTTGAAGCGAATACCTAACATAACCGCAAATTTTTTCTTAAATTTTAAAAGTGTTTAATTGAATATTTCTAAATTGCTAACGCACGTGGCTTTCATGTGATTTTTCGTAAAGCATTTTATTACGATGATAATGTTTTTAATTTCTGTTTATTTTTGTATTTTTAATATTACTTTTAATAGTACTTTTATAACGATTTGTGTTTTACCGTCAAGTTTTGACTGGTACTATCAGGGCCGGATTTAGATGAAAAGAGGCCCTAGGCTATTCCACTTATGAGGCCCTTTCATCTCTCATTTTTAAATTTGTAAATTACATGAGAGATAATGAAATACATCATTACTGTGATATATATCAATATATTAAATGAAACATGTTGTTATTGGTACTAACCTATATATATTCAATACATTGAAGATTAAACCAAATTCAATTCAGATAAATTTATTTCATAATAATTCACATTTAAAGTTTAAGTATGAATTATTATGAATTTTAAGTCTTAAACTAAACCAAAAATGGAACTTTATTCAAACACAATCCAGATCACAAAAAAGAAAATATCAAATTGTATATCATATTAAATTTTATGTTAATAGTTATATTATTTAAGAACTGATTCAATCCAAGTATACGTTTGAAACGAAATAGTAGATTAGAAGAATTTCTTTCTAAACTTTTTCACACAGAATTCTTCTATAAGTTCATCAAAAATTTGCTAACAATTTGAATGTAGGCCCCTCTTGATCTTGAGGCCGTATGCTGAAGCCTAGTTAGCCTATAGAGAAATCCGGCCCTGGCTACTATCTAGTTAACTAATAAATGTAAATCACGATTTTACCTGCCTCGTTTTAATGAAACAAGGGAAGACGGTTTTGATCAATGCAAGCGAATCTTACTAATATTTATTAGCTTTATTAGGAGGAATTAAAATTAATTCCTCCTAAGAATACCACCGAAGTTGCAATCAAAACGATACGTGTTAACAAAGACGGTTTCATCAGTGGCATATAGATTATTTCTTCTAAAACGATTTTGGTGTGTATGTATGTGATGTAATCAGGTTTTAAGACAGAGTTTGGATTGGTCTTCTGTCGGGACAGAGATTCGAAACCTGGTCTTCTCTCCTCTATGCGGGTTTTCTCTCAGCCAACTCGTTACGTTCCTAATAT